>CM068350.1:802021-827021 GCA_034769755.1 Odontamblyopus lacepedii | reverse complement strand
GTCTGGGCGACCTGCAGGTCCCATTAGGCTGACCACGCCTACAGGAAGTAACAACAGCTGATATATGACACGTCACCACCAACACCGGTGACAGTTCTGAAGATGGCTCACAGCAGCAGCCGAAACATGTCAACAAGGTACAAATACACTTGGCTACATTGTCTTAGAAAGGAACCTAAGAAGTTAATGCATTAAGAAGACAAAATGAATATTTTTGGCGTAAAGGTCAGTAAATTAAAAAAAAGTGTGTGGTTAGCATGCTAATTGTTGATAGTGGCTGCAAAACGCCGCTCTGGTCTCTGAGAGTTGTGAAAAGCGCTTATAAACCCATCGTGGTGAATAATTAGGATGCTCAGAATGCACATGGTAAGTGAGGATTAGTAACTCTGGACCTCTGCAAACTGTTTTTTAATAAACGAGTGGTTTTTTTCACTTTTTAAGACTTGAAAATAATGTGATTAAAAAAAGTGAAAATAGCGTACAGCATCTTGAGTGCATGTTCTCTGTTGATCCATTGGTCAAACCGGGACATGTGATCCTACATGAACCAGAACAACCTGAGCTCAGAGAGTAGGAGACGGTAGACGAGTGTTTTGCTTTCATTCACAAATGTAAATTGTGAATGAACGAGTGAAGAAGTCGGACTGTCAACTGAGGATCAAGTTAAGCAATGTCAAAAGAACTGGATAATACAGTAAAGACAGGATGTGCATTAATCTCTGCTGACGGCACAACAGGAGAGAGTGAACGCCGCAGGGAGTCTCTACATGGTGTTTCTGCTTCTGCACTTGTGCCATGACTGTGCCCTGTGTTTTATTTTCGAGCTGAGATCTTTAATGCTTCAATGTTCCTTTGAGTGTTGAGCGTTGTAGTATTTACCCTGAGCTGTGTGTAGGAAACATTTGGCTTGTTTAGGGTTGAACTGTTCTGTCCGGTCACGGGTCTCTCTGTTACGCACACTCGTCAGCCTTGATCCGAGTGGAAGTTTTGGACAGTACTGGGGTCATAATGGAGTTGGTGATAAAGGTCTGGCCTGGAGATCAGCATTCAGTGGTTCTCAAACTGTGTGAGGCTCTTTAAATGGGTACAGACCTTTTAGGCCTACAGAACCGTGTGTAATAATAGAGAGAAATTCTTCATGAATCCTGGGAAATTCAAGTTTTGCTGCAGCCGCATTTCCACTGGGCTTTTCAGTGGCCTTGATGTCTTAGTCAAAGGTCTCAGTGCGGTTTAAGAGGAGGACTCATCAGGGAGGATCAGCAGATCCTGTGGAAGAGGTAAAAGTTTCCCTCCCTCCTGTGTCCTGCAGCATCACAGCAGTGTTCAGGGGGAGTCCTTCCTTACCCCTTTGAACTGCACAGACTACACTTCTTAGTTGATTAAAATCTCATGATGCAATGTTTAAAACTGAGCTAAAAAAAGCCAGGTAGCCACAAGAGCAGCTAACCACTCCACTGCCCTGGGAATGTACAGTGGGCCAATAGCAGCACACTAAATAATCCAGGCCAAATGCATAAGACTTCACCTTAAACCCCGTCAACACAGAGCAAATGCCCCAGGGTTTTCTGAGCACACTGTACCTGCCCTGCTCACTATAACCACTGCATCTGAAACTCCAGGACACTTCCATGAATTAGTGCGAAGCCTGTGTGATCACTTAAAAGAATGAACAAAAACCTGTTCGTTTTGAAGGACCCCTGATAAAACTTGCCCCCCTGACCTCCCCTCACATAAAGCTGTAGCTCTGCCACTGCTGCCCTCCCTGTTGTTCCCTGTGGAGGGCGCTAATGAGGAAACTGCACACGCTCTGTACTGTCACACACTCTTTTATCATAATTGCCTGTTTTGGACTTAAATGATTCTGCGTGTTAAACAGGAGCTTAGAGCAGACGGGTCAGTGAGCAGCAGATACAGGGACCTCAGGTCTAACAGCTCACTGGCTTTGGATCTACACATGTGTTTCTCCAGTAGTTTACACGATGTGAGTCTGCTGAATCTCCCTCCATTCAGACGGGTGAGTGACAGGTGGATTAGCCAGTGGTCCATCCGTATCAAAACAATATAACATCTATAACCACTTATGAGGAGCAAAAGAAAAAAAAAAAAGAAAAACATCCGTGACTTCTGCAGAATCAGTGAGCGAAGCACTAAACTCCACCAATGAGCTCCTGACCATCAGACTGGACGGTCCTGTTGGATATTTCAGACTTCCCAGTTCACTTTGAGACGTTACATTTTGGGACAGAAGCTGAAAGTCAATATGCAGAGGCTTTTCTAATGGAAAAGAACAGAGGCCCATAAATGTAAGAACTACCAAATAATGATTCATACTTTAGACAGAAAAACAAATCATTTTAATTCAATCTAGAGGTGCTCAAATGAAGAGTTTTTGTATCTGTCGGTAAAGGATTAGGGCTGCTCAGCATTTCCATCCATCAGCATTTAGATCCAGCAGACTGTTGGCACTGTTCTGAGGTCACACAGATGTGCCATGGCCAGTTTCAGGGCCTTCAGTAGTTATCCACACTCCTTCATCTGGAATTATGACATCAGTACATTCTAGAATCTGAACGTGTGACCCGATAACTGCAGCAACGGTTTTGTGTTTGTGTGTTTTTAATATAAACATCCTTTTTGAATGAGTTCTGGTTAAAATGTCACATTTCCTCCTGGGACTGAAACTGTTAGCAGAGCTTTTGTTAAACAGTGAATTAACTGTGATTAGCTTCAATTCTTGGAAAGCTTTTGTCAAATATGACAAAGACAAGTTTAATTACAGGGAATATTTCAATCTTTCAAATGTGACTATGTAATAATACATTACAGAGGCTGAACCAAGTCTTTTGAATCACAGTGGATCTGGTCTAGTCCTCCAAACTGAGAAAGGAAAAGAAAAGGAGCGTCTGCAGCTCTTTAGCTCACTGCAGGAGGAGCCTCTCCATTTCCTCCTCCTCACCACCTCCAGTGTCTCCTCCCAACATGTTCCATCATAAATCTAAACTTCTCGCTCTGCAGCAAATCTGGATGTGTCTGCAGAGGTTTGAGCTCCAAACTTTACAATAATAAACAGGACTCCTGAGTCAGTGAAATACAGGCTCCACTGAGGCCCGGACTCCCACACGCCCTCTGTTCTTTAAGAGGAGACGTGTCCTCTGAGAGGAGACATGTCCTCTGAGAGGAGACGTGTCCTCTGAGAGGAGACGTGTCCTATAAGAGGAGACGTGTCCTATAAGAGGAGACGTGTCCTCTGAGAGGAGACGTGTCCTATAAGAGGAGACGTGTCCTATAAGAGGAGACGTGTCCTATAAG
The DNA here is from genome assembly GCA_034769755.1 of Odontamblyopus lacepedii. Classification (NCBI taxonomy): domain Eukaryota; kingdom Metazoa; phylum Chordata; class Actinopteri; order Gobiiformes; family Gobiidae; genus Odontamblyopus; species Odontamblyopus lacepedii. Next base: position 823,712 of record CM068350.1, on the reverse strand, counting down.
AGGAGACGTGTCCTATAAGAGGAGACGTGTCCTCTGAGAGGAGACGTGTCCTATAAGAGGAGACGTGTCCTCTGAGAGGAGACGTGTCCTCTGAGAGGAGACGTGTCCTATAAGAGGAGACGTCTCCTCTGAGAGGAGACGTGTCCTCTGAGATACTCTCCGGATCACCTCTGTTCACTACAGCCTCAGACTCACACTGTCAGTTGAAAAGACTTTGGGAAAAAGAATCATATTAAAATGGCTCTGAGTCTGTGAGGCCGACTGTCCAATAAGAACAAAGTGATTCTACAGGACTCCTCACACAACGGCCTGTGAGGACCACTTTAAGATCAGTAGTAGTAATAATAATAATAATAATAATAATAATAATAATAATAATAATAATAATAATAATAATAATAATAATAATAATAATAATAATAATAATAATGATGATGCATCAGTTTTCTGTAGCACTTTTCTGGACACTCAGACCATTCACAGTTCATTCTTCATTCACTCCAGACCCGGTGGTGTAAACTGCTGTAGCCACAGCTGCCCTGGGGCAGACTGACTGAAGTGTGAGGCTCCAATCTGCACCATCGGCCCCTCCCACCACCACCATCACTCACACACACCACTTTCACACTAGGCAGTGTGGGTGAAGTGTCTTGCCTAAGGACACAATGACAGTTTTTGCCACTGGCGCCCCCCTGTGGCACCTGACGGAATCAGGCTTTGACAAACTGTTATGGCCTCTCCATCTCGACAGACTCCTACTGTGAGGTTCTGAGTGGACCAATCACAGAGCAGGACAGAGGTCTGTGCAGAAGCCAGAAGCCAAACGAACCAAAACAAACCTGGCACCGCACGAGCCTGTTTTAGTGAACATACTTATGACTGTGTTTGCACACAGCACTTCTGTCAGCATGATCTTCACATTTGTGAACAGGGGAGATGTCGGTGCTTTTCTCTCAGCTGGAAGCTGGACATGTCTAAAGTTTGATGTTGTGGCGCTTTGACCAGTCAGATTGTAATATTCTTCGTGACGCGTTTTCCCGCTCACTTTCAGAGATAAATGTGATCATGTGTAGAGTCCAGAGGGACTTGCTTCAGTCTGGTGTGAGCCCGGTCAGATTCTCTGACCAAACACTTACATTCGACTGTGTGAACAAGTTCAAAACCAAGTGGAGCTTTTCCTGACAGCAACTGTAATACACATTTATACTTTATTACAAACAAAGGTGATCAGGTTGTTTCTGTTAGAATTTGGTGTTCTGGTTCTCAAGACAATTCTCCAGTCAGAAAGCAGAATGAGTTTTGTTTGAGTTGCCAGTTTCAGTGCTAAAATCCAGTTGGTTTAAACCTAAAAGACGTAACCCTGAGCACACCTCAGTGTAATCTGGACACAGCTCTTTGGCTTCTCGCCTCAGAGGATATGAGCCTCTGTTTTATCTGCCACTGCACTGACACTGACAGATCACACCGTATATTGTGTTGTCACTGCTTATTGTTCTTGTTGTGCTGGTTGTGGAGGGTTGTGTATTTTTCCTGGTCTGAGCGACAGCTTTGGACTGACATGCCCTTTGGGACAAATACACTTATCTGATTCCCAGGACTATGGCCCATTCTCCACAGATATGACTCCACAGACTTGTCATAATAATCTTATCACTTGAAGTCCTTTCACCTGACCACGTCTTTGGCTTTGAATAACCGCCTTCTGAAGCCAGTGTGAGAAAATCATTTCATTTTACTTTATTTACACTGACAGAGAAGCAGCTGCTTGTGGATAGGCCCAGTGTACACCTGAGTACGGTCTGCATCTGCATATAAAGCATGACTGTTCGTGAAGGAGGAAGAGTGTGGTTAGCATGCTAGTTGTTAGCTTTAGCAGCAAAAGTCTGCTCTAGTCTATGGAAGTTGTGAAAAGTGCTTATAAACAGCTTAGAATACAAACGATAAGTGAGGAACATCTTTGGACCACTGCAAACCATTTCAAATGAATCTTTTAGACTGTAAACATCAGGCTTGAGTTATTCTGTGGAAAAGCTGCGAATCCTGTAATTTAAACCTCTACAAACATGCTCTAAAATGAAGGGGATTCTTGCATTATCCTAACAGTTCAGATTTCAGTCTCGCTCAAACGTAAATGCGTCCGGACCGGTTTAAACTATGCACCGTGAACTGAGTGTTACTAAAATAAATCACAAATCCAATTGCAGTGCTTGTCAGAAAATGAAATAAATAAACACTTAAAAGTCTTCGCGTAAGCAGCCTCACATCTGCAGCTCCGGCAGCTCCAGCTCCGACTCCACTCTGCCGTAGTGAACGTGTCCGACATCCCGCGAGTCATTTTCACCTCAGTGATGTACGCCCACATAATCACAGTGCAGACTACAGCGAGCGCACTTCTGTCCAAGGCCTGCAGGGGGAGTGGGACGCAGCCAAGTCTACACAGTGTGGCCTGAAAAGTCAAGAAAACAATAGTAAAAAAAACTAGTAAACCGAAAAGATGTTTTAAAAAGTTTCATACATTTGACCCTGGGAGTGTAAAACTCAGAGATTTACTGTTTAGAACCAAAATTCTAATTTATAATCCACAAAAGTTTACTCTCATAAATCTTTTTGCTCAAAATCATTTCACCTGCCAGCCATAGTGGAGAAAACCTCATTCATTTATATGGGGGATTTGACAGAGAAGAGAAGTAATCTTTGTGCTGGTGTTCTGTTCAGAGCTGATCCTGACAGACTTCAGCACCAGAGACAGAGAAAGAAGGTGACAGATCATTAAAATACATTATTTTGTCCCTGTCGCTGAGCAAAGTGCAGCAGATATGAAACTGTACAAAGACTATGACCGTCTCCAGAGTAACCTCCAGTGTACAGGTGTGAACAGGTGCGAACAGGTGCGAGCAGGTGCGAACGGGTGTGAGCGGGTGTGAGCGGGTGTGAGCGGGTGTGAGCGGGTGTGAGCGGGTGTGAACGGGTGTGAACGGGTGTGAGCGGGTGTGAACGGGTGTGAACGGGTGTGAGCGGGTGTGAGCAGGTGTGAGCGGGTGTGAGCAGGTGTGAGCGGGTGTGAGCGGGTGTGAGCGGGTGTGAGCAGGTGTGAGCAGGTGTGAGCAGGTGTGAACGGGTGTGAACGGGTGTGAGCGGGTGTGAGCGGGTGTGAGCGGGTGTGAACGGGTGTGAACGGGTGTGAACGGGTGTGAGCGGGTGTGAGCGGGTGTGAACGGGTGTGAACGGGTGTGAGCGGGTGTGAGCGGGCGTGAGCGGGCGTGAGCGGGCGTGAGCAGGTGTAGACAGGTGTGAGCAGGTGTGAGCAGGTGTGAGCAGGTGTGAGCAGGTGTGAGCAGGTGTGAACAGGTGTGAACAGGTGTGAGCAGGCGTGAGCAGGTGTGAGCAGGTGTGAACAGGTGTGAGCAGGTGTGAGCAGGTGTGAGCAGGTGTGAGCAGGTGTAGACAGGTGTGAGCAGGTGTGAACAGGTGTGAACAGGTGTGAGCAGGCGTGAGCAGGTGTGAACAGGTGCGAACAGGTGTGAACAGGTGTGAGCAGGTGTGAGCAGGTGTAGACAGGTGTGAACAGGTGTGAGCAGGTGTGAACAGGTGTGAGCAGGTGTGAGCAGGTGTAGACAGGTGTGAACAGGTGTGAACAGGTGTGAACAGGTGTGAGCAGGCGTGAGCAGGTGTGAACAGGTGTGAACAGGTGTGAACAGGTGTGAGCAGGTGTGAGCAGGTGTAGACAGGTGTGAACAGGTGTGAGCAGGTGTGAACAGGTGTGAGCAGGTGTGAGCGGGTGTGAACGGGTGTGAGCAGGCGTGAGCAGGTGTGAGCAGGTGTGAGCAGGCGTGAACAGGTGTGAACAGGCACTAAAACTTTGCTGCTGTATTTGCTAATGATAATCAGTCGTACTTCTAACCAAACGTACACAGTTACATAAAATGCCTCCTGTAGTTTGCACCCAGCATAATCAGGCTCCACCTGGAGTTCTCCAGATGTGTTTTTGGGGATCATACTTCTTGTGTTTTAGGGCTGGTTTCCTCAGGTATATTTGCTAAGCGTTTGCTAAATGCAGTGAACATGCTCCAAAGCTAACACTGTTCAGGTTAATGTCTCATATGGACGCGTGAACTGACAAAACGAGCAAAGGCCTACAGCACCATCAGATCAGTTTAAAGTAGGCCAATTATCCAGAGTGTGGATATAAATGCAGTGAGAGAGAACACACAGAGCGGTTTGCTGTGTGTTCTTTGCAGAGTTTGGTTTGTGAAAGCCTCAGGCCCTCCTCTGCTCTGTCTGTTCCATTTCATTTAGCTTCACTTTGAGAAACTGCTCCATAAAGTTGTCCAGAGCCGAGAGTCCACAGGTCCAACAGGAGCAGTATAACACACCTCGAGCAGGATTAGTGCTTTGGTAAAATGCTTGTGTCTATATCCCTCTACAACACTGTGCAGTGACATTACGCTGGGGTTTAATACATATATGTCTATGATGGAGTGTTTAGCAGTGACTACGGAGACACGATGTACACATGAGCAAACACGGCTTGAAAAGTTTTTAGATACAAAATGGATTTAAGCAGCACATTTTCAGGAGCCTGTGATCAGTCCGAGCGTTCATGGTCCTGTTTAGATTAGATTAGATTAGATTAGATTAGCCTTTATTGTCTCCCTTGGGAGAAATTTGTCTTGGGACAGGGGCACTCCTGGCACATAGACATACAACATACAGCACACACACAGTGGACACATCAATTCATACAGTTCAACATTTGATAATATTGCACCATTCCCATAATTAGCATATTTTGCACATTCCCTGGGGCTTAAAAAGTGTAAAAGTCAGTATTGCACATTCCCTGAAACCTATTCACTGTAAGTGCTCAAAAATATTGCACCTTCCCTGGAGCCTACATATGAGCAGTATTGCATATTCCCCAAAGCGTATGTGCAAATAATATTGCACAGTCCCTGATGGCCGTACAGTAATACAGTAGAGCATTATTTCTTCAAGTTCAGCAAGGAAATCGAAAGGGGAATAAAAGAGTGCTTGAACCTGTTTCTCCTGCTGGTTGGGGCCCTGTACCTTCTTCCTGAGGGCATTAATTCAAACTGGTTGTGGAGGATGTGAGTCGGGTCATTACATATTTTACTCCCCAGTTTCACTAGTGTCTCTTGAAAGATCCTGAAGAGGACGGGGGGCCATGCCAATTATTTTACCCGCCCTTTTAGTCAAGCTTAAGATTTGAGCTTTCAGTTTGACAGATAGATGCCAAACCAGGTAGACATCCCATAATGAATAATAGACTCAATACATGCTCGATAAAAAAGAAGCATTACATTTTTGTCCACTCTGTAAACCCTCAATCTTCTTAAAAAGTACAGGCGCCGACTGATTCATGAGCAAACAAATTCTACGTACCTGCTCCAATTGAGTTGAGAATCAAAATAAACTCCCAAATACTTGTAACAAGTCACCTTTAGTTTAGGACTAAAACAGATGAACCTGTTCTTAAACCTCTGTTTAAAGTCTAACTTGAATAACTGAACCTCAGACAGAGTAGTGCCTCGAATTAGCATGGCCTCCCAGTATGAATCCTGTCAGATGTGTGATTTGTAAAGACTATTTCACAAACACGTCTGATTGGTGTGGTGGAGCTCAGTGAGAATCGCTTGTCCACAGAGAAGTTAAATTCTAGTGTCCTTCATATGCAGGTTAAAGTGAAGCCTCTAAGAATCAGGATGTCTGCTGTTAGCATGCTAGTTGTTGTTAGCTTTATTGTGACAGCAAAACTTTGTCCTGAGAGTTGTAAAAGTGCTTATAAACTCACCGTGATGAATAATTAGGATCCTCAGAGTGCATAAGGTCAGTGAGGAAGAACTTTGGAGCAGTTCTGTTGTTCATGTTTTCAGACAGTCAGACTCGCGTGTCGTGCCTTTAACGCCGTTCTAGGTGCATTTCTTTGTCCTCTTCATGTTACTCGAAGTCTTTATCACATACAAGTAAACCTATCAGCCTTGGATTTGGGATTTTGTTATCACTTTAGTTTTCTACATTTTCCATCCATCCATCCATCTTCTTCCGCTTATCCGGGGCCGGGTCGCGGGGGCAGCAGTCTAAGCAGGGGCTCCCAAGCTTCCTTCTCCCCAGCCACTTCCTCCAGCTCCTCCGGACGGACCCCGAGGCGTTCCCAGGCCAGCCGAGAGACATAGTCCCTCCAGCGTTTTCTACATTTTGTTCACTGTAAACTGCAATATTGAGCTAAAATGACTTGATAACAGAAACGGGCACAGTTTAATCTTGTCTTAAATGTTTTTTTCAAAAGTTGAAAAATGGCTATACCCGACTTTTGGAATTTGGAAGAACTGGTTGGAGATAGGTTGTAGGTGACAAGACATTTTCAGATGACTCAAGCCTCAAATGCAGAACAATACAAGATACTCAGACATGCACCAGTCCAACAGAATACAGCTCTGAGTGAGTTTGTTATGAGAACACTGTTATGATGGGGATACAAGATATGTCAGCTTTTAATCTCTCGCATCTCACCGCGGTGGAGCCCTGGTGCAGGCGCTGGTCTGGGCTCGTACTCCATCATTCTTCGCAGTCATCATTAGACATGTGCAAGTACTTTAAGCTGCAGAGTACATGATGAAGCTAATGTACTGCATGTAAAACCGTCCAGTGCCCAGAGCCAGAGCATTAGCTGATCACATCTCCCCGAGCGCTGAGCCAAGAGGACGTGCTAATGATGACACACACACGCACACACACACATGCATGTTCACACTGCACACACACACACACATGTTCACACTGCACACACACACACATGTTCACACTGCACACACACACACATGTTCACACTGCACACACACACACATGTTCACACTGCACACACACACACATGCACACACACACACATGTTCACACTGCACACACACACACATGTTCACACTGCACACACACACACATGCACACACACACACACATGTTCACACTGCACACACACACACATGTTCACACTGCACACACACACACACACACACACACCAACATAAGGCTGTCACTTCAACACATGAGACCACTTAGCCTTAAAGGGTGTGTGTGCAACAATAACGTAGATATGGTGATATCGTATCGTCAGAGGTCTCATAATAATATCGTGGACCATCACAATGTATCGAATCACAAGTCTCTTTGCTTAAACAGTTCTGTCTGTTAAGTCTGTGAAGCATTTTTAGAGGAAAAAGGAGCAGATTCACAGTTTTGTGCCTCCACAAAATATTGTAATAAATCTGGTCCAGTGAGATGTTTATGGTGAAAATATCGTGCAGAGAGATTTGGATTTCGTTCCATCCCTAATGACAATAGATGTACCAAATGACTGGTCAAAGCGTTTTAGAGTCAGTCTTGTTATTCTGTAGAATATCGTAATATCCTGAGCCTCCATCATATGCTGAGCTTTCCCACGATCTCGTAATAAATATCAGACTGTGAGGTTCATACTGTGACGCTGTGGTATCTTGAGACTTGGATATTGTTACACCCCTAAGTATGAATATTCATCATCCTCTTAGCTCTCCTTAAATGTCATGTTTGAGTAATCTAGCGATCTCTTCCGGCCTATACAAAAGCAGGATACAAAACAATACAGTACAACTTGAAACCACTGCAGCACTTCAGATTTGTCATTAGTGGGCTGTACGCTGATTGTGTTGTGACAGTGCTCTGAAGGGGGAGCGACTTAACACAGGGAGCAGAAGGACGGGAGACTGTGAGCAAGTGAAAGTGAATTAGGGCTGAAACAATTTATTGAGTTAATCGATTAAATCGATTAGAAAAATGCATCGATTATTATTTTTTTGCCTCGATGCTTCGTTTTATTTTCATACGCTCGGCGATGGCTGGAACCTTCTGTGGTAGAGGTAAAGTTTCTGCACTTCACTGTACACAAAACAGCGCGGCGCCCATGGATGTGTAATAAGAGCACATCTCCTCCTTACGCCGCGCATGGATCGTGTCTTGTCACATACGCTGCGTAGACCGCGCTTCCTCCTGTGCCTCTAAACCAGAACTAACACCAGGACTAAAACCAGGTCTAAGACAGGTCTAAAGCAGGTCTAAAGCAGGTCTAAAGCAGGTCTAAAGCAGGTCTAAAGCAGGTCTAAACCAGGTCTAAAGCAGGTCTAAAGCAGGTCTAAACCAGGTCTAAACCAGGTCTAAACCAGGTCTAAAGCAGGTCTAAAGCAGGTCTAAAGCAGGTCAATAGCAGGTCTAAACCAGGTCTAAACCAGGTCGAAAGCAGGTCTAAAGCAGGTCTAAAGCAGGTCTAAAGCGGGTCTAAAGCAGGTCTAAAGCAGGTGTAAACCAGGTCTAAACCAGGTCTAAAACCAGGTCTAAACCAGGTTTAAAACCAAACAAGAATTTGCAGGAGGTGGTTGCTACATTCATGTAGTTTTAAAAATCATGACAATATCAAGTAATCCAAAGTAATCAGATTACGTTATTCACTTTAAGTAATTTTATTGATTACGTCACAAACTACATTTTGGGGAATGTAATCTGTAATCTGTAGGGGATTACATTTTAAAAGTCACTGTCTCAACACTGATGCTACAACATGTAAACAGAACCGTACATTACATCAAGTGGAAAAGAAACCGTGAGGTGACTCAACTTTAGCCTAGTGATAATTACGTTTTTCATGTCCAAAACACGTGGATCTGTCAGTGCAGGTGGTGTGGACTTAACATGTGCAAAGTAGATGCGACATTAACAAACGATTATTCGATTATTCGAACAAAATAATCGACAGAATAATCGATTACTGTCATAATCGATAGCTGCAGCCCTAAAGTGAATATAGCATTTTCAAAAGAATAAAAGGGAACATGGTGATCTAAATATGTGATGTGGTACAGTTCATACCCCAGAGAAGTCAAATTGTCCTGTTCTTTATTATGGAGATGCTACTGCTATTCCGTCAGTGTTTTCTGTTTGGGAGAAGAATGTAAGACTAAATATGCAGGTTTGTGTGATAAATGAAACAAAACACAACTCCAAGCATGTTTGTGATGAGGTCACAACATTATAATGGGACCTTTAAAATGTGTTACTAAATAGGCCTACAGTGAAACAGCAGCTCTTTCTGTGGACCACCCCTCTGCGTGTCACTGTCGGACCCAGTGGTCGTGTTATAATACAGATAACCCTTTAGCAGAGCAGTCATTACGGTTCGAATTTTCACTCACTCAAACACAGGCTGTGCTCTGCTAGTAGCTGCTCACTGGCAATTTCGTCCCCTCAGATTCGAGTGGATGTTTCACATTAATTTATATTCATATGATATGATAAGGAGTGTTACTGAAAATACTACTGAATGCTTTTCAAAACGCTGCCTCGCTCCCTCCTACCCTGGGCAATTTTCAGGTTGAGAAAAGCAGCCTTTGTCAAGTGCTACTTCCTCCCCTCACCTGGCTGCAGCAGTCGGCTCCTCGGATTCCTCTGCTAAATATGATTAATGTAACGTAAATGTTAGTGTCGTCTATTTTATCCTTCCTGCCTTGAAAGTCACTTTTTGTTGCCTGGAGAATAATAAACCAGGCAATGACTGTATATGAGGAATCAAAGCTAACATGAACCTGAGTGATATGGAGCTGCTAGACTCCAAACTAACATTAGCTGTGTGGTTATCGCTGCCACAATCTACTTATCGGTAACTCTGCAGCATAATACTATGACTGATATTTATGACTCTTGACTTACCTTCTGAACACTTTTTCTTTACAATCTTAAATCCGAACATGGTTAGGTCCCGCTGTCCACTCTGCTGTCCACTCCGCTGTCCACTCCGCTGTCCACTCTGCTGTCCACTCCGCTGTCCACTCCGCTGTCCACTCCGCTGTCCACTCCGCTGTCCACTCCGCTGTCCACCCCGCTGTCCACTCCGCTGCTGAGTGGACAGTGGACTCCCCCCCCCCAAAAAAAACAACCAAAACACAACTTGCTCGCCGACTTGCTACTCTCTCACAGAAGCTTATTTCACACTCAATATGTGCAAAGACACATGAAATGGCATTTCTCATTCCAGTTTTAAATAGAAGTATTTTCTACATTTATTAATAATTTGGCACAGGGGATGGGAGGGGGGAGGGGGGATGCCCGTTTTAGGGAGGGGATAAATTTGACCATTTTTTACTCCAGGAGGTATGGATCCTTTTGAATTTAAGACATGTTCTAATGTCGTTTCCTTGTTAAAACAGACCTGGAAATGTGTTTTGTTTCATTCACATGTTTGAGTAACTCTTTATTAGTCTGTCTACATCTCTAAAGCTCAAAATGCTCTGTTCCACCTTGTGATGTCCTCTATTGGTAGTTTTGAAGTGAGCAGCTCCTTTTACCTTTAGTTCAGAAAAGACTGACGATTCCAGGGCTGAAATCATCCAAGGGATTTTTATTTTTTTTTGGCGCACTTCCTGTATTACCACGTGATGACATCACATGGTGAAACAGTGTTTTCTGTTTGAGTCGAACTCAGCCTAAATCTGCAGGGTTTGTGTGTGTGTCCAGGTCTGTTTGTGGTGAGCAAACTGCATTAGGACAGATCAGAGTGTAAGATGGGCCCTTGTGGGTAAATGCAGTGCCTGTGATTTGCTGTTTTTGTCCATTTAAATCACTTTCAATTGATTTTGATTTGATTTTGAGTTATCTTGCACGTGTGGGTCATTATGTTAAAATATTCACATGACAATATTCATTTAAAACTGTGGGGCCCAATGGGAGATGACGTCCCCATAAAAATGTTTTTAATGAAGGAGCAACATGGCTCCTAAAAGCACCATTTTCCTAATATCTCCTCTAAATTGTGCAGCCTGTGGGAGAGGCTGGCGTGTGGGTGACATGTTTTTAATTACTTTCGGTTCCCTCAGACCTGGACTGTGTTGTGCATTACAAACTCTCCCTCCTCCACAGACTGTACTCCTCTCTCCACATTAAACCTGATGCACGCTGCTCTCTCACTGCTCTGAACAAAGTCGCTTTCTTTTGCTCTGCCAGCGTTTAACACTTATTTTATTATCGTTTGTCCTGGTCTAGTCCTCGCTCAGTGTTTGGTCACCGCTGTAATTCATCACCACTAAATAAAGGCTCTGAGCACATTTGACTCTAATAGCTGCATCCATAAATCACAGGGGCTGCTACAGAGCAGGGCCCTCACAACAGCCTGGGCCCTCACAACAGCCTGGGCCCTCACAACAGCCTGGGCCCTCACAACAGCCTGGGCCCTCACAACAGCCTGGGCCCTCACAACAGCCTGGGCCCTCACAACAGCCTGGGGCTCGTGCCTCAGACCTGCTGCAATTAGCACAGTTCTCTGTACAGTTCCAGTCCAGGGACAGTGTGAGGCCTCAGTGTGAGGACTCAGTGTGAGGACTCAGTGTGAGGACTCAGTGAGGACTCAGTGTGAGGACTCTGTGAGGACTCAGTGTGAGGAGTCAGTGTGAGGACTCTGTGAGGACTCAGTGTGAGGAGTCAGTGTGAGGACTCTGTGAGGACTCAGTGTGAGGACTCTGTAAGGACTCAGTGTGAGGCCTCTGTGTGAGGACTCTGTGAGGACTCAGTGTGAGGACTCTGTGAGGACTCAGTGTGAGGACTCAGTGAGGACTCAGTGTGAGGACTCTGTGAGGACTCTGTGAGGACTCAGTGTGAGGAGTCAGTGTGAGGACTCTGTGAGGACTCAGTGTGAGGAGTCAGTGTGAGGACTCTGTGAGGACTCAGTGTGAGGACTCTGTAAGGACTCAGTGTGAGGCCTCTGTGTGAGGACTCAGTGTGAGGACTCAGTGTGAGGCCTCTGTGTGAGGACTCTGTGAGGACTCAGTGTGAGGACTCAGTGTGAGGACTCAGTGTGAGGACTCAGTGAGGACTCAGTGTGAGGACTCTGTGAGGACTCTGTGAGGACTCAGTGTGAGGAGTCAGTGTGAGGACTCTGTGAGGACTCAGTGTGAGGAGTCAGTGTGAGGACTCTGTGAGGACTCAGTGTGAGGACTCTGTAAGGACTCAGTGTGAGGCCTCTGTGTGAGGACTCAGTGTGAGGACTCTGTGAGGACTCAGTGTGAGGACTCTGTGAGGACTCAGTGTGAGGCCTCTGTGTGAGGACTCTGTGAGGACTCAGTGTGAGGACTCTGTGAGGACTCAGTGTGAGGACTCTGTAAGGACTCAGTGTGAGGCCTCTGTGTGAGGACTAAGTGTGAGGACTCTGTGAGGACTCTGTGAGGACTCAGTGTCAGGCCTCTGTGTGAGGCCTCTGTGTGAGGACTCAGTGTGAGGACTCTGTGTGAGGACTCAGTGTGAGACCTCTGTATGAGGACTAAGTGTGAGGACTCTGTGAGGACTCAGTGTGAGGACTCTGTGAGGACTCAGTGTGAGGACTCTGTGAGGCCTCTGTGTGAGGACTCTGTGAGGACTCAGTGTGAGGACTCTGTGAGGACTCAGTGTGAGGACTCTGTGAGGACTCAGTGTGAGGACTCTGTGTGAGGCCTCTGTGTGAGGACTCTGTAAGGACTCTGTGTGAGGACTCTGTGAGGCCTCTGTGTGAGGACTCTGTGAGGCCTCTGTGTGAGGACTCTGTGAGGACTCTGTGTGAGGCCTCTGTGTGAGGACTCTGTGAGGACTCTGTGTGAGGACTCTGTGTGAGGACTCTGTGTGAGGCCTCTGTAAGGACTCTGTGTGAGGACTCTATGAGGACTCAGTGTGAGGACTCTGTGAGGCCTCTGTGTGAGGACTCTGTGAGGACTCTGTGTGAGGACTCTGTAAGGACTCAGTGTGAGGCCTCTGTGTGAGGACTCTGTGTGAGGCCTCTGTGTGAGGACTCTGTGTGAGGACTCTGTGAGGCCTCTGTGAGGCCTCTGTGTGAGGACTCTGTGTGAGGACTCTGTGTGAGGCCTCTGTGTGAGGACTCTGTGAGGACTCTGTGTGAGGACTCTGTGAGGACTCAGTGTGAGGCCTCTGTGTGAGGACTCTGTGTGAGGCCTCTGTGTGAGGACTCTGTGTGAGGACTCTGTGAGGCCTCTGTGAGGCCTCTGTGTGAGGACTCTGTGTGAGGACTCTGTGTGAGGCCTCTGTGTGAGGCCTCTGTGTGAGGCCTCTGTGTGGCCTCTGTGTGAGGCCTCTGTGTGAGGCCTCTGTGTGAGGCCTCTGTGTGAGGCCTCTGTGTGAGGCCTCTGTGTGAGGCCTCTGTGAGGCCTCTGTGTGAGGCCTCTGTGTGAGGACTCTCTGAGGACTCACTGTGAGGCCTCAGTGTGAGGCCTCTGTGTGAGGCCTCAGTGAGGCTGTTTAATGTTTAATACAGTACAGGAGCACAGCAGTGACTAAACACTGTGCAGGGAAGTTCATAGTTTTGTAATATCTTTTGAAATGTGCTTTTGAAGCATTTGCATTAATATTCTATGTGTGGTGTTTTTCTTTGCTTCTCTTTGACTTTCCTTTCAAATACTTGGAGTCTGCTCTGCAATGCAACATTAAATAAAACATAGATTGTGTATTATGAGGCCTGATTCAAATCACCTGAAGCCCAGAAAAAATGCAAAGGCAGCACAAAAGTCTGAACATGCAGGGACTGTCTGCATCACAACTGACAACTCAAGAGCACATTTTCACTCCCAGAGGGTAAATACTGAAAGAACCTTCAGAAGCACCACTCAGAGTCTGGTCTGGACTGTCTTCAAATGTGAAAAACAGAACTAGTTCCTTTTCAGTGGTTTGGTCCAAAGTTATTTCTCACTTCCCTTGTGAATTCAGAGCAAGAATAAAGCTAATGAGTATTCGTAAACTTAACAACAACTAGCATGGTAATGTGCACCTCCTGATTGTCAGACAGTAAAGTGCTTTATTCTGCTGTTAGCAGTTAACAGACAAGAACATTCACACAGACAGTGGCTCCTCTTTTCTGCATCACTCGAGGAAAAACTAAAACTAAAACACAACACTATCCACATCAGTCCACAATCAGGGAATAATTTAGCTCCATAAATGGAGCTAACGCTCGACCAACTGAGCTACTGGGGCGACAGTAGCTCAGTTGGTAGAGCATTTGTCCACTGATCTGAAGGTTTGCGGTTCGAATCCCGCTCTCGACATAAAAACATCATTGGTGAGCGGTCAGATCCACTGACCCACAGGTCACTGGTGTGATTCCAGCTCCACAGATGAATGCTGTCATTGTGTCCTTGAGCAAGACACTTAACTCACCTCACCCCAGTGTCTGCGTACACTAGTGTGTGAATGGGTGACTGGTTCCTTGTTGTAAAGTGCTTTGAGTGCCTTGAAAGGTAGAAAAGCACTATAAAAATGTGACCATTTCTTTCTAAATAAGCAGCACGTAGTGTACATATTGTTTTCATACATATTGTTTTCACTGGCTTATAAAATATCTGTACATCTGTACAGCTGTTTCTTTAATACATTAAAAAACAAACCCTTTAAAAATAAATATCCATCCATAAAGGAAGTGTATTCAGAGTCCCATTAAGAAGATAAGCATTGGATTCCTGTCATCTGAAGCAGACAGCGCTCTTCTGTGTCCTTGGTAGAGGTGAGTGGACAGAGACATGAGCTGATCCCTCTGATAGAAGCCTCTCAGTGGGCTGAATACACCTGACACTGTGGCCCTCCTCTGATAGGGCCTCTGGGAGACGCCTGCCTTTGTCCTGGGGCCCCTGGGCTTCGGGTTGGGCAGGATCTGATAGAGGTGACATTTCTGAAGGGCAAAGCAAAGGAAGGCATTTTGAGGATTTAGTTTTTCAGTTCATTTTGTTCCTGTGGAACAGTTTGACACGGTGACAGGCACATTAAAGGTTAAAATGTTTTATGAAGAATTGTTTTTCTGAAGAATGAATTTGGTGTCATACAAGCTAATATTACTTCTACTGGAAATCTCTAGATGTGTATTTAAATATGCACTCGGCAACTTTTCTGCATCCCCCACCTGCTCGTTTCCATGGAGATGTTTTTAATAATAAAATTAATGCACTTTTGAGGCTTGTCGACGCCTCTCAAAACGCTCCACTGCGTTTCATTGTTCTCTGCACACTGTGGTGATCTGCTATTGCCCCCTCTTCCCACTCACACACTCCTCTTCCACACTGGGACCACTGCTCTAATCACTGAGCTGCCGTCTCTAGAGCTCAATTTCACTTTATGGTAGAAGTGAAGTTCTGAAGTACAAATGCTCTGTACATGTAACATTAAGCTGTCCGATGTAAAATGCTGCACTGAGATGTTTTTAGTCTGTAACTGTGTGTGTTTGTGTTGACAGAGCCAGGCCATGCGCATCGTGAGGACCGTGGGCCAGGCCTTTGAAGTGTGCCACAAATTGAGCCTGCAGCACACCCAGAACAGCACCCAACCCAGTGGAGAGGGCTCCGAGGAGGGCAGCACGATACCCACCAACGGTACGGAGCAGTGCCACTGTACGCTAACGTACCGGCCTGACCCAGAGAGACAGAGACTCAGCCCAGCAGTGAAGAGGCTCAGCACTTTAACTGAGGCTGAGTTCAAACTGGCCACGGTTTAGTTCTGGTTTGATTCTTGATGTAGACTTTGTTTTGGCCTGTTATAATCCTCCTATAATCCTCCTCTGGGTTTAGTCCTGTTTTAGTCCTGATTTAGTTCTGGTTTAGTCTCGCTCTTGTCCCAGTTCAGTTAAAGGTAGTCATGATTTGGATTAGAGTGGTGCTGTTCTCATTCTGGATTAGTCCTGGTTTAGTTCTGCTCTAGTTCTGGTTAAGTCCTGGTCTAGTCCTGGTTAAGTCCTGGTCTAGTCCTGGTCTAGTCCTGGCTACACTTGTTTATTAGGATCCCCATTAGGGTCCACATCATAAAAACATTACATTTATTACAAAACAATAACAATATATCACATTGTCTAAAATAATTAGTAAATTTTAACTCATGCACATTTGCAGTGTTTTAAATACACACAGATTTAGCACTTTATACAGTAAAATGTTTAAACGAGGCTTTTTTAAAAACTTCTGTTTGTTGTTACATTTAAAACATGTGAAGGAGGGAATTCCATTTTTTCATTCCTCTGAAAATAATAGTTTTTTGTCCAGCATTTACACAGTGGAAGAATAAAACAGCCATTTGAAGCACGTCTTGTATTAAAATTATGCAAAGTGCAGCTAAATGAAAGACCATTGTACAAAACATTTGGTATTTTGGATACCACGACACTTCTTAAGAAACAGAGAAGAGCAACATCAGCCTTATTTTTCACCAATGGCCAAACTACTGCTCTGTGCAAACTCAGAATATTTGTGTATTTGGAACAGTTCAGAGCGAAACGCGCTGCCTTATTTTGGACGATTTGTAGTTTGTTTCTATCTTTATCTGAAGCACTGGACCACAGCACTGGGCAATACTGCGAGTGAGATAAGACAGTTTTAGTAATTAGAGGAATTAATTTAAAAGGTATAAAATATGAACATCTTCTTAGTAGTGCTTGTAGGTAGTAGTGCTTGTAATAGTAGTAGTAGGTAGTTGTAGTAGTAGTGATTGTAGGTAGTAGCAGTAGTAGTAGTAGTAGTAGTAGTAGTAGTAGCAGTAGTAGTAGTAGTAGTAGTAGTAGTAGTAGCAGTATTCACTTTGTGTTGAAAAATGGCTCTTCTCTGTGGAAGTGCTGCTGTCAGGCTCATCGTTCAGGATCAGTTTTAGTCTCTACATGATCTCATTTTGTCCTTAAATCAAGATATGAACATTATTAACAGACCAATGAGCTGCTCTCTCTCTGAGGTCACTCCTGCTAGTGCTACCAACACCTTTGATTCACAGGTATTGGGGTGATAGTGGGAGTAGTGGTAGTAGAGGTGGTGGCAGTAGTACTGGTTGTAGTGGTAGTAGTGGTAGTAGTGGTAGTAGTGGTAGTAGAGGTGGTGGCAGTAGTACTGGTTGTAGTGGTAGTAGTGGTAGTAGTGGGAGTAGTGGTAGTAGAGGTGGTGGTAGTGGTCATGGTTCTAGTGGTAGTAGTTGTAGTAGTAGTAGTGGTTGTTGTTGTAATAGTTGTAGTAGTAATAGTGGTTGTAATGGTTGTAGTAGTGGTGATGGTGGTAGTAGTAATACACACACAGCTCCTCCAGCTAACACCTCACACACACACACACACACACACACACACACACACACACACACACACACACAGACACACACACTCCTCCAGCTAACACCTCACACACACACTCACACACACACACACACACACACACACACTCCTCCAGCTAACACCTCACACACACACACACACACACACACACACACACACTCACACACACACACACACACACACACACACACACACACACACACACACTCCTCCAGCTAACACCTCACACACTCTGCTCCTCAAACTGCACTGATCACCGTGTGGTCACAGTGTGGTCTTGATCACCGTGTGGTCACAGTGTGGTCTTGATCACCGTGTGGTCACAGTGTGGTCTTGATCACCCTTGTGTGGTCACAGTGTGGTCTTGATCACCGTGTGGTCACACTGTGGTCTTGTTTGGGAACATGAAATCAGCCTCTGCAGCACATTTTCATTTCCACTTTAACTTCAGACAGAGCTGTGTTGCTCTGCTGATGTCTCTATCATTTTCACATCGCACATTCAGTGATATTGGCAAAAATAATCAGAACAGTTTTGTGAAGTGTCACATTCTCCAAAGTGCCGTTTTGATCGTTATTGTGCGATTGTGATTTTTGTGATTCTTCAAAACTGCTGACACCAAAACGGTTCCTTAATCTGAAGCACTTTGAGCTAGAAAAAGCACTACATAAGTGTGACCAGTTAGCATTTAGCACAGTGAACTAGTTGGAGGTACGGTGGCTGCACAGTGAGAAGGTCTCAGCATTTCTGTGTGGAAACGTGCACCAGTCAAATCCTCCAGCTGAGGCAGTCCTGACCTCGCCTGATTCATCAGCCGGTTTCACTTCGTGAAAACCGTCGCAGCATTAGGATTTGTTCTCTCGATTGTAGGCGGATACTTTTTTTATTTAACCACTCGCTGCTGTTGTCTAGTGATGTCTGTAATGCGCCTGAACACTCAGTGGTGTCCAAGTAATACCTGCACAACAGCAAATCCCATAGGAAGAAGGGCAAGAACGTCTTTCCCCTTGATAAAATTCAACAAGCATTCTCTTTGTTCCGGCTTTAAATCCTCGATGTCGAGAATCGTTGCCAACACAAAATGTCTTCGTCTCCATCCATCTGGACGCTTTGTTTCCTGTTGGACACAAAAGGACCCAGAGGTGCTGGAGTTTGACCTCAGGGCTTCACCGCTCACAGCTGATTGGCCGGAGCACCAACTACAACTTCTGGGGTTCTTGCAAACCGCCGAGTGTGTTCTGATTCCTGATGAGTCGCTGGAGAGAAGGAAGCACTAGGTGGCACCAGCCTGGTTAGTCCTGACCAAGATTAGCTCAAGATCTGGAGATGGGTCCCAAGCACCTGCCAAATGCAGAGGGTCTATGATGACATACAGGAACATAACAACAATAATAATAAGTCTTTTGAACTGGCAAACATGCACTGTTATGGAAAAATTATGGAAATTTTGATCTTGAAGAAAAAAACAATTAATCCATTTGCGAAGCCTGATGAGTTTTTGGAATACAGACAGTTACAGCAGATATGGACAGGGCCTAGGTCTGCCCTGGCCACAGACCAACAGCCTCTCCGAGCCTCTACCCCAGAGCATCTGAGCTCTGAGGATTTCTACAGAAATACAAGCTCCATACAGATCAAAGCAGAGTGACTTTTGTTCACAGGTTTGTGCTAATCAATGTAACTTACATTTGAGGACAGGTGAGATGACAGAAGACTTCCTGACCTGGAGACTGAGCCTTTGCACATGTTAATGACTCCTCTGGTCTCAGGTAGATGACATTCATTTACACAAAGACAGATTGAGAAGATAAATGTCCATCACAGCTCTAACTGTACTTTTACTTCCAAACCTCCCACATGTGTAACCCGGAGCCACGGCGGCCCCTGGCTCCTCTCAACTCTTATTTAGGGCCTTCAGTCCAGTCTGATTAAAGCTGTTTACACCAAGTCAGCGCTTTCACTGTTTTCTATACCAACTCATTATGGACAAGTGCAGTAGGTCAAATAACAAAGCTAAGGTGACCAGAAAGCCTGAATAATGCATCAAATCGGATCTTGAGCTTCACAGACCCCAGCGCACTTAACATTTGACATATTTTTACATAATCCAGAAGTTTCCTCCTTGTGTATACTTGGCACTTTGAAACCTGGTTAGTTCAGGCAGAGGAGGAGCTGGTGGAGGAACAGCAGATAGAGCTGAAAACCAAGACAGAGATTGTGCTCGAAATTCTCCAGCTTTTTACCATAATTCTGCCTCATTTCTGCTTATTTAATGTGTAAAACGCAGCTTTGAAGAACCAGCCTGATAAAAGCACGCGTCTTCAGATCAATAATAAATCATAATCATTTTAGCAATTCTTGTTTATGTCCTTACTTGCTTTCCTTGATTTCACGCACAAACATAACGGCGTGTTTTAAAGTTTGATTAGCATAATTGACATTTTTTCCCCCCAAATGATCACAACAGCCCCATTTGCAAAGCGTTTGTGAAAATGAGCCCTTTTCCTCGCTCTGTGACGGCTTTCTTGTGCTCCTGTCGAAAATGCATTGTTTTTTTAAGATGCTCGTTTTTTACAGTCAGACGCAGCCAGACGTGAGACCGCGTCGACTATACACCAATTTGTCACATTAAATTTGTATCAACAACTCCAAACACTCAAACAAACAAGAATCGACTTCCATCAGATGGCCTCACCAATCTATACAAATACAGAGTGGTATTTACTTGTGTAGAGAAGACTCAATTTCCCCACAGACAGGTTCATTGTGGCATGTGGGAATCAAATCCAGTTTCATAATAATAATAAAACATCGGGCGTCACAGTAAATCAAATTCGCTTCACAATATTGTAACACAAAACAAAGACACACAGAACAGCAGTGAGGAGCAGTCCTGGACTGTGTGGTGCCGAGGGGCAGGTTATGGAGGGCTTTGTAGGTGTGGGTGAGGTGGAGGCTGGTGTGGCTTTTCACAGGCTAAGAATTCATGAGCAGAAAAGTTACACAGTGCACCTTTAAAGGACGAATATTACTCTGTTTTCTCATTTATGTTCTAATGGAGTTTCCTCTTCACAAACAGACCTGGACTTGTTTCACACACAACACACACAAACATATTGAGATTAAGTTCTTCTCTCAAACTGAAAACTCTTTTCCACCTTGAGATGTCATGTGGTAATACAGATACTGCTCCACTGTGTTTTTAAACTCTATACACTTTCACTAGAATCATTTGGATGATTTCATCCTGTTTCTACTGAACAAAAGGTAAAAGTTAGCTGTTACCTTTAAAACTACCACTTGATGACATCACAAGTTGGAAGAGAGCATTTTGAGCTGACAGACTATTAGATGAGGTGTGAATGAAACAAAACACAGCTCCAGGTATTTTTTTATAATATGGCTTAAAGCTCACAAGTTACATTTTGCATAATAAAGGACATTTAAGTAAAAATATTTTTAAAATCATCTAACAGCTGGGAGGAGCTTGGAGTAGAGCCGCTGCTCCTCCACACTGAGAGGAGGCGGCTAAGGCTCAGGTATCTATTGTGACTGAGTTAGCTTTTTACCATTCTGCTTTTTTATGAACTATTCCTCAATGGGGTTTTAAGTTATTTCTTTATCTTTGTGCATGTAATGAAATGTTCCACAGTAGGGCTTTAAGTTCTCTCTCTGACATGTCTCCCATGTGTCCTGTATGTCCATGTGTGACTGACCATCCTCATGTGTGTGTGTAGGTGTGCGTGCTCATCCTGTATGTGTGTGCACTCTGTTCCATCCAGATTGCAAAGCCCCACCCACCTCCGAGCCCACGCCCATCTCCGCAGAGGCCCCGCCCACAGAGGAAACTGACATCGACGCCGTGGAGACGGGCCCTGTCCCAGTGCTGGAGGAGTCCAACGCAGACAGAGGGGTCACAGATCTGGACGCGACAGAGACGAGCGACCTGCACGTGGACAAGGTACTGCTCAGAATGTGTTAGGACAGGGACAGAAACATCTGACACAACAGTCTGAAGGTTTTCCTTCATCACACACAGGGACAGAAACATCTGACACAACAGTCTGAAGGGTTTCCTTCATCACACACAGGGACAGAAACATCTGACACAACAGTCTGAAGGGTTTCCTTCATCACACACAGGGACAGAAACATCTGACACAACAGTCACACACCCGCCTCCAGTCCTGTCACATTCACACTGTGTTCATTTCGTTGGCTCAAATATTTTCTCTTAGTTTTCATCATTTTGCTCACCAACAGTAAGCATTAAAGTTGGGGGCCACATCTTCAAACCATCAGAACTTGTTCTTTGCCTTCACAAACGTTTGGCCAGTCAGTAGTATTCAGGATCTATTGGCCAATAGTACAGATTCAGAACGAGTTCAGACAGAGGTGGGGCAGGATGAAGCACCCAGTCAGCTCTTACCCCAGGGCTGGACACTCCAGCTTTAAGATGAAAACTAGGACTAAAATGGTACACACTGAATCTATAACTACAAATCGACCACAAGTCAAGCTTTGTGTCGACTAAAAGGACTGATATTTTCA
>CM068350.1:779521-784521 GCA_034769755.1 Odontamblyopus lacepedii | reverse complement strand
CTCCACTCCCCAAGAGGAGCAGAAGAGAAGAAGAGAGAGAGACACTGGTGAACAGCAGTGAACTGATTTGTCTGTGAAAAACATGAGGTTATGGGACAGAGATGAAGGAGAAGGAGCAGTTAGAATAAGAGGACAGAGGCTCAGGGCTCCATACTTCCCCCAGCATCTAACTCCTAGAGCAGCCTGACTTCAGCTGTGGAGTTAACCATCAGCTCACCCGCAGCAGCAGAACCATCCGCCTCCTCAACCTCTCCTCCTCCTCTTCACCACACCAGTTTGTGGGCCCTAAGGAAATATACATTCCCTAACAAATCCATCATGTTTGAGGTCTGTGCACAGTCTTGAGCTGTTTCCTCTGGAGCAGCTGGAGCTGGCCCCTCCGCTCATTACTGTGCTTCTGTTTACAGCTCTTTAAAATGCACACGGCAGGTTCATTCTGACCTGGTTTGACAGATTGTACCTGTGGTAAACATTATCAGAGTCATACATCAGTTCAATGGCAGTTTGTGGAAATAGTTGAGAAGGAAAAAAATACAGAAAGTTGCTCTGAGTTCTGAACCCTCAGTGTGTCTGTGCTGAAGCTGTTTCCTCAGCACAAACACACCTGCAGTGGTGGTTCCTTTCATTCACACGTTTAACACACAAACCCACTCTGCACATTTAGGCTGAGGTCTTCTCTCAGACAGAAAAACTCTGCTTCACCATGTGATGTCATGTGGTGATACAGGACATGCTCCACTGTGTTTTTAAACTCATACCTGTTTTCCAGTCTGGTTCATGTAGCCCCATGTCATGTATTATGTGTTTAAATCAGGGCTGTCAACGTTAACGCCTTAATCGCCTTTAGATTAATGCAATCCTTAAGGTGATTTTTTTTTTGTCGCGATTAAAGTCCGCCAGCCTTTTGTCCCTTCTAAACGCGATAATCAGCTCTGGTTCAGGCCGGGCTCGGGTGAGGTGGAGCGGGGAGTAGTGTTCGGTGCTTTCCCCGGGAAGAACCAAGTGGGCAGAGAATGGATCACTCAGACCGAATTATAATGTTCTACTGTACATATGCACCACCACGGAAAAAGCTGAGATCCTCGAGCACGGAGAAGCCCGGACCTGTGGTCCACAGCGCGTTATCGCTTTGGCCGCACGGATCCAACGTGCAGAGGACAGAACCGCTGTGCCCCAGTCTAGTGCACTGCTCCTGCTCGTCCCAGAACCAACACATGGAGGACGGAGCTGGACTGATCTGACCAACGTGCTCGAAGGATGGAACAAGGCCAAGGAACAGATCCGGGCCCATCCTGAGAGGCCCCGGGCCCGTCCTGAGGGGCCCCGGGCCCGTCCTGAGGGGCCCTGGGCCTACCACTACCACTACCACTACTACTACCACTACTACTACACTTAAGGTAAAAGGAGCGGTCAACTTGAAAAGTACCACTTCATGACATCACAAGGCAGGACAGAGGTTTTTGAGCTTGGGAGATGTAGACAGACTGATAATAAAAGGTTCCTTAAACCCACTGAAAATATGTGACTGAACCAGAACATCTCCAGGTCTGTTTTTGAGGAGGTCATTCTCACAAGAATCTAGTGTAACATAGGCCCTTTAAAGCTCCAGCCAATCAGCACGCTTCGTCACACTCTCACATTTCATAATTACAAGTGGTCAGTCCCTCCTTCTTTTCCTGTACTTTTCATCCAGTGGAACACATTCACCGCTCTGTCCTGAAGCTTCTGTATTTGTGTATGAATTATGAACGTGCTGCTCCAGTCGGTCTCGGAGCCTTTTTAAATTCATGTTTGGGTTTCACAGATTTAAGGTTAAAACATCAACGTTCTTTTCAGCCTGTGCGTTTGTAGAAATGTTCGAGTCGTATTTCATTGGGCCGGATGAATCACTGAGCTAATGGAAGTACATTTAATAAGTGTCTTTTTATGCTTGGGGGAAATGAGGGCAGCCTCTGTGTTCTACATTAGGATTAAGCACAGATCTGATTAGAAAAGAGGAGGCGTGTTTTATACCAGATGCCCTTCCTGTCATTACAGTACTGCGATGGAGTGAGAAATGGGGGAGAAGTGTCTTGCTCAGGGTCACAATGGCAGGACGATGTCTCTTGGTTTGGTCCAGTAAAACTGAGCACTAAACTCTGTTCATCTGAAGGGAGTGAGGGAGCTTCATTTTGTTCAAACTGATGAGACCAATCAGCTCCTTTGTTTCACTTTTGTCCCTCACATAAACAAATCTGATTGGGCGGCTGTGGTTGAGCCTGACTCCAGACATGGTGGAGGTCATGTGTTTGTCAGGGGACCAGCCTCCAGTGCTCTGTGTCCTCCATCCCCCAGACAAACATGTCTCTCTCTTTCTTCACAGAATGAGCCCTCGCTCCTGCTCTCTAGTCCCAGGATGTTGCTCCCTCCATCAGGCACAGCACAGCCAGGAACGCCCCTGTCACCCGGAGCGCCCCTGTCAGTGCACCACCACATCCAGCTCCTCCAGCAGCAGCTCCAGCAGCAGCAGCAGCAGACCCACGTGGCTGTGGCCCAGGTGAGCCTCTCTAAACCTCAGCTCAAACTTTGCACATGGAGATTCCACAGGGAAACTGGACGAGTCACTGAGTCCACACGATCAGAACAGAGTGTCCCACAGACACGTGTCCCTGTGGACAGAGGGCGAGTCTCAAACTCTGTGAGTGTCTGCTGGACGCTCCACTGGACCTGTACACACTGGACCTGTACACACTGGACCTGCACACACTGGACCTGTACACACTGGACCTGCACACACTGGACCTGTACACAGGGGTCAGGGTCAGGGACGCTCCACTGGACCTGTACACAGGGGTCAGGGTCAGGGACGCTCCACTGGACCTGTACACAGGGGTCAGGGTCAGGGACGCTCCACTGGACCTGTACACACGGGTCAGGGTCAGGGACGCTCCACTGGACCTGTACACAGGGGTCAGGGTCAGGGACGCTCCACTGGACCTGTACACAGGGGTCAGGGTTCTGGTCGCCCCACTGGACCTGTACACACGGGTCAGGGTCAGGGACGCTCCACTGGACCTGTACACAGGGGTCAGGGTCAGGGACGCTCCACTGGACCTGTACACAGGGGTCAGGGTCAGGGACGCTCCACTGGACCTGTACACAGGGGTCAGGGTCAGGGACGCTCCACTGGACCTGTACACAGGGGTCAGGGTCGGGGGCGGCTCCACTGGACCTCTACACACGGGTCAGGGTCAGGGACGCTCCACTGGACCTGTACACGGGTCAGGGTCAGGGACGCTCCACTGGACCTGTACACGGGTCAGGGTCAGGGACGCTCCACTGGACCTGTACACAGGGGTCAGGGTCAGGGACGCTCCACTGGACCTGTACACAGGGGTCAGGGTCAGTGACGCTCCACTGGACCTGTACACAGGGGTCAGGGTCAGGGACGCTCCACTGGACCTGTACACAGGGGTCAGGGTCAGGGACGCTCCACTGGACCTGTACACAGGGGTCAGGGTCAGGGACGCTCCACTGGACCTGTACACAGGGGTCAGGGTCAGGGACGCTCCACTGGACCTGTACACACGGGTCAGGGTCAGGGACGCTCCACTGGACCTGTACACAGGGGTCAGGGTCAGGGACGCTCCACTGGACCTGTACACAGGGGTCAGGGTCAGGGACGCTCCACTGGACCTGTACACACGGGTCAGGGTCAGGGACGCTCCACTGGACCTGTACACAGGGGTCAGGGTCAGGGACGCTCCACTGGACCTGTACACAGGGGTCAGGGTCAGGGACGCTCCACTGGACCTGTACACAGGGGTCAGGGTCAGGGACGCTCCACTGGACCTGTACACACGGGTCAGGGTCAGGGACGCTCCACTGGACCTGTACACACTGGACCTGTACACACTGGTCAGGGACGGTCGGACAGATAAACATCACAAGGGCAAAGTGGAGCTGTGAGAAATGACTGAAGCAAAAGTATTTGGGTGAACTACACTCAAGTACAAAATGTTGAAGGGGAAACCGGAGGGGGAACATGCAAACTCCACCCAGACACAGGAAGAACATACAAACTCCACACAGACGCAGATATAACATGCAAACTCCACCCAGACACAGGGAGAACATACAAACTCCACACAGACACAGGGAGAACATACAAACTCTACACAGACACAGGAAGAACATACAAACTCCACACAGACACAGATATAACATACAAACTCCACACAGAAACAGGGAGAACATGCAAACTCCACACAGACACAGATATAACATACAAACTCCACACAGACACAGGGAGAACATGCAAACTCCACACAGACACAGATATAACATACAAACTCCACACAGACACAGGGAGAACATACAAAGTCCACACAGACACAGGGAGAACATACAAACTCCACACAGACACAGGCAGAACATGCAAACTCCACCCAGACACAGGGAGAACATACAAACTCCACACAGACGCAGGAAGAACATACAAACTCCACACAGACGCAGGAAGAACATACAAACTCCACACAGACACAGGAAGAACATACAAAGTCCACACAGACGCAGGAAGAACATACAAAGTCCACACAGACGCAGGAAGAACATACAAACTCCACACAGACGCAGGAAGAACATACAAACTCCACACAGATGCAGGAAGAACATACAAACTCCACACAGACACAGGAAGAACATACAAACTCCACACAGACACAGGGAGAACATACAAACTCCACACAGACACAGATATAACATACAAACTCCACACAGACACAGGGAGAACATACAAACTCCCGAAAGCCCCGGGTGAGCGTATAGGACACGGGACCGTCCTGCAGTGAAGCATGTGTGAGACATGAAGAGAACGTGCAAAAGGACAAAATGTGTTTTTACAAAAGCACTTCTAGTGGTTTTCTTATCGCTCCACAGCCAAATAAGCCATTTCCACTGAGGGAGATCTGTATCGGAGAGGAAGAGGAGAGAGGGAGGGCGGAAGGGGGGAGGAGGGA
>CM068350.1:457021-777021 GCA_034769755.1 Odontamblyopus lacepedii | reverse complement strand
TGGCTATTTTCTCTTCTTTTCCTTGTGTGTAGATCACCACATCATCTGCATACATTTGCATATTAAGTTCGGGGCACAGATCCGGGAGGTCGTTTATGTAAAGAGAGAATAATAAGGGGGCAAGAGTCAATCCCTGAGGCAGGCCGATATTACTATTAAGATAAGGAGATGTGACACCGTCTATGGAAACACACTGCTTTCTATTTGATAGGTCGGATTGAAACCAAAGTGTAGCGTCTGCGGAAAAGTTAAAGTGTGTGAGCTTAGCTAAAAGAACCTGATGGTTGACGGTGTCAAATGCTTTTTTAAGGTCTAAGAACACAGATCCTACACATGAATTGTTGTCTAGTAGATGTTTAATGTTTTCTACAAAGAAACAGTTAGCTGTCTCAGTGCTATGGTTAGCCCAGAACCCGAACTGCATCTGATGCAGTGGGGTGTGGCCATTGTTGAGATGTTCGATTAGTTGACTTGCTCTCCATTTTTCGGCTACTTTGGATGCTAGAGGCAGAATGCTAATTGGCCGATAGTTAGCTCCCTGTGTTTTGGACCCAGATTTATAGATGGGAGGTACGGTGGCCTCTTTCCAGGACAATGGAAATGTTTTTTGACTAATGGACTGGTTTATCATAAGTGTGATGGGTTTTACCAAGGCATTTGAATGGGTTTTTAAAAAGTTAGTGTCAATACCGTTAACATCTGTAGCCTTCCAGGTTTTGAGGGCTGCAATGATTTTCGTTACTGCTGACTCATTTATTTCTTGCAGCTGAAAAACAGGCTGATCCTCGTTTAATGGTCGATAACGGGTGGGGACAGTGAAAAGACTTGAGATTTCGGATATACTGTCTACAGAGTAATTATTGAAGATGTTTGCCAGTGTCATGGGATCCTTTACTGAGGTGTTATTTACGACTAGTTTGAAGGCTCTTTTCTCATCTTTTTTTTGTTTACTTAGTAGTTTGTTTAGAGTTTGCCATGTTTTTTGTCCATTGCCTTTTGCATTCTCTATTAGGGAGATGAAAAAATTTGCTTTGGCTTTTCTAAGGGTTTGTATAACTTTATTGTGAGCGTGTGTGAAGTTTTGTCTATCTGTACATCCCGGATTTCAGATATTGTTTAAGTAGAGCATCTCTTGATTTTAAAAGGGTTCTGCAGTTTTTGTCGATCCATGGTAAGTGATGGTCCTTTTTAGTTCTGTGACGCCCCCTGGTGACAGAGACAGACATTACCTCATTAATTTTTCGGAGAAAGGATTTGGAGCTTGTCTCTATGTTTTTTGACGATAGAGTCTCCTCCCAATTGACCATTTTCAGAGCGTCATTTATGTTTTGTGTTTGGTTCTTTGGTATAATGTTTGAAGGAGGGGCATTGCATGGATTTAGGTATCGTTGTTTTGGGAGCTTTCTAGAAAAAAGAATTATATTATGGTCTGATGAGCCGGTCAGAAAGTTGAAGGTCTTAGCGATTCTGTCAGGCTTATTAGGCTTATTACTTTACTGCAGAATGAAACAAAAAATAAAACCTCTTTTCAGGCCCAAAATGTGTTTAAGAAATAGAAATATTAACGTTTTTTTTTTTACAAATAACTATAATAGTTTAAAGAACGGTGTTGTAAAACAATATTTTTTATATAGTAATGAACACGAGGCAGGAAACATTGTCACTGGTGTATTTCACAGTCCCTCCAGCTGCGCCTCTTCGTCCTGACTCCACTGGAGCGTCTTTTTCTACTGAAGGCTGCGCGACCAAGTGTTAGTCCTTCCTCCTCTTCTTTAGTCCTTCCTCCTCTTCTTTAGTCCTTCCTCCTCTTCTTTAGTCCTTCCTCCTCTTCTTTAGTCCTTCCTCCTCTTCTTTAGTCCTTCCTCCTCTTCTTTAGTCCTTCCTCCTCTTCTTTAGTCCTTCCTCCTCTTCTTTAGTCCTTCCTCCTCTTCTTTAGTCCTTCCTCCTCTTCTTTAGTCCTTCCTCCTCTTCTTTAGTCCTTCCTCCTCTTCTTTAGTCCTTCCTCCTCTTCTTTAGTCCTTCCTCCTCTTCTTTAGTCCTTCCTCCTCTTCTTTAGTTCTTCCTCCTCTTCTTTAGTCCTTCCTCCTCTTCTTTAGTCCTTCCTCCTCTTCGTTAGTCCTTCCTCCTCTTCTTTAGTCCTTCCTCCTCTTCTTTAGTCCTTCCTCCTCTTCTTTAGTCCTTCCTCCTCTTCTTTAGTCCTTCCTCCTCTTCTTTAGTCCTTCCTCCTCTTCTTTATCAACAAGACACAGATTCACTGTAAAAAAAAAAAAGCACTGTAAAAAATTCCGTGAAGCCGCGATAGGTGAAGTGCGATATAGCGAGGGATCACTGTAACACTAATCCAATGGAAAACGGCTCCAGAGACGGAACGATCCGGAGATGCGGATTCGACCTCCGCGCTCTCCTGCGTCTGACCCCAACTCGCATCCGACACAGCGCAAGATTTTTCATCCGTTTCATTCAGATTTGCGGGTCGCCCCTCGGGTATCGGGCAGGACTCTGCTGTGGAGTGGGTCAGACTGTTTTTAGTGGCAGGACGACTGTGGCCACTGACCTGCACTGGCCCAGCACCAGCACCTCTGCAAACACACTGATCCCTCGTTTATCGCGGGGGTCACGTTCCAAAAAGAACCCGCGACAGGCGAAATCCGTGAAGTATCAGCTTTATTTTTTACAATTATTATACAATACAATACTGTACTATAGAATGAAACCAAAGATCAAATCCTGTTTTCAGGCTCAAGCATTTAAAAATATAAACGTTTTCTTACAAATAACTCTGATAGTTTTTAAAAAATGCTGTAAAATAATAATTTTAATGAATACGAACACGAGGTTGGACATTGTGACTCACGTGTATTTCAGTCCCTCTGACTGAGCCTCTTCCTCCTGACTCCTGTAGCGTCTCTTTCTCCTGAAGGCTGTGGTGCAGGTGTCTCTTTCTCCTGAAGGCTGTGGTGCAGGTGTCTCTTTCTCCTGAAGGCTGTGGTGCAGGCGTCTCTTTCTCCTGAAGGCTGTGGTGCAGGTGTCTCTTTCTCCTGAAGGCTGTGGTGCAGGTGTCTCTTTCTCCTGAAGGCTGTGGTGCAGGTGTCTCTTTCTCCTGAAGGCTGTGGTGCACTTGTCTCTTTCTCCTGAAGGCTGTGGTGCAGGTGTCTCTTTCTCCTGAAGGCTGTGGTGCAGGTGTCTCTTTCTCCTGAAGGCTGTGGTGCAGGTGTCTCTTTCTCCTGAAGGCTGTGGTGCAGGTGTCTCTTTCTCCTGAAGGCTGTGGTGCAGGTGTCTCTTTCTCCTGAAGGCTGTGGTGCAGGTGTCTCTTTCTCCTGAAGGCTGTGGTGCAGGTGTCTCTTTCTCCTGAAGGCTGTGGTGCAGGCGTCTTCTCCTGAAGGCTGTGGTGCAGGTGTCTCTTTCTCCTGAAGGCTGTGGTGCAGGTGTCTCTTTCTCCTGAAGGCTGTGGTGCAGGTGTCTCTTTCTCCTGAAGGCTGTGGTGCAGGTGTCTCTTTCTCCTGAAGGCTGTGGTGCAGGTGTCTCTTTCTCCTGAAGGCTGTGGTGCAGGTGTCTCTTTCTCCTGAAGGCTGTGGTGCAGGTGTCTCTTTCTCCTGAAGGCTGTGGTGCAGGTGTCTCTTTCTCCTGAAGGCTGTGGTGCAGGTGTCTCTTTCTCCTGAAGGCTGTGGTGCAGGTGTCTCTTTCTCCTGAAGGCTGTGGTGCAGGTGTCTCTTTCTCCTGAAGGCTGTGGTGCAGGTGTCTTTTTCTCCTGAAGGCTGTGGTGCAGGTGTCTTTTTCTCCTGAAGGCTGTGGTGCAGGTGTCTCTTTCTCCTGAAGGCTGTGGTGCAGGTGTCTCTTTCTCCTGAAGGCTGTGGTGCAGGTGTCTCTTTCTCCTGAAGGCTGTGGTGCAGGTGTCTCTTTCTCCTGAAGGCTGTGGTGCAGGTGTCTCTTTCTCCTGAAGGCTGTGGTGCAGGTGTCTCTTTCTCCTGAAGGCTGTGGTGCAGGTGTCTCTTTCTCCTGAAGGCTGTGGTGCAGGTGTCTCTTTCTCCTGAAGGCTGTGGTGCAGGTGTCTCTTTCTCCTGAAGGCTGTGGTGCAGGTGTCTCTTTCTCCTGAAGGCTGTGGTGCAGGTGTCTCTTTCTCCTGAAGGCTGTGGTGCAGGTGTCTCTTTCTCCTGAAGGCTGTGGTGCAGGTGTCTTCTCCCGTCGTCCTTATGTTATTTTCCTCCTTCTTTATGGCTCCCGTGTTTTCTTTTCTGTGGGAGACGCTCCAAATGGCTCTTTGAGTGTTAAAGGTGCCGACCCCTGGTCTAAGTGAAAGACCAGTCAACTTTTATCACTTCTAGACGACAGTCCCTCGGCCAATCAGGATTCAGAACACAATGCACTGTTAAAAAAAATAAAAATAAAAAAGCTTAAAAAATCCGCGAAACAGCGAAAGATGAACCGCGTTATATCGAGGGATCACTGTACAAGGACTGGAGGAAGATTTTAAAAGTGTCTCCACACGTCTCCAACACTCCGGCTCATTCCAAACGGTCCTTTTAAAGATCCCGGTGAGTTTTAAGCCCTGTAAGGACGTTAGAACCTGCTCAACACCTGCAGTTGTGTTTCTTTCATTCACATGTTTGAGTAACTCTTTATTATTAGTCCGTTTCTCTCTCTAAAGCTCTAAATCACATGTGTCAAACATGCGGCCCGGGGGCCAGATCCGGCCCTCCAAGACCTTTAATCTGGCCCTCGGCTGATTTTTCTATTAAAATACTTAAAATTTTCTGATTTTTCTGTTAATTTTCTGCACCGTTTAGCACAGCAGCGTCTCTGGCTTTTCTGTACGTTGCGACTCCCACCAGAGCAGCACAAATGAAGACTTTCCTCTTTCCAAACGCTCTTAAAGGATGATCGTTTTGACTGTCGACCGTGACCCTCATCAGCAAAATGTCAAAAAATGAGAAAAGCAGATGCTGAGTTCAGGATTTCCCAAGAAAAATAGTCTAATTCTTATTTGTTGACAGAGGTGAATGGGAAATCTGTGCTCAGTGTGTTTGGAACAAGTGGCGTTGCTCGAGGAATATAATCTTAAACACCACTACGAGACACGGAGAAAAATACGATAACTGGAAGAGAGAACTGAGTTTTCTGATCCGGCCCTTTTGGGATCACAGTAGGCTGCATACGGCCCCCGGACCAAAATGAGTTTGACACCCCTGATCTACATGATTTGTCATATGAGACGGTGCAGCACGAGCCCTTAAAGCCGCCTCTTGTGTCCAGTGCAGTTCCTCTCTTTGCTTCCTCTACCTCTTCTTTTGCTTGTTCTATTCTCTTGTCTCCTGCTGTTTCCTCCACTTCCTCGTTCGCTTCATTTCCTTAAACATTTCCACATTCGTTCACGTCTCATTCTCTGTCATTCTTTCATCCTCCTCATTTCTTTCTTTAGTGTTTCCTTCACTTACTTCCTTCTTTTCTTTCTGTTCCCTCTCCTTGCCCTTTGGTTCTTTCCTTCCTTTTTTCCTTCCTTCATCTCCTCCTCCTTTCCTTCCCTTCATTGTCCTTGTCTGTTAGTTCCCTATTTGCTTCCTTCTTTCCCCTTTGTTTTCTTCACTCTTGTTTCCTTTCCTCCTCTCCCCCTTCTCTTCTCTACTTGTATCCTTTTGTTTCCTCCTTGTTTCCTTCCTTCTTCTCCTTGTTTCCTTCCTTCCGTCATTGTTTACTTTAGTTCCCTCCTTGTTTCCTTCTCTATTGTCTGTCTTGTTTGCTTCCCTATCTCCTCATATTCGCCCCCTTCCTCCTTAATTCTTCCCCATCTTGTTTCCTTCCTTCCCTCCTTGCTGGTTTCCTTCACTCTTGTTTCCTTCCCTCCCTCCTTGTTTCCTTCTCTCTTGTTTCCTTCCCTCCCTCCTTGTTTCCTTCTCTGTTGTTTTCTTCCCTCCCTCCTTGTTTCCTTCTCTCTTGGTTCCTTCCGTTCATCCTTGTTTCCTTTTCTCTTGTTTCCCTCCCTCCTTGTTTTCTTCTCTCTTGTTTCCTTCCATCCCTCCTTGTTTCCTTCTCTCTTGTTTTCTTCCCTCCCTCCTTGTTTCCTTCTCATTTGGTTCCTTCCGTCCATCCTTGCTGGTTTCCTTCACTCTTGTTTCCTTCCCTCCCTCCTTGTTTCCTTCTCTATTGTCTGTCTTGTTTGCTTCCCTATCTCCTCATATTCGCCCCCTTCCTCCTTAATTCTTCCCCATCTTGTTTCCTTCCTTCCCTCCTTGCTGGTTTCCTTCACTCTTGTTTCCTTCCCTGTCTCCTTGTTTCCTTCTCTCTTGTTTTCTTCCCTCCCTCCTTGTTTCCTTCTCTCTTGGTTCCTTCCGTCCATCCTTGTTTCCTTTTCTCTTGTTTCCCTCCCTCCTTGTTTTCTTCTCTCTTGTTTCCTTCCATCCCTCCTTGTTTCCTTCTCTCTTGTTTTCTTCCCTCCATCCTTGTTTCCTCCCTCCCTCCTTGTTTCCTTCTCTCCTGTTTCCTTCCCTCCCTCCTTGTTTCCTCCCTCCCTCCTTGTTTCCTTCTCTCCTGCTTCCTTCCCTCCCTCCTTGTTTCCTCCCTCCTTGTTTCCTCCCTCCCTCCTTGTTTCCTTCTCTCCTGTTTCCTTCCCTCCCTCCTTGTTTCCTCCCTCCTTGTTTCCTCCCTCCCTCCTTGTTTCCTCCCTCCCTCCTTGTTTCCTTCTCTCCTGTTTCCTTCCCTCCCTCCTTGTTTCCTCCCTCCTTGTTTCCTTCTCTCCTGCTTCCTTCCCTCCCTCCTTGTTTCCTCCCTCCTTGTTTCCTCCCTCCTTGTTTCCTCCCTCCTTGTTTCCTCCCTCCCACACATCATTGAGCTCATCTGTCTGTATTTTACAAAACCTTTCAACGTTTTCTTATCACTGCAGCCAAATAAGACTTTTCCACTCCGGGAGATTTGTAACGCAGATGAGAGGGGGAGAGGAGAGGGGGAGGAAGGAGGAGAGAAAAGAGAAAGGACAGATGGAGAAGAGGAGTGTGAGTGGAGTGAAGGAGGAAGAGAGAGGAGAGGGGGATAGAGGGAGAGAGGAACACAGGTGAAAGGAAGGAGAGAGAGGAGAGGGAGAGGGGCTAGAGGAAGACGAGTGAGAGGAGAGAGGGAGATGAGGGAAAGGAGGGACAGGAGAGAGGGGCCACAGAAAGGCAAGTGAAAGTAGGGAGAGAGAAAGAGAGAGAGAAAGAGGGATGGCGGCAGCACAGTTTGTCAGTGTGAAAGGGACTGCAGCCTCAGTCCCCTCACTCCCCTCACTCCCCTCACTCCCCTCACTCCCCTCACTCCCCTCACTCCCCTCACTCCCCTCACTCCCCTCACTCCTCTTTGTTTCCACCTTTAGAGCCTTTGTTCTGCATTAGCTCTGAGCAGAGGGCGACAGTGATACTCTCCAGCCTGGTACTGCCCCAAGCATGTTTCCCCTGGCGATCTTGCCCCACCCTTTCTCTCCCTCACTCCGCCCTGGCACTCTTTCTCTCCCTTGGGCATTGTTTCACTCTTTTCTTGTCCCCCTGGCCCTCCAACTCTCCACCCTAACACTCCTCTCCTCCCTGGCACTCCTCTCCCCCCTGGCACTCCTCTCCCCCCTGGCACTCCTCTCCTCCCTGGCACTCCTCTCCCCCCTGGCACTCCTCTCCCCCCTGGCACTCCTCTCCCCCCTGGCACTCCTCTCCCCCCTGACACTCCTCTCCCCCCTGGTACTCCATCTTTTGCCCCTGGCACTCCTCTTCCCCCTGGTACTCCTCTCCTCCCTGGCACTCCTCTCCCCCCTGGCACTCCTCTCCTCCCTGGCACTCCTCTCCCCCCTGGCACTCCTCTCCCCCCTGGTACTCCATCTTTTGCCCCTGGCACTCCTCTCCCCCCTGGTACTCCTCTCCTCCCTGTCACTCCTCTCCCCCCTGGCACTCCTCTCCCCCCTGGCACTCCTCTCCTCCCTGGCACTCCTCTCCCCCCTGGCACTCCTCTCCTCCCTGGTACTCCTCTCCCCCCTGGCACTCCTCTCCTCCCTGGTACTCCATCTTTTGCCCCCGGCCCTCCGGTAACAGCACACAGTCACAGTGCCACTGTGGCTGTGTGAGTGTCTTTGTCACAGTGTGTGGAGCTGCTTGTCCTTGTTGTTTTAATGGTTTTCTGCTCTTGAAAATAACACACTTTTTGTCTTTTGAAATAAGAAAAGGAAAAGCAAATGTTTGAAAACACTTGTCAGTCATCACATGAAACTACTACAGCTCTTCATGTTAGGGGCTCATGTTAGGGGCTCATGTTAGGGGCTCATGTTAGGGGCTCATGTTAGGGGCTCATGTTAGGGGCTCATGTTAGGGGCTCATGTTAGGGGCTCATGTTAGGGGCTCATGTTAGGGGCTCATGTTAGGGGCCTGGTGCACGATGCACATGGTCCCTTAGTCCACTTCTTTACAGTTTGTGGAAAGCGCCATAGCTAAAGGCATCTGTACCACATGGGCCCCTCTGGGAGCTGATGCTTCCAGGTTCAGACCCCCAAATGGGGCAGTTCACTTTAGACAGAAGAGACACTTGTGGCCTGTACTGATCTGCTCCAAAGTGGCTCAGTGGAATCCAGACTGTGAATGTGAGAAGTGAGCTGAAGATTTGGACTCGACAAAAGCCACTGTTTTCATCCATCACCGGCACATTTTTACATCATCACACATGAGACAACCGGCCCCTGCTCCTGGACCTGACCGGCCCCTGCTCCTGGACCTGACCGGCCCCTGCTCCTGGACACAACAGGCCCCTGCTCCTGGACACGACCGGCCCCTGCTCCTGGACACAACCGGCCCCTGCTCCTGGACACAACAGGCCCCTGCTCCTGGACACGACCGGCCCCTGCTCCTGGACACAACAGGCCCCTGCTCCTGGACCTGACCGGCCCCTGCTCCTGGACATGACCGGCCCCTGCTCCTGGACATGACCGGCCCCTGCTCCTGGATATGACCGGCCCCTGCTCCTGGATATGACCGGCCCCTGCTCCTGGATATGACCGGCCCCTGCTCCTGGATATGACCGGCCCCTGCCACAGGGGGCATGAGTGAGGGGCCCAGTGCACAGGCAGAAGAACACGCTCCATCTTCATTGAGACTGTTCTCCACATGAGCTCGGTGCTGTTTATCACAGGTCTGTGGGGACACCAGCCACAGAGCCACAGTTTGACCCATTCACATTAAAGTGACAGTTTTTTGACATGAATCTGTATGTCCCCGTCAGCAGTGTTGTGCATCAACACTGACTTACCTCCCAACAGCGTCCAGAGCCGAGTTCTTCCCCGGTTTTGGTGCTGATGAAAGTGTGCGGCAAGTTGGCTGGAGTCATGAAAATAAAGTGTTTTTCTTCTCAAAACAATGTGTTCAAAAGAGTGACATATTTGCATCACGAATCCTGAACTAAAAAAAGTCAGACCTCATAATCGCTTGGTACTATTTTCTCTCCGGTCGTATCACTGCGCTGCCTCCAGGTGGCGCCGCGCCTGTTTCACTGTTTCCTGCTCGGAAAGTTCACAACAACATGTGTGAATACGACAGCGGTGATTAAGACTTTGCCTTTAGCACAGAGCCGAGGGGAGGTCTTTATGAACCCGAATACACTGAGGCCCAAACTCAGCAGATGGAGTCAGAACAGCAGAGACAGAGGAGGGACAGAGTGGGACAAGATGAAGCTGGATTTGTGTTGCTCCAGCCTGAAGAATCACAAGTCTGCACCATTTATATATATATATATTCTTCTATAACTTATGCAGCTTATATACTTCTGGCTGTAGCTCTCTCATTAGCTCTGTCGCGGCGTCGTCGCTCTGATCGTAAACACTGAACTACTGAAAAAAGTGTTGGATTGGTGGACGGCGTCACCTGGTGGCAGCACAGTGATACGACTGGAGAGAAAATAGTACCGAGTGTATTATGAGGTCTGACAGTTTTGTTCTGCAAATATGTCACTCTTTTGAACATATTGTTTTGAGAAGAAAAACACTTTATTTTCATGACTCCAGCCAACTTGCCGCACACTTTCATCAGCACCAAAACCAGGGAAGAACTCGGCTCTGGACACTGTCGGGAGGTAAGTCAGTGTTGATGCACGACACTGCTGACAGGGACATACAGATTCATGTAAAAAATAATAATAAAACTATCCCTTTAGGATTCTAGTTTCTGTTTGTGCTGCAGTCATTGTTTAGGTGCCCTTTGTAATGTGCCTTTAGTCAATACAATTATGATTTGTATTAATTAACTGCATAACACATCTCTATATTTAACTGCATAGCATATTGAGGTCAGCTTTTATTGGTTTGAAAACACTATATTCACCAAAAACACTGTGTTTTATGAATTTCACTTTCATTTTTGACCCACTGAGACTCCCCTCCCTTTGCTGTCTGTGCTAAGTCACTCCCCCTTCAGAGCACTATCACAGCATCCTGCTGAAAACTCCTACACATCACATCAGATTTGTTACGTTGTGGTGTACATTTGTGCATCATGTTTTTGTATATTTATGGAGAATTGTGTGGGAGCATTGGCGACGTAGGCTTGTGGGCGGAGCCTTGTACAGAATCTTACAGCTTCTTATTGTGTCCACAAGAGCATCACTTACAAAGCACTGGCTGAATGCGGTTCAGCCACAGTTGAACACATTGCTGTGCAGGGGTATCTTACAGATAACCATGAGGTGGTTGAATATGGCCTGGGAGAGATCACTAGATTACTCAAAGATGCATGAATGACATGTAAAACCTCTTCAGGCATGTTTTTAATGAGGGAACATTATAACATGGTAGAAAGTGTACAAACATCGATTTAGCATAATACCCCTTCTTTAACAATATATAGTTGCTGGTGAATTGATTCTGATTTGCAATGTTCTGTTTTTCAAACATTTGAGCCTTGGCTCTGGTTCTTCTGAGGTAGTGGACACACACAGGAGTGAATAAAACACACACAGGAGTGAATAAAA
This sequence comes from Odontamblyopus lacepedii, assembly GCA_034769755.1. Lineage (NCBI taxonomy): Eukaryota > Metazoa > Chordata > Actinopteri > Gobiiformes > Gobiidae > Odontamblyopus > Odontamblyopus lacepedii. Next base: position 766,062 of record CM068350.1, on the reverse strand, counting down.
CACACACAGGAGTGAATAAAACACACACAGGAGTGAATAAAACACACACAGGAGTGAATAAAACACACACAGGTGTGAATAAAACACACACAGGAGTGAATAAAACACACACAGGAGTGAATAAAACAAAATGCATGAATAACACAAGCATCTCTAGGCCATGAAGCCGATCAGTGCAGCTGCTTTACTCACAGCTCCTGTACCATCACCGCTGACTCTTCTGTTGGTCGCTGCTTCATTCCCTGTCAGCGCAAAGCTAAAGAATTAGCCCATATTGTTGAGCATAAACAAAAGTACCATTTGGACTCAAGTCCTATTTCACGTGGATGATTTTCCTCTGCATGTAACAGCACATTCCCATTCACATCAGGAACTAGGAGAGGCGTTCAACTGCACGGGGTAAGAAACAGCCAGGGATTATCAGACATGTGTTTGGACGTGTACTCACTTATTTTAGATCAGCAGAGAGCACAGACTACAGTGCTTTTACCACAGACTGGCATATGTCGCTTCATTGTTTTAGACCAGGGCTTCATAAACCTTTTGTCTGGCGACACCACAAAAACAACCAGATCGGTTTGGCAACCCCAATGTCCTAGAACCTATAGCAAACCCAAGTAACAATCAGCACCAGCGAGACGAAATGAGATCGATACAAAGCTATAAAACATTTCCTCTCCCTTCTCTTCTCAGCATGTAGGAATACGAACAATACATTTAATTTATTTAATGGATTTCATTATATTTTACTTTTCATTGTTTCACCTGGTGTAATCACACCCGACCTGAACATTAAAGCTCACGTGTTGCGATCCACGGTGGCTGAGTAGCAACACTCAGGCCTCACAGCAAGAAGGTTGCGGGTTCGAACCCCAGGTCGCCCGGACCTTTCTGTGTGGAGTTTGCATGTTCTCCCTGTGTCTGGATGGGTTTCCTCGGGGCTCCGGTTTCCCCCCATCAACCTAAAACATGCAGCACCTGAACTAACATCAAGGACCATGACGTCCACCCTCCTGTGGCTCCACCTGCAGAGGGGTTCATGGGGGTCAGGGGCTGTGAGGATCGGGCAGCAAACTGCCCCCACGACCCAGCCGGATTAAGCGGGAGAAGATGGATGGATGTTGAGCTCCACTGCAGCTTGCTGTAGTATCTGCAGTATCTGTATCCTCTCCTTCACCTCTCCTGCTCTCAGACACTCCTCCTCTCCTTCACCTCTCCTGCTCTCAGACACTCCTCCTCTCCTTCACCTCTCCTGCTCTCAGACACTCCTCCTCTCCTTCACCTCTCCTGCTCTCAGACACTCCTCCTCTCCTTCACCTCTCCTGCTCTCAGACACTCCTCCTCTCCTTCACCTCTCCTGCTCTCAGACACTCCTCCTCTCCTTTATCTCTCCTGCTCTCAGACACTCCTCTCCTTCACCTCTCCTGCTCTCAGACACTCCTCTCCTTCACCTCTCCTACTCTCAGACACTCCTCTCCTTCACCTCTCCTGCTCTCAGACACTCCTCCTCTCCTTCATCTCTCCTGCTCTCAGACACTCCTCTCCTTCACCTCTCCTGCTCTCAGACACTCCTCCTCTCCTTCACCTCTCCTGCTCTCAGACACTCCTCCTCTCCTTTATCTCTCCTGCTCTCAGACACTCCTCTCCTTCACCTCTCCTGCTCTCAGACACTCCTCTCCTTCACCTCTCCTGCTCTCAGACACTCCTCTCCTTCACCTCTCCTGCTCTCAGACACTCCTCTCCTTCACCTCTCCTGCTCTCAGACACTCCTCCTCTCCTTCACCTCTCCTGCTCTCAGACACTCCTCCTCTCCTTTATCTCTCCTGCTCTCAGACACTCCTCCTCTCCTTCACCTCTCCTGCTCTCAGACACTCCTCTCCTTCACCTCTCCTGCTCTCAGACACTCCTCCTCTCCTTCACCTCTCCTGCTCTCAGACACTCCTCTCCTTCACCTCTCCTGCTCTCAGACACTCCTCTCCTTCACCTCTCCTGCTCTCAGACACTCCTCCTCTCCTTCACCTCTCCTGCTCTCAGACACTCCTCCTCTCCTTCACCTCTCCTGCTCTCAGACACTCCTCTCCTTCACCTCTCCTGCTCTCAGACACTCCTCCTCTCCTTCATCTCTCCTGCTCTCAGACACTCCTCCTCTCCTTCACCTCTCCTGCTCTCAGACACTCCTCCTCTCCTTCACCTCTCCTGCTCTCAGACACTCCTCCTCTCCTTCATCTCTCCTGCTCTCAGACACTCCTCCTCTCCTTCACTTCTCCTGCTCTCAGACACTCCTCCTCTCCTTCATCTCTCCTGCTCTCAGTCACTCCTCCTCTCCTTCACCTCTCCTACTCTCAGACACTCCTCTCCTTCACCTCTCCTGCTCTCAGACACTCCTCCTCTCCTTCATCTCTCCTGCTCTCAGACACTCCTCCTCTCCTTCATCTCTCCTGCTCTCAGACACTCCTCTCCTTCACCTCTCCTACTCTCAGACACTCCTCTCCTTCACCTCTCCTGCTCTCAGGCACTCCTCCTCTCCTTTATCTCCTGCTCTCAGACACTCCTCTCCTTCACCTCTCCTGCTCTCTGACACTCCTCCTCTCCTTCACCTCTCCTGCTCTCCGACACTCCTCCTCTCCTCTCCTTCACCTCTCCTGCTCTCAGGCACTCCTCCTCTCCTTTATCTCCTGCTCTCAGACACTCCTCTCCTTCACCTCTCCTGCTCTCAGACACTCCTCCTCTCCTTCACCTCTCCTGCTCTCAGACACTCCTCCTCTCCTTCACCTCTCCTGCTCTCAGACACTCCTCCTCTCCTTCACCTCTCCTGCTCTCAGACACTCCTCCTCTCCTTCATCTCTCCTGCTCTCAGACACTCCTCCTCTCCTTCACCTCTCCTGCTCTCAGACACTCCTCCTCTCCTTCACCTCTCCTGCTCTCAGACACTCCTCCTCTCCTTCATCTCTCCTGCTCTCAGACACTCCTCTCCTTCATCTCTCCTGCTCTCAGACACTCCTCTCCTTCACCTCTCCTGCTCTCAGACACTCCTCCTCTCCTTCACCTCTCCTGCTCTCAGACACTCCTCCTCTCCTTCACCTCTCCTGCTCTCAGACACTCCTCCTCTCCTTCACCTCTCCTGCTCTCAGACACTCCTCCTCTCCTTCATCTCTCCTGCTCTCAGACACTCCTCTCCTTCATCTCTCCTGCTCTCAGACACTCCTCCTCTCCTTCACCTCTCCTGCTCTCAGACACTCCTCCTCTCCTTCACCTCTCCTGCTCTCAGACACTCCTCCTCTCCTTCACCTCTCCTGCTCTCAGACACTCCTCCTCTCCTTCATCTCTCCTGCTCTCAGACACTCCTCTCCTTCATCTCTCCTGCTCTCAGACACTCCTCCTCTCCTTCATCTCTCCTGCTCTCAGACACTCCTCCTCTCCTTCATCTCTCCTGCTCTCAGACACTCCTCTCCTTCATCTCTCCTGCTCTCAGACACTCCTCTCCTTCATCTCTCCTGCTCTCAGACACTCCTCTCCTTCACCTCTCCTGCTCTCAGACACTCCTCCTCTCCTTCACCTCTCCTGCTCTCAGACACTCCTCCTCTCCTTCACCTCTCCTGCTCTCAGACACTCCTCCTCTCCTCTCCTTCACCTCTACTCTCTCTGATCACATTTATCTCCCGTAACTTCAAAGTGCTCTGGGGGTTCCTCGGGTCAGCTGTGAAACTGCTCTAAGCACATTTTCTCTGCTTCCACCAAACTGTGCACCTGCTCAGAGAGGGGGCGCTATAGAGCCGCCCAAGGGGACCCAAGAGTTTGTGTTCAGCTTGTGAAGCACACAAGGAGCTGTGTGTATCCTGCATTCTTACAGATAAAAAAGTACTACAAAACTGATCTTGTGTTGCCAGAGCTTTAACCTGCAGAAAACACACCAAAAGTACAAGACGGCTTTAAAGAGCACATTTTCAGAAGCCTTAGATCAATACAAGCATTCATGGTCCTGTATAGGAGTTTGATTTTCAACAGGTGAGAAAAACTGCAAAAACAAATGAGCTCCGCCTGCTCTAGGTCGGCTCTTTCAGGTCACTTTGTGTTGATATAAGTCTCAGATCAAAATCTAACAAAGCCTCAGACAGAGCAGTGCTTACAGTTGGCATCACAGCCCCAGGGAATGTTGATGACATGAGCTGTGAAGTATCATACAAAATTAGAACAGTTAAAATGTTCCATAATGTTCCTTTAAACCTGTGAGTGTGTGAATGTTGGATCCTTGGTGCTCTTCAGGTCTGAGTTTTCCTTCTAAACTCCACATTGGCCCCTGGATCAGGACAGAGTCTGTCTGGAGTCTGTCTGGAGTCTGGCTCTGCTCCAAACTCCCATCAGCCCTCACACAATGGAGCTGTCTAATGTCAGGAGCCTCATTTAATGGACGTCTGAAGACAGCACAGGCTCATGCACAGGCCAAGTTACACCGACGGTACTTCAAGTACAAATCATTACTGCATCTAGAAGCAATATGAGCAGCAGCATTAACAGAAGCTGTAGTAGTATTACACTATTACAAAGTAGTATTACAGTATTACAAAGTAGTACACTTAGTGGTACACTTTAGCCCGCTACACACTACAGGATTTTTTGGTCTTAAACATTTTTTAAACGTGCGACAAAATGCGCACACCACAAACACAATGAGAAATTTATGAGACTTAAAATCTCCGAACACAAAGACGACAGTGGGATCTGTGTGGAGCACAGGATATAAAGCTGGGAGCTGATGGCGTCAGCTGTTTCCTGTCTACAGTAAAACCACTCGCTCTGAGACTCTGAAGTGTTCAAAGATCAGAGCTCTGCACTAGTTTAGATACAAGTCCAAACTGTGTTATTATTTGTGAAATGTGGAAAAATACTTCAGATACAGGAGTTTTAAAGCAGAAAAGAGGAGATAAAGTCCACATGAAGTAGAGTCACTGTGGCTGATCTGTAAACAGACACACGTGAGGAACTATCTTGCCTTTATACTTATTATTTCAAACTAGATTAATAGCGCGGTTTTGTGGACTGGATGTCATTATTTGTGGAGGACAATTTCTGTGGATAATGTGGATGAGACGCTGCACTTTAAATTGACCACATTTAAGAGAAGTGAGTGTTTATTTTCGCTCTATCCCAAGTTTGTTTGTTGCGTCTCTGTGTCCGTCGCTTCTCTGCCCCTGACGCTCTGTTTTATTAGCTGTTATCGTAGTGTTGCTGATGTTTGGTGGTTCTGATCTGACACTGACACCGCACATGAGGAGAAGCAGCTTCAAAATCGCACAGAAACAAAAAGTCGAGTCACGCCTCCCAAAACAGATTCTGGCTGTGATAAGAAATCACAGCCAGAATCGGGTGAATTCTCCTGTAGTGTGTGGCGGCTTTTAGTTGTAGTGATAGTAGCAGTAGTAGTAGTAGTATTAGTAGTAGTAGCAGTAGTAGTAGCAGCAGCAGCAGCAGCAGCAGCAGCAGCAGCAGCAGCAGTAGTAATAGCAGTAGTAGTAGTAGTAGTAGTAGCAGTAGCAGTAGTAGTAGTAGTAGTAGCAGTAGCAGTAGCAGTAGCAGCAGCAGCAGCAGCAGTAGCAGTAGTAATAGCAGTAGTAGTAGTAGTAGTAGTAGTAGTAGTAGTAGTAGTAGTAGTAGCAGTAGTAGTAGTAGTAATAGCAGTAGTAGTAGTAGTAGTAGTAGTAGTAGTAGCAGTAGTAGTAGTAGTAATAGCAGTAGTAGTAGTAGTAGTAGTAGTAGTAGTAGTAGTAGTAGTAGTAGTAGTAGTAGTAGTAGCAGTAGCAGCAGCGGCAGCAGCAGCAGTAGTAGTAGTAGTAGTAATAATAGCACTAGTAGTAGTAGTAGTAGTTAGTAGTAGTAGTAGTAGTAGTAGCAGTAGTAGTAGTAGTAATAGCTGTAGTAGTAGTAGTAGTAGTAGTAGTAGTAGTAGTAGAAGAGACGGTAGCAATGATGGCAGTGGCAGCAGCAGCGGCAGCGGCAGTGGTAGTGGTAGTAGGTAGTAATAATGGCGGTAGTAGTAGTAGTAGTGGTTAGGTAGTAGTGGTAATGGTAGTGGTAGCGGTAGTAGTAGTAGTAATGGCAGCGGTAGTGGTAGTAGTGGTTAGTAGTAGTAGTAGTAGTAGTATGGCAGTAGCAGCAGCGACGGCAGCAGCAGCAGTGGTAGTAGTAATAGCGGTGGTAGTAGTAGTAGTAGTATTGGCAGAGACGATGGCAGCAACAGCAGCAACGGCGGCAGCAGTAGCAGTAGTAATAGCGGTAGTAGTGGTAGTAGTAATAGCGGTAGTAGTGGTAGTGGCGGTAGCAGTAGCGGTATTAGTAGTATGGTAGCAGGTGGCAGTGATGGTAGTAGTAGTAGTAGTAATAATGGTACCAGTAGTAGTAGTGGTAGTAGCGGTAGTAGTAGTGGTTAGTATTGGTAGTGGTAGTGGTAGAAGCAGTAGTAGTAGATAGTAATAGCAGTAGTAGTAGTGGTGGTTAGTAGTAGTAGTAGTAGTGGTAGCGGTAGCAGCAGCAGCGGCAGCGGCGGCAGTAGTGGTAGTAATAGCGGTAGTGGTAGTAGTAGTAGCAGAGACGATGGCGGTGGTAGCAGGGCAGCGGCGGCGGCAGCAGCAGCAGCAGCAGCGGTAGCAGTGGCAGTGGCAGTGGTAATGGCGGTAGCAGTATTGGTAGTAGTATTGGTGATGGTAGTGGTAGTGGTGGTAGTGGCGGTGGCGGTGGTAGTGGTGGTGGTAGTGGTAGCGGTGGCAGTGGTGGTAGTGGTAGTAGTAATGGTGCCAGTGGTATGATGGTAGTAGTAGTGGTAGTAGCAGTGGCAGTGGTAATAACGGTAGTAGTAGTAGTAGTAATGGCGGTAGTAGTGGTAGTAGTAGTAGCGGTAGTAGTAGCAGTGGCAGCGGCAGCAGTGGCAGTGGCAGTGGTAATGGCAGAGTAGTGGTAGTAGTAGTAGTAGTAGCAGCAGCAGCGGCGGCAGCAGCAGCAGCAGCAACGGTAACGGCTGCGGTAGGTAGCCACTGATAGTAGTAGTGGTAGATTGGTAGTAGTAGTAGTAGCGGTGGCAGTGAGTAATGGTACCAGTAGTGATGAAGTGGTAATGGTAGTACTAGTAGCAGTAGTAAGCGATCGCGGTCGCGGTAGCAGTAGTAGTAGTAGTAGTAATAGCAGTGGTAGTAGTAGTGGTAGTAGTAGTGGCAGCGGCGGCGGCAGCAGCAGCAGCAGCAGCGGCAGCGGTAGTAGTAGTAATAGCGGTAGTAGTATGATGATGATAGTTAGTAGTAGTAGTAGTAGCGGTAGCAGTAGTAATGGTACCAGTGGTAGTAGTAGTAATGGTACTAGTAGCAGTGGTAGCGATCGCTTGATCGCGGTAGCAGTAGTAGTAGTAGTAGTAATAGCGGTAGTGGTAGTAGTAGTGATTAGTAGTAGTAGTAGTGGCAGTAGTAGTAGTAGTAGTAGTAGTGGTAGCAGTAGTAGTAGTAGTAGTAATGGTACCAGTAGTAGTGGTAGTAGTAGTAGTAGTGGCAGTAGTAGTAGTGGTTAGTAGCAGTAGTAGTAGTAGTAGTGGTAGTAGTAATGGTACCAGTAGTGGTAGTAGTAGTAGTAGTAATGGTAGTAGTAGTAGTAATGGCGGTAGTAGTAGTAGCAGTAGTAGTAGCAGTAGTAGTAGCAGTAGTAGTAGTAGTAGTTAGTAGTAGTAGTAGTAGTAGTAATAGCAGTAGTAGTTAGTAGTAGTAGTAGTAGTAGCAGTAGTAGTAGTAGTAGTAATAGTACCAGTAGTAGTAGCAGTAGCAGCAGTAGTAGTAGTAGTTAGTAGTAGTAGTAGTAGTAGTAGTAGTAGTAGCAGTAGTAGTAGTAGTAGTAATAGTACCAGTAGTAGTAGTAGTAGTAGTAGTAGCAGTAGTAGTAGTAGTAGTTAGTAGTAGTAGTAGTATTAGTAGTAGCAGTAGTAGTTAGCAGTAGTAGTATTAGTACTAGCAGTAGCAGTAGCAGTAGCAGCAGTAGTAGTAGTAGTAGTAATAGTACCAGTAGTAGTAGTAGTAATAGTACCAGTAGTAGTAGTAGTAGTAGTAGTAGCAGTAGTAGTAGTAGTAGTTAGTAGTAGTAGTATTAGTAGTAGCAGTAGCAGTAGCAGTAGCAGTAGTAGTTAGTAGTAGTATTAGTAGTAGCAGTAGCAGTAGCAGTAGCAGCAGTAGTAGTAGTAGTAGTAGTAGTAGCAGTAGCAGTAGTAGTAGTAGTAGCAGTAGCAGTAGTAGTAGTAGTAGCAGTAGTAGTAGTAGTAGTAGCAGTAGTAGTAGCAGTAGCAGCAGTAGTCGTGGTGGTTAGTAGTAGTGATGGTGAGTAGTGGTGGTGGTAGCAGTAGTGGTAGTGATAATGGTGCCGGTAGTGGTAGTAGCAGTAGTGGTAGTAGTAGTAGTGGCAGTGGTAGTAGGTGGTAGTAATGGTGCCGGTAGTGGTAGTGATGGTATTAGTAGTAGTAGTAGTAGTTAGTAGTAGTAGTAGTAGCAGCAGTAGCAGTAGTAATAGTACCAGTAGTAGTAGTAGTAGTAGTAATAGTAATAGTAGCAGTATTGTGGTCGCGGTTGCGAGTGCAGTGGTAGTAGTGGCGATTAGTAGTAGTGGTAGTGATAGTAGTAGTAGTAGTGATGATGGTAGTAGTGGTAGTGGTAGTAATGGTAGTAGTGGTAGTAGTAGTAGTAGTAATGGTGCCAGTAGTGGTAGTAGTAGTGATGATAATGTAGTGTAGTGATGGTAGTAGTAGTGGTGATGATGATGGTAGTAGTAATAATGGTACCAGTAGTGATAGTAGTAGGTAGTAGTAGTGGCAGCGGTAGTGGTGCTAGTAATGGCGGTAGTAGTAGTAATGGTAGTAGTGGTAGTAGTGGTAGTAGTAGTGGTTGGTAGTGGTAGTGGTAGTAGTAGTAATAGCGGTGGTAGTTGGTAGTAGTGGTAGCAGTAGTAGTAGTAGTAGTAATAGTACCGGTAGTGGTGGTAGTAGTGGCAGTGGTAGTAGTAGTAGTGGTGATGGTAGTGGTAGTAGTGATTGGTAGTGGTAGTGGTAGTAGCGGTAGCAGTAGCAGTGGCAGTAGTGATTGGTAGTGGTATTAGTGGTAGCGGTAGCGGTGGTAGGCAGCAGTGGTAGTAGTGGTAGTAGTATTAGTAGCAGTAGTGATGGTAATTGGCAGTGGTAGTAGTAGTAGTAGTAGTAGTGATGGTAGTAGCGGTGGTAGTAGTAGTAGTATCGGTAGTAGTAGCAGTGGCGGCGGTGGTCGGTGGTAGTTGGTAGTAGTGGTAGTAGTAGTAGTAGCAGTGGTAGTGGTAGTGGTAATGGTGCCAGTGGTAGTAGTAGCAGTGGTAGTAGTGGTCGTGATTGGTAGTGATGGTAGTGATGGTGGTAGCGGTGGCAGTGGTAGCGGCAGTGGTGGTGGTAGTGATAGTGGTGGTAGTAGCAGTAGCAGTAGTGGTAGTAGTGGCAGTGGTAGTGGTAGTAGTAGTAGTGGTAGTAGCGGTAGCGGTAGTAGTGGTAGCAGTGGTAGTAGCAGTGGCAGTGGTAGTAGCGATGGCAGTGGCAGTAGCGGTAGCAGTGGTAGCAGTAGCGGTAGTAGTAGTAGCAGTGGTAGTAGCGGTAGTGGTGATGGTAGTAGCAGTAGTAGCGGTGGTAGCGGCAGTGGTCGTGGTAGTTGGTAGTAGTAGTATTGGTATGGTAGCAGTGGCGGTAGCGGTAGCAGTGGTAGTTGGTAGGTAGTATTAGCAGTGGCAGTGGCAGCGGTAGTAGTGGTCGTAGTGGTAGTGGTAGTAGTAGTAGTAGTGGTAGTAGTGGTAGCAGTGGTAGTAGTAATAATTGCCAGTGGTATTAGTAGTGGTAGGTAGATGGCAGTGATAGTAGTAGTAGTTAGTGATTAGTAGTATTAGTGGTAGTAGCAGTAGCAGTAGCAGTGGTAGTAGTGGTAGCAGTGGTAGTAGTAGTAGTAGTGGTAGTAGCAGTGGTAGTAGTAGTAGTAATGGTGCCGGTGGTAGTGGTAGTGGCAGCGGTGGTAGTGATGGTAGTAGTGGCAGTAGCGGTGGTAGTGGTTAGTAGTTGGTAGTAGTAGTAGTAATAGCAGTAGTAGTTAGTAGTAGTAGTAGTAGTAGTAGCAGTAGTAGTAGTAGTAGTAATAGTACCAGTAGTAGTAGTAGTAGTAGTAGTAGCAGTAGTAGTAGTAGTAGTAATAGTACCAGTAGTAGTAGTAGCAGTAGTAGTAGTAGTAGTAGTAGTTAGTAGTAGTAGTAGTAGCAGTAGCAGTAGTAATAGTACCAGTAGTAGTAGTAGTAGTAGTAATAGTACTAGTAGCAGTAGTAGCAGTCGCAGTTGCAGTCGCAGTAGCAGTAGTAGTAGTAGTAGTAATAGCAGTAGTAGTAGTAGTAGTAGTTAGTAGTAGTAGTAGTAGTAGTAGTAGCAGTAGTAGTAGTAGTAGTAGTAGTAGTAGTAGTAGTAGCAGTAGTAGTAGTAGTTAGTAGTAGTAGTAGTAGTAGTAGTAGTAGTAATAGTACCAGTAGTAGTAGTAGTAGTAGTAGTAGTAGTAGCAGCAGTAGTAGTAGTAGTAGTGGCAGTAGTAGTAGTAGTAGTAATAGTACCAGTAGTAGTAGCAGTAGTAGTAGTAGTAGTTAGTAGTAGTAGTAGTAGTAGTAGTAATAGCAGTAGTAGTTAGTAGTAGTAGTAGTAGTAGCAGTAGTAGTAGTAGTAGCAGTAGTAATAGTACCAGTAGTAGTAGTAGTAGCAGTAGTAGTAGTAGTAGTTAGTAGTAGTAGTAGTATTAGTAGTAGCAGTAGTAGTTAGTAGTAGTAGTATTAGTAGTAGCAGTAGCAGTAGCAGTAGCAGTAGCAGCAGTAGTAGTAGTAGTAGTAGCAGTAGCAGTAGCAGTAGTAGTAGTAGTAGCAGTAGTAGTAGTAGTAGTAGTAGTAGTAGTAGTAGTAGTAATAGTACCAGTAGTAGTAGTAGTAGTAGTAGCAGTAGTAGTAGTAGTAGTAGTAGCAGTAGTAGTAGTAGTAGTTAGTAGTAGTAGTATTAGTAGTAGCAGTAGCAGTAGCAGTAGCAGTAGTAGTTAGTAGTAGTATTACTAAAGTATTGGAAAAATGTGTTCTTTGTCAATTGCAGCCCTTTTTAGAAGCACATGGCATTTTAGAGCGTTTCCAGTCAGGATACAAAGCCCTGCATAGCACGGAGTCTGCACTTTTAAAGGTTTTTAATGACCTATTTTTAATGACTGATGGTGGTAGCTCTGCCATTTTAGTGCTTTTAGACCTGACTGCTGCTTTTGACACAGTCGACCATGCAACTCTTTTAAACCGCCTTGAAGACTGTGTGGGTGTCAGGGGGACCGCCCTAAACTGGTTCAAGTCGTATCTTTCTGGGAGATCCTGCACTGTCAGGCTGGGGGACTCCACCTCGTCTGCTGCTCCGTTGCACTGTGGAGTCCCCCAGGGGTCAATTCTTGGCCCTATTCTTTTTACCCTCTACCTGCTCCCACTCAGTGAAATTTTTAAAAAGCATGGCATTTTATATCATTTTACGCTGATGACTGCCAAATTTATCTTCCGATTTCTAAGCCATGAAAGGCCCCCTGACACCCTTGTTGAGCTGCCTTGGTGACGTCAAGGTTTGGTTGGCCCAAAATTTTCTCTGTTTAAATGAAGGAAAACTGAAATTGTGCTCTTTGGGCCCACTGATCCCTCATTGGACTTGGGCCCCTTTAAAGATAATGTTCATCCCTTCGCCACCAACCTTGGCGTCACCATGGACAGGGATTTTAAACTCAGCAAGCAGATCAACACAGTCGTTAAATCAGGCTTTTATCATCTTACGCCTTTTATCCAAAGTTAAGCCGTTTTAAGTTTTAAGCCCTTTGAACAAGTCGTTCACGCTTTTATTTCTTAGCGTTTGGACTACTGTAATGCTCTTTATACTGGCATATCTCAAAATGCTCTTTCAGCTTACAGTTAGTCCAGAACTCTGCGACACGACTTTTAACAGGAATCAAAAAAGCGTGAGCACATCACTCCAATTCTTGCGTCTTTGCACTGGCTTCCTGTTCATTTTAAATTGATTTTAAAATTTTATTGTTTGTTTTAAAGCTTTGAATGGACTGGCCCGGATTACATCTCGGACCTCATCCAAATCTACACTCCGGCGCTCTGAGGTCTGAGGGCAGCTCCAGCTCGTGGTGCCTAAGGCAGACTTAAATCCAGAGGGACAGGGCTTTTCTGTGGTTGGTCTAAACTATGGAGCAGCCCTGCCCTCCCACGTCGAGCAGCTCCCACAGTGGAGTGTTTTAAGTCTCGTCTTAAGACCCACTTTTATTCTCTGGCTTTTAACACTGCCTGAGTTCTGTGGTCCTCTGTGTCTTTATTATATTTTAGGGTTTTTATTATTTTATTGTTCTTAGAGTATTTATTTTTATTATTTTATTTTTTAGTGTTTTTATCTTTTATTGTTTTTATTATTTTATGGTATATTTATTTGTATGCACTCTGGTAGGGCATTTGATTACTTGTTTATTTTAAACAGTTTCTGTGGTTATTTGTTTATTTTAAATGATGGTTTTGTGCAGCACTTTGGAAACGCTTTCAGTTTATGAAATGTGCCAAATAAATAAAGTGGATTGGATTGGATTGGAGTATTAGTAGTAGCAGTAGTAGTAGCAGTAGTAGTAGTAGTAGTAGTAGTAGTAGTAGTAGTAGGAGTAGTAGTAGTAGTAGTAGTAGTAGTAGTAGCAGTAGCAGCAGTAGTAGTAGTGATGATGGCAGTAGCAGTAGTAGTGATGGTGGCAGTAGTAGTAGTGATGATGAGTAGCAGTGGCGGTGGTAGATGATGGTGATGGTAGTGGTAGTATGATGGTAGTATGATGGTAGTGGTAGCGATGGCAGTAGTAGTAGTATTAGCAGTAGTAGTAGTGATGATGGTAGTAGTAGTGATGATGGTAGCAGTAGTGGTAGTAGTAGTGGCAGTGGTGGTAGCAGTAGCGGCGGTGGTCGTGATAGTTAGTAGTAGTAGTAGTAGTAGTGGTAGTAACGGTAGTGGTAGTAATGGTAGTAATGGTACCAGTGGTAGTAGTAGTAGTAGATGGTAGTAGTGAAAATTAGTAGTAGTAGTATTAGTAGTAGCAGTAGCGGTAGCAGTAACGGTAGTAGTTAGTAGTAGTAGTATTAGCGGTAGCAGTGGCAGTAGCAGCGGTAGTAGTAGTATGATGACGGTAGTAGTGGTAGTAGTAGTAGTAATAATGGTACCAGTGGTAGTAGTGATGGTAGTGGCAGTAGTAGTAGTGGTGGTTAGTAGTAGTGGTATTAGTAGTGGCAGTAGCAGTGGCAGTGGTAGTAGTGATGGCAGTGGTAGTAGTAGCAGTAGTAGTAGTGGTGGTAGCGGTAGTAGTAGTAGTAGTAGTAATAGTACCAGTAGTAGTAGTAATGTAGCAGCAGTGGTAGTGGTAGTAATTGGCGGTAGTGATAGTAGTAGTAATGGTGCCAGGTAGTAGTAGCAGTAGTAGTAGTGATGATGATTGGTAGGTAGTAGTAGTGGTAGTAGTAATGTGATGGTGGTTAGTAGTAGTGGTAGTAGTAGCAGTAGTAGTGGTAGTAGTAGTATAGTAGTAGTAGTAGTAGTAGTAGTTAGTAGTAGTAGTAGTAGTAGCAGTAGTAGTAGTAGTAGTTAGTAGTAGTAGTAGTAGTTAGTAGTAGTAGTAGTAGTAGTAGTAGCAGTAGTAGTAGTAGTAGTAATAGTACCAGTAGTAGTAGTAGCAGTAGTAGTAGTAGTAGTAGTTAGTAGTAGTAGTATTAGTAGTAGCAGTAGCAGTAGCAGTAGTAGTTAGTAGTAGTAGTATTAGTAGTAGCAGTAGCAGTAGCAGTAGCAGCAGTAGTAGTAGTAGTAGTAGTAGTAGTAGTAGTAGTAGTGATGATAGTGATGGCAGTGGTAGTGGTAATGGTATTGGTAGTGGTAGTAGTGGTAGTAGTAGTTGGTAGTAGTAGTATTAGGTAGATGGCAGTAGCAGTAGCAGTAGTAGTGATGGTATTGGCAGTGGTAGTTATGGCAGTAGCAGCAGTAGTCGTAGTGGTTGGTAGTAGTAGTAGCGGTAGTAGTGGTAGTAGGCATAGTAGTAGTAGTAGTGGTAGCGGTGGCGGTAGTAGTGGTAGTAGCGGCAGTGGTAGTGGTAGTGATGATGGCAGTGGCAGTGGTAGTAGTAGTGATGGTAGTGATGGTAGTAGTATGGTAGTAGTGATGGTAGTAGCAGTGGCAGTAGTAGTGATGATGGCAGTGGTAGTGGTAGTGGTAGTGATGGTAGTAGTAGTGGTAGTAGTAGTAGTAGTAGCAGTGGTAATGGCAGTGGCAGCAGTGGTCGTGGTAGTTAGTGGTAGTTAGTAGTGGTAGTGGTAGTGACAACGGTAGTAGTAGTAGTATTAATAGTACCAGTAGTAGTAGGTAGCGGTAGTATTAGTAGTGGTAGTTGGTAGTGATGGTAGTAGTAGCAGTAGCAGTAGCAGGTGGCAGTAGTGGTTAGTGGTAGATGGTATTAGGCAGTGGCGGTAGCAGTGGCAGTGGTAGTATTAGTGGTAGCAGTGTGGTAGTGATGATGATGATGGTGGTAGTAGTAATGGTGCCGGTGGTAGATGATGGTAGTAGCGGTGGTAGTGATGATGATTGGTAGTGGTAGTATTAGTGGTGGTAGCGGTAGCGGTATTGGCAGTGGTAGTGGTAGCGGTAGTAGTAGTGGTAGTAGTAGTGGTAGTAGTAGTGGCAGGTAGCAGTGGTAGTAGTAATAGTACCAGATAATGGTGCCAGTGGTAGTAGTAGTAGTGGCAACGTAGTAGTGGTGGTGGTGGTGGTAGTGATGTAGTAATGGTGCCAAGTAGTGGTAGCAGTAGTAGTAGTGGTGGTAGTAGTAGTGGTAGTAGTAGTAGATAATAGCGGTAGTGATGATTAGTAGTAGTAGTAGTAGTAGCAGTAGTAGTAGTAGTAGTAGTAATAGTACCAGTAGTAGTAGTAGTAGTAGTAGTAGTAGTAGTAGTAGTAGTTAGTAGTAGTAGTAGTAGTAGCAGTAGTAGTAGTAGTAGTAATAGTACCAGTAGTAGTAGTAGTAGTAGCAGTAGTAGTAGTAGTAGTAATAGTACCAGTAGTAGTAGTAGCAGTAGTAGTAGTAGTAGTAGTTAGTAGTAGTAGTATTAGTAGTAGCAGTAGCAGTAGCAGTAGTAGTTAGTAGTAGTAGTATTAGTAGTAGCAGTAGCAGTAGCAGTGGCAGCAGTAGTGGTAGTAGTGGTGGCGGTAGTGGTAGTGGTAGTGATTAGTGGTAGTAGCAGTAGTAGTAGTAATGGTGATGGTAGTGGTAGTAGTAGTGGTAGTGGTAGTAGTGGTATTAGTGGTGATAGCAGTGGCAGTAGCAGTAGTGATGGTAGGCGGTAGTGGTGGTAGTGGTAGTAGTGGTAGTGGCGGTGGTAGTGGTGGTGGTAAGTAATGGTGCCAGTGGTAGTAGTGGTAGTAGTGGCAGCAGTGGTGAAGTGGTAGTAATGGCAGTGGTAGTAGTGGTAGTGGTGCTAATGGTGGTGATGGTAGTAGTAGTGGTAGCAGTGGTAGTAGTAGTGATAATGGTGCCGGTGGTAGTAGTGATGGTGGTAGCAGCGGTAGTGATGATGGTAATGGCGGTGGTAGCGGTAGTAGTGGTAGTGGTTAGGTGGTAGTGGTATTAGTAGTAGCAGTGGCAGTGGTAGTTAGTAGTAGTGGTATTAGTGGTAGTGGCGGTAGCAGTGGCAGTGGCAGCGGTAGGTGATTAGTAGTAGTAGTAGCAGTGGTAGTAGTAGTAGTAGTAGTGGTAGTAGTGGTAGTAGTAATAGTGATATTAGTAGTAGTGGTAGTAGTAGTGGCAGTGGTAGTAGTAATAGTGATTGGTAGTAGTAGTGGTAGTGATAGTGGTAATAGTAGTGGTAGTAATGGTAGTGGTGGTAGTGATTAGTAGTGGTAGTAGTTGGTAGTAGCAGTGGCAGTAGCAGTATGAGTAATAGCAGTAGTAGTAGTGATTGGTAGTAGTGGTACTAGTAGTGGTAGTAGTAGTGATGGTAGTGGTAGTAGTGATGGTAGTTGATTAGTGGTAGTGGTAGTAGTGGTAGTGGTAGTGCTAATGGCAGTAGTAGTGGTAGGTAGTAGTAGTAGTGGTAGTGCTAATGTGATGAGTATTGATGGTGGTAGTGGTAATGGCAGTAGTGGTAGTGGTGGTGGTAGTGGTGGTAGTGGTAATGGTGCCAGTGGTAGTAGTAGTGATGGTAGTGGCAGTGGTAGCGGTGGCAGTGGTGATGATGAGTAGTAGTGGTAGTGGTAGTGGTAGTGGTGATGGCGGTAGTAGTAGTAATAATGGTGCCGGTAGTGATGGTAGTAATAATAGTATTAATGGCAGTGGTAGTAGTGGTTGGTGGTAGTAGTGGTAGTAGTGGTACTAGTAGTAAGTAACTTGATAGTAATACTAGTAGTGGTGATGAGTAATTAGCGGCAGTGAGTAGTAGTGGTGCTGGTAGTTGGTAGTGGTAGATGAAGACATTAGTAAGCAGTAGTAGTAGTATGGTACCGATGGTAGAAGTAGTAGTAGTGGTAGTGGTTGGTAGTAGTGGTAGTGGTAGTGATGGTAGTAGTGGTGGTGGTGCTAGTAGCGATGATGGTAGTGATGGGTGGTGATGATTAAGTGAAGTAGTGGTAGTAGCGGTACTAGTAGTAGTAGCAGTGATGAAGAAGTAGTCGTAGTAGTAGTGGTGGTGGTAGTGATGGTAGTAGTAATGGTGCCAGTGGTATTGGTAGTAGCAGTAGTAGTGGCAGCGGTAGTAGGTAGTAGTGGTAGTAGTAGTAGCAGTACTAGTAGTAGTGGCAGTAGATGAAGTAGTGGTCGTGGTAGTGATGAGTAGTAGTAATGGTACCAGTGGTGATTAGTAGTAGTAGTATTAGTAGTAGCAGTAATAGCAGTAGTGATGATGGTAGTGGTGGTAGTAGTGGTAGTAGTGGTGGTAAATGATGGTAGTGGCATTAACAGTGGCAGTGGTAGTGATGATGATGGTAGTATTAGTGGTAGCAGTGGTAGTATTGGTAGTAGTAGTGGTAGTGGCAGTGGTAGCAGTAAAGTAGTAGTGGTAGTGCTGGTAGTAGTGCTAGTAGTAGTAGTAGTAGTAGTAGTAACAGGGTAGTAGTAGTATTAGTAGTGGTAGTGATTGATTGGTAGTAGTAGTAGTAGGTGGTAGTGGTGCTAGTGATGATAGTAATGACTAGTGATGGTAGTAGTGGCAGCAGTAGTAGTAGTAGTAGTGGTGCTAGTGATAGTGATGATAGTAAGACAGTGGTAGCGGTAGTAGTAGTGGTAGTGCCGGTGGTAGAGTGGTAGTAGTAGTAGTGATTAGTAGTAGTGGTAGTGGTGGTAGTAGTAGTGGTACTAGTGGCAGTAGTAGTGATGGTGGTAGTGATGGTCGTAGTGATGATGATAGTGCAGTGCTGGTAGTAGTAACAGATGGTGAAGAAGTAGTTAAGGTGGTAGTGGTAGTGGTAGTGGTAGTAATGGTGCCGGTAGTAGTGGTAGCAGTGGTGGTAGCAGCGGTAGTGATAGTGGTAGTGGTAGTAGTAGCAGTGCTAGTGGTAGTGATGATGAAGTAGTGATTAAGTAGTGGTAGTGGTAGTGGTAGTAGTAATGGTGCCAGTGGTGGTTAGTGGTAGTGGTATTAGTGGTGGCAGTAATGGCAGTGGTGATGGGTGGTGGTAGTAGTAGTGGTAGTAGTGATGATGATGATGGTACTAGTAGTGATGGTGTTAGCAGTGGTGGTGGTGGTAGCGATGATGATGGTAGTAGCAGTAGTGATGGTAGTGGTAGTGGTAGTAGCAGTGATGATGGCAGTGGTAGCAGTAGTAGTGATGTGGTACTAGTAGTGGTACTAGTAGTAGTAGTAGTAGTAAGTGATGTGGTAACGGTAGTAGTAGTAACAGGGTAGTGATGTAGTAGCGGTAGTAGTAGTGGTAGTAGGTAATGGTGCCAGTGGTAGTAGTAGTAGTGAGTGGCAGTAGTAGTGATGTAGTGGTAGTAGTGGTGGTAGTGATGAGTGGTAGTGATGATGATGGTAGCAGTAGCAGCAGCAGCGGCAGCAGCGGTAGTAGTAGTAATGCTTGGTAGTAGTAGTAGTAGTAGTAGTAATGGTACCGGTAGTAGTAGTAGTAGTAGTAGATGGTTAGTAGTAGTAGTATTAGTATTAGCGGTAGCAGTCACAGGTGGTAGTGGTAGTAGTAGTAGCGGCAGTAGTGGTAGTAGTAGTAGTAGGTAGTGGTGGCAGTAGTAGTAGTGGTAGTAATGGTGCCAGTGGTAGTAGTAGTAGTAGTAATTAGTAGCAGTAGTAGTAGTAACAGGAGTAGTAGTAGTAGTAGTTGTTGTAGTAGTAGTAGTAGTAGTAGAAGTAGTAGTAGTAGTAGTACAAGTAGTAGCAGTAGTAGTAGTAAAAGGAGTAGTAGTAGTAGAAGTAGTAGTAGAAGTAATAATAGTACCAGTAGTGGTAGTAGTTAGTGATTAGTAGTAATGGTAGTAGTAGTAGTAGTAGTGATAATAGCACTGGTAGTAGTAGTTGATTAGTAGTAGTAGTAGTAGTAGTGGTACTTGTGGTAGTAGACAGTGGTGGTAGTAGTGAAGTAATGGCAGTGGTAGTAGTAACAGGGTAGTAGTAGTAGTAGTAGTAGTGGCGATAGTAGTAGTAACAGGTAGTGGTGGTAGTAGTGGTAGTAGTAGTGGTGCCAGTGGTAGTGATGGTGGTAGTGGTGCCAGTGGTAGTAGTAACAGGAGTGATGGTAGTGGTGGTAGTAGGCGGTGGTGGTAGTAGTGATGAGTGGTAGTAGTGGTAGTGGTACCAGTGGTAGTATTAGTGGTAGTGATGGTACCGGTGCCAGTAGTGGTATTAGTAGTGGTAGCAGTGGTAGTGGCAGTAGCAGTGGTAGTAGTAGTAGTGGTGGTAGCGGTGCCGGTGAGATTAGTGGCAGTGGTAGTAGTGGTTGCGGTGGTGCCAGTGGTAGTGGTAGTGGCGGTAGTGGTAGTGGTTGCGGTGGTACCAGTGGTAGTGGTGCCGGTGGTGGTGGTAATGGTGGTGGTAGTGGTGGTAGTGGTAGTGGTGGTGGTGGTGGTGCCGGTCGTGGTAGTGATTGATGAGTGATGGTGGTAGCGGTGCCAGTGGTAGTGGTAGTAGTGATGATGATGGTGAAGTAGTGGTAATAGTAGTGGTAGTGGTGGTAATGGTACCAGTAGTAGTAGTAGTAGTAATACTAGTAGTAGTAGTAGTAGCAGCAGTAGTAGTAGTAGTAGTACTAGTAGTAGAAGTAGTAGTAGTAGTAGGAGCAGTAGTAGCAGTAGTAGTAGTAGTAGTAGTACCAGTAGTAGAAATAGTAGTAGTAGTTAGTAGTAGTAGTAGTAGTAGTAGCAGTAGTAGTAGTAGTTAGTAGTAGTAGTAGTAGTAGTAGTAGTAGTAGTTAGTAGTAGTAGTAGTAGTAGTAGCAGTAGCAGCAGCAGCAGCAGCAGTAGTAGTAGTAATAGCAGTAGTAGTAGTAGTAGTAGTAGTAATAGTACCAGTAGTAGTAGTAGTAGTAGTAGTAGTAGTTAGTAGTAGTAGTATTAGTAGTAGCAGTAGCAGTCACAGTAGTAGTAGTAGTAGTAGCAGCAGTAGTAGTAGTAGTAGTAGTAGTAGTAGCAGTAGTAGTAGTAGTAGTAGTAATAGTACCAGTAGTAGTAGTAGTAGTAGTAGCAGTAGTAGTAGTAACAGGAGTAGTAGTAGTAGTAGTTGTTGTAGTAGTAGTAGTAGTAGTAGCAGTAGTAGTAGTAGTAGTACCAGTAGTAGCAGTAGTAGTAGTAACAGGAGTAGTAGTAGTAGCAGTAGTAGTAGTAGTAATAATAGTACCAGTAGTAGTAGTAGTAGTTAGTAGTAGTAGTAGTAGTAGTAGTAGTAGTAGTAGTAATAGCACTAGTAGTAGTAGTTAGTAGTAGTAGTAGTAGTAGTAGTACTTGTAGTAGTAGCAGTAGTAGTAGTAGTAGTAGCAGTAGTAGTAGTAACAGGAGTAGTAGTGATGATGGTAGTAGGTGGTAGTGGTGGTAACGGGAGTAGTAGTAGTAGTAGTGGTAGTGGTAGTAGTGATGAGTACCGGTGGTAGTAGTGGTAGTAGTAGTAGCAGTGGTGGTAGTAACGGGGTAGTAGTGGTGGTGGTAGCAGCAGTAGTAGTGGTAGTAGTGATGGTGGTACCGGTAGTAGTGATGGTGGTAATTGGTACCGGTGGTAGTAGTAGGTGGTGGTAGGCAGTGGTAGTGGCAGTAGCAGTAGTGGTAGTGGTGGTGATGGTAGCAGTGCCGGTAGGGTGGTGGCAGTAGTGGTGGTGGTTGCAGTGGTACCAGTGGTAGGTGGTAGCAGTGATGGTAGTGGTAGTTGCGGTGGTACCAGTGGTAGTGGTACCAGTGGTAGTAGTGATAGTGGTGGTAGTAGTAGTGGTGGTAGTGATTGGTGGTAATTGCCAGTGGTAGTAGTGGTAGTGGTAGTAGTGGTAGCAGTGCCAGTGGTAGTAGTGGTAGTAGTGGTAGTAGTAGTAGTAATAGGTAGTATGATGGTAGTAATGGTACCAGTGGTGGTAGTGGTAGTAGTAGTAATGGTAGTGATGATAGATAGTGGCAACAGTAGTAGTTGATGGTATTGCTAGTGGTGAGTAGTAGTAGTAGTGAGACGGTAGTAGCAGTGG
Source organism: Odontamblyopus lacepedii (assembly GCA_034769755.1). NCBI lineage: Eukaryota > Metazoa > Chordata > Actinopteri > Gobiiformes > Gobiidae > Odontamblyopus > Odontamblyopus lacepedii. The sequence continues at coordinate 745,313 of CM068350.1, read as the reverse complement.
TAGTAGTAGTGGTAGTGGTGCCAGTAGTAGAAATGGTAGGTAGTATTAGTAGTAGTGGTAGTAGTAGTAGTGGTGCTAGTAGCAGTAGTAGTAGTAGTAGTTGGTAGTGGTAGTAGTAGTAGTAATGGCAGTAGTAAGTAAGTGATTGGTGGTAGTATTAGTAGTAGTAGTGGTAGTAGCAGGTGCTAGTAGTGGTGGCAGTGGTAAGTGATGATCGTAGTAGTAGTAGTAGTAGGTAGTGGTAGTAATGGTAGTAGTAGTAGTAGGTAGTGGTAGTAGTAGCAGTAGTAGTAGTAGTAGTGGTAGTGGTAGTAGCAGTGCTAGTAGTGGTGGTAGTAGTAGTAGTGGTAGTAGTGATGGTAGTGGCAGTAGTAGCAGTAGTGGTAGTGGTAGTGCCAGTAGTGAGTAGTAGTGGTTGGTAGTAGTAGTAGTAGTGGTACTAGTAGCAGTAGTAGTATAGTGGTGATAATGGTAGTAGTAGTGGTAGTGGTAATAGCGGTAGTGATGATGGTGGTATTGGTAGTAGTAGTGGTAGTGGTAGCGGTACTAGTGATGATAGTAGTGATGAAGTGAAGTAGTGGTCGTAGTATTAGTGGTAGTGGTAGTAGTAATGGTGCCAGTGGTAGTAGTGGCAGTGATGGTAGAGTATGAGTGGTCATGGTAGTAGTGGTAGTAGTAGTAATGGTACCGGTAGTGGTTAGGTAGTAGTGGTATTAGGTAGCAGTAATGGCAGTAGTAGTAGTGGGTAGTGGTAGTAGTAGTGGTAGTAGTGGTAGTAGTGGTAGTGATGATGGTAGTGGTAACGGTGGCAGTGGTAGTAGTAGTAGTATGGTAGTAGTAGTGGTGGTGGTGAAGTGGTGGTAGTAGTAGTGGCGGTGGTAGTGGTAGTGGTGCTAGTGGTGGTGCTACTGGTTGCTATTAGTGATGCTACTACTAGTGGTGGTAGTAGTATTAGTAGTGATGATGGTAGTAGTAACAGGGTAGTAGTAGTGGTAGTGGTGGTAGTGGTATTAATGGTGCCAGTGGTGATGGTAGTAGTGATGCAGTGGTAGTGATGGTTCGTAGTAGTAGTGGTAGTAGTAGTAGTGGTAGTGATGGTAGTGATCAGTGCTGGTAGTGATGTAGTAGTAGTAATGGTGCCGGTGGTAGTAGTGGTGGTAGTAGTGGTTAGTAGTAGTGGTAGTAGTAGTAGCGGTGGCGATTAGTAGCGGTGGTGGTGATGATGGTAGCGGCGGTGGTGGTGGTGGTGGTGGTGGTGGTGGCGGTAGTGGTGGTGGTATGGTGGTGGTAATGGTGCCGGTAGTAGTAGTGATGGTGGTGGCGGCAGTAGTGGTAGTAACGGAATTAGTAGTAGTAGCAGTGGTAGTGGTAGTGGTATTAGTAGTGCCGGTGGTAGTAGTGATGGTAGTGGTAGTAGTAGTGGTAGTGGTAGTAGTGATGGTAGTAGTAGCAGTAGTAGTAGTAGCAGTAGTAGTGATAGTAGTAGGTAGTGGTAGTAGTGGTAGTAGTAGTAGTAGTAGTAGTAGTTGCGGTAGCAGTAGTAGCAGTGGTAGTAGCAGTGGCGGTGGTAGTAGCGGTGAGTGGTAGTGATGGTGATGATGGTAGTGGTAGCGGTGGTGGTAGTGGTAGTGGTAGTGGTAGTGGTAGTAGTGGTGGTAGTGGTAGCAGTGCCGGTGATGGTAGTAGCAGTGGTAGTGGTAGTGATGGTAGTGGTAGTAGTGGTGGTAGTGCAGTGGTAGTGGTAGTGGTAGTGATGGTAGTGGTGGTAGTGGTGGTATTGGTGGTGGTAGTGGTGCCAGTAGTGGTGGTAGTGAGTAGTGATGGTGGTAGTGATGGTAGTAGTGGTAGTAGTAGCGGTGGTGGTAGTGATGATAGTAGTGATGAGTATGTGGTAGCAGTGGTAGTGGTAGCGGTAGTAGTGGTAGTAGTAGTAGTGGTACCAGTGGTAGTAGCAGTGGTAGTGGTGCCGGTGCCAGTGTAGTGGTAGTGGTGGTAGTGGTAGTAGCGGTAGTGGTAACGGTAGTGATGGTAGTGGTGGTAGTAGGTGGTAGTGGTGGTGGTATGGCAGGTGCCGGTGGTAGTAGTGGCGGTGGTGGTAGTGGTTGCGGTGGTGCCAGTGGTAGTGGTACCGGTGGTAGTAGTAGTGATGGTAGTGGTGCCAGGTAGTAGTGGTGCCAGTGGTAGTATGGTATTGGTAGTGGTGATGGCAGTGGTAGTAGCGGTAGCAGTGGCGGTGGTATGATGGTAGTGGTAGTAGTAGGTGCCAGTGGTAGTGGTAGTAGTAGTGGTAGTGGTAGTTAACGGTGCCGGTAGTGTGGTAGCAGGTGGTAGTAGTGGTTTGCGGTGGTGCCAGTGGTAGTGGTACCAGTGGTAGTAGTGGTAGTGGTAGTAGTGATGATGATGGTAGCGGTGCCAGTGGTAGTGTGGTAGTGGTGGTAGTGGTAATGGTGCCAGTGGTATTGATGATGGTGGTAGCGGTGCCGGTGGTGGTGGTAGTGGTGGTAGTGATGATGATGGCAGTGGTAGTAGCGGTGGCAGTGGTAGTAGTGGTAGTGGTAGTGGTGCCGGTAGTGGTAGTAGTAGTAGTGGTGGTAGTAACGGTGCCAGTAGTAGTAGTAGTAGTAGTAGTAGTAGTAGCAGTAGTAGTAGTAGTAGTAGCAGTAGTAGTAGTAGTAGTAGTAGTAGTAGCAGTAGTAGTAGTAGTAGCAGCAGTAGTAACAGTAGCAGTAGTAGTAGTAGTAGTAGTAGTAGTAGCAGTAGTAGTAGCAGTAGCAGTAGTAGTAGTAGTAGTAGTAGTTGCAGTAGTAGTTGTTGCAGTAGTTGTTGCAGTAGTTGTTGCAGTAGTTGTTGCAGTAGTTGTTGCAGTAGTAGTTGCAGTAGGTCTCGTATTTGCTGTAGTTGTAGCTGTGGCTGTCTCCTTCACCAGTGCTATTTGTGTAAGTAGTAGTAAGTGTACTCGTAGTATTCATAGTATTCGTAGTATTTGTAGTATCTTCGTGCAGTTCCTCCGGCTCAGGCCCCGTTGTGTTTAACTGCACAAAGTCAGAGCTGTTTTCAGTGTGAAAATGAGGCGCTCAGGAGGAGGCCGCACTCTGCTGGAGAAGCAGAATATTTGTACATATTTTTTCCACTGACTCACAGGTTGGAGGTTTGATCCCAGCTGCCACAGGAGAATATTGTTATTGTGCCCTTAAGCAAGACACTTTGGTCCCCTGTGTCTGCGTCCACTCTTGTATGAATGTGAGTGCTTCCTGATGTGAAGAGGCCTGAGTGCCCATTACAGACAGAATGGCTGCAGAAATGTGACAGTTTACCATTTCATGCGACCATTTCCTCTCACGGCACTTGGAAACATCCACAGTTCTGTTTTTATATCGCTCCCTTTAAGAATATGAATGACTTTCTGTGACACTGCAGGTTTTGGAGCTCGTGCTGCCCCATGTTATAACACTGTTCACTCAGAAGTCATGTTTCAGATGTCATTTCTGCATGTTTGGGGACTCTAGTGATCTCTCCCAGGCTCGATTCTATTCTATTGTGGCCATACCGGTTTGTCAAAGCCTGATCCCGTTAGATCTCAGAAGCTAAGCAGGGCCGGGCCTGGTTAGTACTTGGATGGGAGACACTGGGAATTCCAGGTGCCACAGTGGGGCGCCGTTGTGTCCTTAGGCAAGGCACAGCACCCACATTGCCTAGTATGAAAGTGGTGTGAGCGTGAATGGTGGTGGTGGTCGGAGGGGCCGATGGCGCAGATTGGAGCCTCACTTCCGTCAGTCTGCCCCAGGGCAGCTGTGGCTACAATAGTAGTTTACCACCACTGGGTCTGGAGTGAATGAATAATGCTCTGTAAAGCGTCTTTGAGTGTCCTGAAAAGCGCTGTATAAAACTGATGCATTATTATTATTATTCAAACCCTCCTTACAGTTCGCTTTATAATTTTGTGCAAAGCTTGAGCCTGTATCACCCATTCTCCTACACGGGAAATCCATAAATATACAAAAACATACAAAACTGTACACCACTGGACAAACCTGATGTAATGTGCAGTAGTCTCATTAGCAGGATGCACACTGATTCTGTTGAGGTCTCCAAAGGGGGAGGGACTTAGCCTGATTGGAGCTAATTAAATATGTGAATATGTTTTCTGCAAATATAACATTTTTAAAACAGTAAAAGATAACGTGGTGATCTAAATCTGTGATGTGTTAGCAGCTAATACCCCATAGAAGTGTCAGGAGGTATTAACTGCTCATTGAATGTTTTTTTCCTTTCATTACAGTAAAAGTACGACTTAGAGAAGAATGTAGTAGGAGTCATTCCACTATATGTTAATTTGACTCAGGAGGACACTCAGGAGGACACTCAGGAGGACATTCAGGAGGACACTCAGGAGGACACTCAGGACACTCAGGAGGACACTCAGGAGGACACTCAGGAGGACAGTCAGGAGGACACTCAGGAGGACACTCAGGAGGACACTCAGGAGGACACTCAGGAGGACACTCAGGAGGACACTCAGGGAGGACACTCAGGAGGACACTCAGGGAGGACACTCAGGGAGGACACTCAGGAGGACACTCAGGAGGACACACAGGAGGACACTCAGGAGGACACTCAGGAGGACACTCAGGAGGACACTCAGGAGGACACTCAGGAGGACACTCAGGAGGACACTCAGGGAGGACACTCAGGAGGACACTCAGGAGGGGACACTCAGGAGGACACACAGGAGGACACTCAGGAGGACACTCAGGGAGGACACTCAGGAGGACACTCAGGAGGACACTCAGGAGGACACACAGGAGGACACTCAGGAGGACACTCAGGAGGACACTCAGGAGGACACACAGGAGGACACTCAGGAGGACACTCAGGGAGGACACTCAGGAGGACACTCAGGAGGACACTCAGGAGGACACACAGGAGGACACTCAGGAGGACACTCAGGAGGACACTCAGGGAGGACACTCAGGGAGGACATTCAGGAGGACACTCAGGAGGACACTCAGGAGGACACTCAGGGAGGACACACAGGAGGACACACAGGAGGACACACAGGAGGACACTCAGGAGGACACTCAGGAGGACACTCAGGAGGACACTCAGGGAGGACACACAGGGAGGAAACGCAGGGAGGACACTCAGGAGGACACTCAGGAGGACATTCAGGAGGACACTCAGGGAGGACACTCAGGGAGGACACTCAGGAGGACACTCAGGAGGACACTCAGGAGGACACTCAGGAGGACACTCAGGAGGACACTCAGGAGGACACTCAGGAGGACACTCAGGGAGGACACTCAGGAGGACACTCAGGAGGACACTCAGGAGGACACTCAGGAGGACACTCAGGAGGACACTCAGGGAGGACACTCAGGAGGACACTCAGGACACTCAGGAGGACACTCAGGAGGACACTCAGGAGGACAGTCAGGAGGACACTCAGGAGGACACTCAGGAGGACACTCAGGAGGACACTCAGGAGGACACTCAGGAGGACACTCAGGAGGACACTCAGGAGGACACACAGGGAGGACATTCAGGGAGGACATTCAGGGAGGACATTCAGGAGGACACTCAGGAGGACATTCAGGAGGACACTCAGGGAGGACACTCAGGGAGGACACTCAGGGAGGACACTCAGGAGGACAGTCAGGAGGACACTCAGGAGGACACTCAGGAGGACATTCAGGAGGACACTCAGGAGGACACTCAGGGAGGACACTCAGGAGGACACTCAGGAGGACACTCAGGACACTCAGGAGGACACTCAGGAGGACACTCAGGAGGACAGTCAGGAGGACACTCAGGAGGACACTCAGGAGGACACTCAGGAGGACACTCAGGAGGACACTCAGGAGGACACTCAGGGAGGACACTCAGGAGGACACTCAGGGAGGACACTCAGGGAGGACACTCAGGAGGACACTCAGGAGGACACACAGGAGGACACTCAGGAGGACACTCAGGGAGGACACTCAGGAGGACACTCAGGAGGACACTCAGGAGGACACTCAGGAGGACACTCAGGGAGGACACTCAGGGAGGACACTCAGGAGGACACTCAGGAGGACACACAGGAGGACACTCAGGAGGACACTCAGGGAGGACACTCAGGAGGACACTCAGGAGGACACTCAGGAGGACACACAGGAGGACACTCAGGAGGACACTCAGGAGGACACTCAGGAGGACACACAGGAGGACACTCAGGAGGACACTCAGGAGGACACTCAGGAGGACACTCAGGAGGACACTCAGGAGGACACTCAGGAGGACACTCAGGAGGACACTCAGGAGGACACTCAGGGAGGACACTCAGGGAGGACATTCAGGAGGACACTCAGGAGGACACTCAGGAGGACACTCAGGGAGGACACACAGGAGGACACACAGGAGGACACACAGGAGGACACTCAGGAGGACACTCAGGAGGACACTCAGGAGGACACTCAGGAGGACACTCAGGGAGGACACTCAGGGAGGACACTCAGGAGGACACTCAGGAGGACACACAGGGAGGACACTCAGGAGGACACTCAGGGAGGACACTCAGGAGGACACTCAGGAGGACACTCAGGGAGGACACTCAGGAGGACACTCAGGAGGACACACAGGGAGGACACTCAGGAGGACACACAGGGAGGACACTCAGGAGGACACTCAGGAGGACACTCAGGAGGACACACAGGGAGGACACTCAGGAGGACACTCAGGAGGACACACAGGGAGGACACTCAGGAGGACACTCAGGAGGACATTCAGGAGGACACTCAGGAGGACACACAGGAGGACACTCAGGGAGGACACTCAGGGGGACACTCAGGAGGACACTCAGGGAGGACACACAGGAGGACACACAGGGAGGACACTCAGGAGGACACTCAGGAGGACACTCAGGAGGACACACAGGGAGGACACTCAGGAGGACACTCAGGAGGACACTCAGGAGGACACACAGGGAGGACACACAGGAGGACACACAGGAGGACACTCAGGAGGACACTCAGGGAGGACACTCAGGAGGACACTCAGGAGGACACTCAGGGAGGACACACAGGAGGACACACAGGGAGGACACTCAGGAGGACACTCAGGAGGACACTCAGGAGGACACTCAGGGAGGACACTCAGGAGGACACTCAGGAGGACACTCAGGGAGGACACACAGGAGGACACACAGGGAGGACACTCAGGAGGACACTCAGGAGGACACTCAGGAGGACACACAGGGAGGACACACAGGAGGACACTCAGGAGGACACTCAGGGAGGACACTCAGGAGGACACTCAGGAGGACACTCAGGGAGGACACACAGGAGGACACACAGGGAGGACACTCAGGAGGACACTCAGGAGGACACTCAGGAGGACACTCAGGAGGACACTCAGGGAGGACACTCAGGAGGACACTCAGGAGGACACTCAGGAGGACATTCAGGAGGACACTCAGGAGGACACTTAGGAGGACACTTAGGAGGACACTCAGGAGGACACTCAGGGAGGACACTCAGGGAGGACACTCAGGAGGACACTCAGGAGGACACTCAGGGAGGACACTCAGGGAGGACACTCAGGAGGACACTCAGGAGGACACTCAGGGAGGACACTCAGGGAGGACACTCAGGAGGACACTCAGGAGGACACTCAGGAGGACATTCAGGAGGACACTCAGGAGGACACTTAGGAGGACACTCAGGAGGACACTCAGGAGGACACTCAGGAGGACACTCAGGAGGACACTCAGCAGGACACTCAGGAGGACACTCAGGAGGACACTCAGGGGGACACTCAGGGGGACACTCAGGAGGACACTCAGGAGGACACTCAGGAGGACACTCAGGAGGACAGTCAGGAGGACACTCAGGAGGACACTCAGGGAGGACACTCAGGAGGACACTCAGGAGGACACTCAGGGAGGACACTCAGGAGGACACTCAGGAGGACACTCAGGAGGACACTCAGCAGGACACTCAGGAGGACACTCAGGAGGACACTCAGGAGGACACTCAGGAGGACATTCAGGAGGACACTCAGGAGGACACTCAGGAGGACATTCAGGAGGACACTCAGGAGGACACTCAGGACACTCAGGAGGACACACAGGAGGACACTCAGGAGGACACTCAGGGAGGACACTCAGGAGGACACTCAGGAGGACATTCAGGAGGACACTCAGGAGGACACTCAGGAGGACACTCAGGAGGACATTCAGGAGGACACTCAGGGAGGACACTCAGGGAGGACACTCAGGAGGACACTCAGGGAGGACACTCAGGAGGACACTTAGGTGGACACTTAGGAGGACACTCAGGAGGACACTCAGGGAGGACACTCAGGAGGACACTCAGGAGGACACTCAGGGAGGACACTCAGGAGGACACTCAGGGAGGACACTCAGGAGGACACTCAGGAGGACACTCAGGAGGACACTCAGGGAGGACACTCAGGAGGACACACAGGAGGACACTCAGGAGGACACTCAGGAGGACACTCAGGGAGGACACTCAGGAGGACACACAGGAGGACACTCAGGAGGACACTCAGGAGGACACTCAGGAGGACACTCAGGGAGGAGCCTGAAATTTTCTCTGTGTGAACAGAGCATATTTGAGACTTTGAACTCCAGGTCTGTTTTGGATGAGAACATTATAAGATGGTCTAAATGGTCCATTTTCTGTAATATGAGTTCTTTAATTACTTTGTTCTCCTTTACGCTCTGTTCATATTTTGTATTGATTTTCCTTCAGTACTTTACAGCAATAATAGAAAACGTGAGCTGCTTCGATTGTGTTTTTTCTGTATGTACCTGTATAGTCTCTGTAGAGTAGAGATCTGACCCTGAGCACACTGTGTGTCCAGGTTCACCTCCTGAGGGACCAGCTGAACGCAGAGGCCACTGCACGGATCGAAGCCCAGGCCAGAGTGCACCAACTCCTGCTGCAGAACCGAGAACTCCTCCAGCACATCTCCGCCCTGGTGCAGCAGATACAGGAGCTGGAGCAGAGGACGGACCCCCAGAGCTGTGAGTACGGAGGGTCAGGGGAGGACGGGCCCCCTGAGCTGTGAGTACGGAGGGTCAGGGGAGGACGGACCCCCAGAGCTGTGAGTACGGAGGGTCAGGGGAGGACGGACCCCCAGAGCTGTGAGTACGGAGGGTCAGGGGAGGACGGACCCCCAGAGCTGTGAGTACAGGGGGGTCAGGGGAGGACGGACCCCCAGAGCTGTGAGTACAGGGGGGTCAGGGGAGGACAGACCCCCAGAGCTGTGAGTACAAGGGGGTCAGGGGAGGATGGACCCCCAGAGCTGTGAGTACAGGGGGGTCAGGGGAGGACGGGCCCCCTGAGCTGTGAGTACAGGGGGTCAGGGGAGGACGGGCCCCCTGAGCTGTGAGTACGGGGGGTCAGGGGAGGACAGACCCCCAGAGCTGTGAGTACAGGGGGGTCAGGGGAGGACGGGCTCCCTGAGCTGTGAGTACGGGGGGTCAGGGGAGGACGGACCCCCAGAGCTGTGAGTACGGGGGGTCAGGGGAGGATGGACCCCCAGAGCTGTGAGTACGGGGGGTCAGGGGAGGACAGCCCCCCTGAGCTGTGAGTACAGGGGGTCAGGGGAGGACAGACCCCCAGAGCTGTGAATACAGGGGGTCAGGGGAGGACAGACCCCCAGAGCTGTGAGTACGGGGGGTCAGGGGAGGACGGACCCCCAGAGCTGTGAGTACAGGGGGGTCAGGGGAGGACGGGCCCCCTGAGCTGTGAGTACGGGGGGTCAGGGGAGGACGGACCCCCAGAGCTGTGAGTACGGGGGGTCAGGGGAGGACAGACCCCCTGAGCTGTGAGTACAGGGGGTCAGGGGAGGACAGACCCCCAGAGCTGTGAGTACAGGGGGGTCAGGGGAGGACGGGCCCCCTGTGCTGTTAGTACAGGGGGGTCAGGGGAGGACCGGCCCCCTGAGCTGTGAGTACAGGGGGTCAGGGGAGGACAGACCCCCAGAGCTGTGAGTACAGGGGGGTCAGGGGAGGACGGGCCCCCTGAGCTGTGAGTACAGGGGGTCAGGGGAGGACAGACCCCCAGAGCTGTGAGTACGGGGGGTCAGGGGAGGACAGACCCCCTGAGCTGTGAGTACAGGGGGTCAGGGGAGGACAGACCCCCAGAGCTGTGAGTACAGGGGGGTCAGGGGAGGACGGGCCCCCTGAGCTGTGAGTACAGGGGGTCAGGGGAGGACAGACCCCCTGAGCTGTGAGTACGGGGGGTCAGGGGAGTACGGGCCCCCTGAGCTGTGAGTACGGGGGGGTCAGGGGAGGACGGGCCCCCTGAGCTGTGAGTACAGGGGGGTCAGGGGAGGACGGGCCCCCTGAGCTGTGAGTACGGGGGGTCAGGGGAGGACAGACCCCCAGAGCTGTGAGTATAGGGGGGTCAGGGTAGGACAGAGCCCCAGAGCTGTGAGTATGGGGGGTCAGGGTAGGACAGAGCCCCAGAGCTGTGAGTACAGGGGGGTCAGGGGAGGACGGACCCCCTGAGCTGTGAGTACGGGGGGTCAGGCACGGGCCCTGTAGCAGATTTTTCCAGTCTTCAAAAGGTGAAAAACAGAACTCGTTCATTTTAAACCGTTTGCAGTCGTCTAAAGTTCTTCTGAGCGTCCTGATTATTCACTGTGCTGAGCTTATAAGAGCTTTTCAGAATGTCCAGAGGCCAGAGCAGAGTTTTCCATCAGTGTAATGCTAGCATGCTAATGAACACTTCCAGATTGTCACACAATAAAACTTTAGAATTAGATGCAGACACCACATAACAGAGAAACTGTCCTGTGACCTTAAGACCCTCTTATACAGTAGATCTGTACTGGGGAGAAACATTTTACTTAAGTCAGACCTCAGGAGCTCAGGGCCTGGTTAGTACTTGGATGGGAGACACTGGGAATTCCAGGTGCCACAGGGGGGCGCCAGTCGCAAAACTGTCGTAGTGTCCTTAGGCAAGACACATCACCCACATTGCCTAGTGTGAAAGTGGTGTGTGTGTGAGTGTTGGTGGTGGTCGGAGGGGCCGATGGTGCAGATTGGCAGCCTCGCTTCCGTCAGTCTGCCCCAGGGCAGCTGTGGCTACAATAGTAGTTTACCACCACTGGGTCTGGAGTGAATGAATAATGCTCTGTAAAGTGTCTTTGAGTGTCCAGAAAAGCGCTGTATAAAACTGATGCATTATTATTATTATTATTATATAAGTACCGTAGGGTCGTATTTCCTGGCCTTTCCCTCATAAGTCTCGTGTTTTGGAGCCTCCCCTGGTTCAAGGCTCTGCTCTGGGTGAATATCGTCACAGTTTCCTCCTCTTGAGTCCCTCCAAAGCCCGAGCAGATGATGTAACTGTGTGAAAGCCGGTGCAGTGTCCCAAACGCAGCCTCTGATTAATTGTGTTTTAGAGTTCACACTAATCGTCTTCCCCGTATATTTTCATGGCTGTGATTTCACACTTTAGTCTGACACAAGTTCTGTCCCTTTGCATTTCAATGAGACCAGTGTGAGTGTCAGAGCCACACTGGACCTGGAGCTGCTCAGGGGACGAGGGCTTCGAATGTTTAAGATTTGATCACAATTTTAATTTTGTGAAGTGAAAAATGGCAAAAATTATAAGGAAATGAAATACATTCTATATATTAAATATATGAAATACTTTTACATTCTATATATGAAATATATGAAATACTTTCAGCACTTCATATAAAGTAAATCCATGAAATGGGTTTTATGTTTGTGGAGTTGTTGCATTCACTTTCTGCTGTCCACAATGAATCCTCTGCTCCATCTGACCCCTCTCCTCTGCATCACATACTGTCCTCCTCTGCATCACATACTCTGTCCTCCTCTGTACCACATACTCTGTCCTCCTCTGTACCACATACTGTCCTCCTCTGTACCACATACTGTCCTCCTCTGCATCACATACTCTGTCCTCCTCTGCATCACATACTCTGTCCTCCTCTGTACCACATACTGTCCTCCTCTGTACCACATACTCTGTCCTCCTCTGTACCACATACTGTCCTCCTCTGTACCACATACTCTGTCCTCCTCTGTACCACATACTGTCCTCCTCTGTACCACATACTCTGTCCTCCTCTGTACCACATACTCTGTCCTCCTCTGTACCACAATGCAGTGTTTTCTACTCCTCTGTCAACACACTGATGACTCACAGAGTTCTGCTCTGTATTCTGCAGCACTGGCCTCTGCCTCTGGACTTCATCCTTGAATTATCACCCTTCCTTTTCAGACTAGTCAATTTTGTCAAAGTGAAAATTCAAATTTAGTTTTAGGCATTTTGTGAACAACCTTGCAGTAATTTTGGGCTTTGGTGTCAATGTGGCCCTAACCAAACACACTGACACTGTACCACAGACACTGTACCACCGACACTGCATCACAGACACTGTACCACAGACACTGTGCCACAGACACTGTACCACAGACACTGTGCCACCGACACTGTACCACCGACACTGTACCACAGACACTGTGCCACAGACACTGCATCACAGACACTGTACCACAGACACTGTACCACAGACACTGTACCACAGACAATGCACCACAGACACTATACCACAGACACTGTACCACAGACACTGTACCACCGACACTGTACCACAGACACTGTATCACAGACACTGTACCACAGACACTGTACCACAGACACTGTACCACAGACACTGTACCACAGACACTGTATCACAGACACTGTACCACCGACACTGTACCACAGACACTGTACCACAGACACTGTATCACAGACACGGTATCACAGACACTGTACCACAGACACTGTACCACAGACACTGTATCACAGACACTGTATCACAGACACTGTACCACAGACACTGCACCACAGACACTGCACCACAGACACTGCGCCACAGACACTGTATCACAGACACTGTACCACAGACAATATACCACAGACACTGTACCACAGACACTACCACAGACAATGCACCACAGACACTGTACCACCGACACTGTACCACCGACACTGTACCACAGACACTGTGCCACAGACACTGTATCACAGACACTGTACCACAGACAATGTACCACAGACACTGTACCACAGACACTACCACAGACAATGCACCACAGACACTGCACCACAGACACTGTACCACAGACACTGTACCACAGACAATGCACCACAGACACTATACCACAGACACTGTACCACAGACACTGTATCACAGACACTGTACCACAGACAATGTACCACAGACACTGTACCACAGACACTACCACAGACAATGCACCACAGACACTGCACCACAGACACTGTACCACAGACACTGTACCACAGACAATGCACCACAGACACTATACCACAGACACTGTACCACAGACACTGTATCACAGACACTATATCACAGACACTGTATCACAGACACTGTACCAAAGACAATGTACCACCGACACTGTACCACCGACACTGTACCACAGACACTGTGCCACAGACACTGTATCACAGACACTGTACCACAGACAATGTACCACAGACACTGTACCACAGACACTACCACAGACAATGCACCACAGACACTGCACCACAGACACTGTACCACAGACACTGTACCACAGACAATGCACCACAGACACTATACCACAGACACTGTACCACAGACACTGTATCACAGACACTGTACCACAGACAATGTACCACAGACACTGTACCACAGACACTACCACAGACAATGCACCACAGACACTGCACCACAGACACTGTACCACAGACACTGTACCACAGACAATGCACCACAGACACTATACCACAGACACTGTACCACAGACACTGTATCACAGACACTGTATCACCGACACTGTACCACAGACACTGCACCACCGACACTGCATCACAGACACTGTACCACAGACACTGTACCACAGACACTGTACCACCGACACTGTATCACAGACACTGTATCACAGACACTGTATCACAGACACTGTACCACCGACACTGTACCACCGACACTGTACCACCGACACTGTACCACAGACACTGTATCACAGACACTGTACCACAGACACTACCACAGACAATGCACCACAGACACTGCACCACAGACACTGTACCACAGACACTGTACCACAGACAATGCACCACAGACACTATACCACAGACACTGTACCACAGACACTGTATCACAGACACTGTATCACCGACACTGTACCACAGACACTGCACCACCGACACTGCATCACAGACACTGTACCACAGACACTGTACCACAGACACTGTACCACCGACACTGTATCACAGACACTGTATCACAGACACTGTATCACAGACACTGTACCACCGACACTGTACCACCGACACTGTACCACAGACACTGTATCACAGACACTGTATCACAGACACTGTACCACCGACACTGTATCACAGACACTGTACCACAGACACTGTACCACAGACACTGTATCACAGACACTGTACCACAGACACTGTATCACAGACACTGTGTCACAGACACTGTACCACCGACACTGTACCACCGACACTGTACCACCGACACTGCACCACAGACACTGTACCACAGACACTGTACCTCAGACACTGTATCACAGACACTGTACCACAGACACTGTACCACCGACACTGTATCACAGACACTGTACCACAGACAATGTACGACAGACACTGTACCACAGACACTGCACCACAGACACTGTACCACAGACACTGTACCACAGACAATGCACCACAGACACTGTACCACAGACACTGCACCACCGACACTGCATCACAGACACTGTACCACAGACACTGTACCACAGACACTGTACCACTGACACTGTACCACAGACACTGTATCACAGACACTGTATCACAGACACTGTACCACCGACACTGTACCACCGACACTGTACCACAGACACTGTATCACAGACACTGTATCACAGACACTGTATCACCGACACTGTACCACAGACACTGTACCACAGACACTGTACCACAGACACTGTACCACCGACACTGTACCACCGACACTGTACCACAGACACTGTATCACAGACACTGTATCACAGACACTGTATCACCGACACTGTACCACAGACACTGTACCACAGACACTGTTTCACCGACACTGTACCACAGACACTGTACCACCGACACTGTATCACTGACACTGTACCACCGACACTGTACCACAGACACTGTATCACCGACACTGTATCACAGACACTGTGCCACAGACACTGTGCCACAGACACTGTATCACAGACACTGTATCACAGACACTGTACCACCGACACTGTACCACAGACACTGTATCACAGACACTGTACCACAGACACTGTGCCACAGACACTGTATCACAGACACTGTACCACAGACAATGTACCACAGACACTGTACCACAGACACTACCACAGACAATGCACCACAGACACTGCACCACAGACACTGTACCACAGACACTGTACCACAGACAATGCACCACAGACACTATACCACAGACACTGTACCACAGACACTGTATCACAGACACTGTATCACCGACACTGTACCACAGACACTGCACCACCGACACTGCATCACAGACACTGTACCACAGACACTGTACCACAGACACTGTACCACCGACACTGTATCACAGACACTGTATCACAGACACTGTACCACCGACACTGTATCACAGACACTGTACCACAGACAATGTACCACAGACACTGTACCACAGACACTACCACAGACAATGCACCACAGACACTGCACCACAGACACTGTACCACAGACACTGTACCACAGACAATGCACCACAGACACTATACCACAGACACTGTACCACAGACACTGTATCACAGACACTGTATCACCGACACTGTATCACAGACACTGTACCACAGACACTGTACCACAGACACTGTACCACCGACACTGTACCACAGACACTGTATCACAGACACTGTATCACAGACACTGTACCACCGACACTGTACCACCGACACTGTACCACCGACACTGTACCACCGACACTGTATCACAGACACTGTACCACCGACACTGTATCACAGACACTGTATCACAGACACTGTATCACAGACACTGTACCACCGACACTGTACCACCGACACTGTACCACCGACACTGCACCACAGACACTGTACCACAGACACTGTACCTCAGACTCTGTATCACAGACACTGTACCACAGACACTGTACCACCGACACTGTATCACATACACTGTACCACAGACAATGTACGACAGACACTGTACCACAAACACTGCACCACAGACACTGTACCACAGACACTGTACCACAGACAATGCACCACAGACACTGTACCACAGACACTGCACCACCGACACTGCATCACAGACACTGTACCACAGACACTGTACCACAGACACTGTACCACTGACACTGTACCACAGACACTGTATCACAGACACTGTATCACAGACACTGTACCACCGACACTGTACCACCGACACTGTACCACAGACACTGTATCACAGACACTGTATCACAGACACTGTATCACCGACACTGTACCACAGACACTGTACCACAGACACTGTACCACAGACACTGTACCACCGACACTGTACCACAGACACTGTATCACAGACACTGTATCACAGACACTGTATCACCGACACTGTACCACAGACACTGTACCACAGACACTGTTTCACCGACACTGTACCACAGACACTGTACCACCGACACTGTATCACTGACACTGTACCACCGACACTGTACCACAGACACTGTATCACAGACACTGTGCCACAGACACTGTGCCACAGACACTGTATCACAGACACTGTATCACAGACACTGTATCACAGACACTGTACCACAAACACTGCACCACCGACACTGTATCACAGACACTGTACCACAGACACTGTACCACAGACACTGTGCCACAGACACTGTACCACAGACACTGTACCACAGACACTGTATCACAGACACTGCACCACAGACACTGTACCACAGACACTGTATCACAGACACTGTATCACAGACACTGTGCCACAGACACTGCACCACAGACACTGCACCACCGACACTGTATCACAGACACTGTATCACAGACACTGTATCACAGACACTGCGCCACAGACACTGTACCACAGACACTGTATCACAGACACTGCGCCACAGACACTGTGCCACAGACAGTGTTGTGTCCACAAATAAATAAATAAAATAATAATAATAATACCAATACCAAATTTCTCATATGGGAAATTAACATCTATCTATTTAATACATTTTATTTATTAGGCGCCTTTCTGGACTCTCACGGTCGCCTTACAACAACATAAACACATAAATATGATTAAAACATACAGTCAAAAGCCACAGTTACAGTGGGACAGTATTTAATGGATTGCATTTAGTGTCATTAGTATTAAGTATTTATTGTTTTAGTATTTAATAATGTATTAGACAGTATTTTAGTGTATTGACTGTATTTAATTGACCTCTTATGGTTTGAGAAGTGTTGGATTTGGAATGAGGCAGATAGACATTAAATGTAAGGAGCATGTGGTCAGAAAAAGGGATATAATTTGGTTTATAGTTTGGTTTACAGTCTGTGGGTGACACGCCAGAGCAGCAGATGAGGTCCAAAATGTGTCCTTTTGAGTGAGTAAGAAAATTAACAAACTACTGATAAAGATTTCAATTTGTCAGCTCGAATATGTTTCGTAGCTCATTCAAGCTGCTTCTTCAGTTCTGATCAGAATGCTGGAGGACACTGACTTAAATCTGCCTTGAAGGCATCCTCCAGATGCACAGTCATTCTGAATGTAGCTGAGGCTCAAATCAACAGCCTCAGTGACACCAAAACATATGTTTACTAAAATGAGATCCCACCAATAGGTACAAAAAGAAGATCAGTGACTGCTTGCAGAAACTGGAGAAGGAAGAAGTTGATCGACAGTTGTATTACCCGTGAAGATGCCATGGAGAATACATTGGCTTTCTTAGATTGTGCAGTAACAACAGGAGAAGACCGGTGACCTCATGTGGAGGTCTTCAGAAAGCCCACACACACGGATCAGGACCTGCTTTTTGATTCACACCACCCACTGCAGTACAAACTTGGGGTGATTCGGACTCTACGACACAGGGCCCAATTGGTTCCTACAAGCACTGAGGGAAAGGAGAAAGAAGAATAACCTGTGCAGAACGCCCTCTCTGTTTGTGGCTGTCCTAAATGGGCTTTCAACAAAACAAAGAGAGAGAAGAAAGAGGAAAACACAGAATCAGAACCCAGGAAAAAGGGTGTAACTATTCTGTACATGGCTGGTGTTTCTACAAAACTAGAGAGGATTTTCAAACATGATATTCCTGGTCCACCCAAAGGAGAAAACACTGAGCCACAAACAAAGCGATGTTGTCTACTCCACACAGTGTAGTGAAGACTGCAGTGAGCTCCACTGGAGAAATGAAACAGCCACTGCACAAGAGGATGAACCAGCACAGACGAGGAAGCCAGAGTGGACCTCAGTCTGCTGTACATCTGCACCTAAAAGGACCTCAGTCTGCTGTACATCTGCACCTAAAAGGACCTCAGTCTGCTGTACATCTGCACCTAAAAGGACCTCAGTCTGCCGTACATCTGCACCTAAAAGGACCTCAGTCTGCTGTACATCTGCACCTAAAAGGACCTCAGTCTGCCGTACATCTGCACCTAAAAGGACCTCAGTCTGCCATACATCTGCACCTAAAAGGACCTCAGTCTGCTGTACATCTGCACCTAAAAGGACCTCAGTCTGCTGTACATCTGCACCTAAAAGGACCTCAGTCTGCTGTACATCTGCACCTAAAAGGACCTCAGTCTGCCGTACATCTGCACCTAAAAGGACCTCAGTCTGCTGTACATCTGCACCTAAAAGGACCTCAGTCTGCTGTACATCTGCACCTAAAGGACCTCAGTCTGATGTACATCTGCACCTAAAAGGACCTCAGTCTGCTGTACATCTGCACCTAAAAGGACCTCAGTCTGCCGTACATCTGCACCTAAAAGGACCTCAGTCTGCTGTACATCTGCACCTAAAAGGACCTCAGTCTGCCGTACATCTGCACCTAAAAGGACCTCAGTCTGCTGTACATCTGCACCTAAAAGGACCTCAGTCTGCTGTACATCTGCACCTAAAAGGACCTCAGTCTGCTGTACATCTGCACCTAAAAGGACCTCAGTCTGCTGTACATCTGCACCTAAAAGGACCTCAGTCTGCTGTACATCTGCACCTAAAAGGACCTCAGTCTGCCGTACATCTGCACCTAAAAGGACCTCAGTCTGCTGTACATCTGCACCTAAAAGGACCTCAGTCTGCCGTACATCTGCACCTAAAAGGACCTCAGTCTGCCATACATCTGCACCTAAAAGTACCTCAGTCTGCTGTACATCTGCACCTAAAAGGACCTCAGTCTGCTGTACATCTGCACCTAAAAGGACCTCAGTCTGCTGTACATCTGCACCTAAAAGGACCTCAGTCTGCCGTACATCTGCACCTAAAAGGACCTCAGTCTGCTGTACATCTGCACCTAAAGGACCTCAGTCTGATGTACATCTCCACCTAAAAGGACCTCAGTCTGCTGTACATCTGCACCTAAAAGGACCTCAGTCTGCCGTACATCTGCACCTAAAAGGACCTCAGTCTGCTGTACATCTGCACCTAAAAGGACCTCAGTCTGCCGTACATCTGCACCTAAAAGGACCTCAGTCTGCTGTACATCTGCACCTAAAAGGACCTCAGTCTGCTGTACATCTGCACCTAAAAGGACCTCAGTCTGCTGTACATCTGCACCTAAAAGGACCTCAGTCTGCTGTACATCTGCACCTAAAAGGACCTCAGTCTGCTGTACATCTGCACCTAAAAGGACCTCAGTCTGCCGTACATCTGCACCTAAAAGGACCTCAGTCTGCTGTACATCTGCACCTAAAGGACCTCAGTCTGATGTACATCTCCACCTAAAAGGACCTCAGTCTGCTGTACATCTGCACCTAAAAGGACCTCAGTCTGCCGTACATCTGCACCTAAAAGGACCTCAGTCTGCTGTACATCTGCACCTAAAGGACCTCAGTCTGCCGTACATCTGCACCTAAAAGGACCTCAGTCTGCCGTACATCTGCACCTAAAAGGACCTCAGTCTGCTGAACATCTGCACCTAAAAGGACCTCAGTCTGCCGTACATCTGCACCTAAAAGGACCTCAGTCTGCCGTACATCTGCACCTAAAAGGACCTCAGTCTGCCGTACATCTGCACCTAAAAGGACCTCAGTCTGCTGTACATCTGCACCTAAAAGGACCTCAGTCTGCTGTACATCTGCACCTAAAAGGACCTCAGTCTGCTGTACATCTGCACCTAAAAGGACCTCAGTCTGCTGTACATCTGCACCTAAAAGGACCTCAGTCTGTCGTACATCTGCACCTAAAAGGACCTCAGTCTGCTGTACATCTGCACCTAAAAGGACCTCAGTCTGCTGTACATCTGCACCTAAAAGGACCTCAGTCTGCCGTACATCTGCACCTAAAAGGACCTCAGTCTGCCGTACATCTGCACCTAAAAGGACCTCAGTCTGCCGTACATCTGCACCTAAAAGGACCTCAGTCTGCTGTACATCTGCACCTAAAAGGACCTCAGTCTGCTGTACATCTGCACCTAAAAGGACCTCAGTCTGCTGTACATCTGCACCTAAAAGGACCTCAGTCTGCTGTACATCTGCACCTAAAAGGACCTCAGTCTGCTGTACATCTGCACCTAAAAGGACCTCAGTCTGCTGTACATCTGCACCTAAAAGGACCTCAGTCTGCTGTACATCTGCACCTAAAAGGACCTCAGTCTGCCGTACATCTGCACCTAAAAGGACCTCAGTCTGCTGTACATCTCGACCTTAATGCCACAGGCCACTCCTTTGAGGACAGTGAGGTGCAGAGCTGAGCCAGAGAGAAGAATTGGTTTGAGAGGGGAGGCTATTTTTGTGAAAAAGAGAATCCTTTAAACAGAAATAGAGGACTCAGGCACCATCTGTCTCCTGTCTATAACTCCATTCTCAAACCTGAATCAAAACAAATTAAGAAAACATTAGGTGTAGCCAGGTCAGGCCCAGAGGAGTGAATACCCCATTATGGCCCTGTATGATTCTGATCATTTGACCCCACCCCAAGTTTATTTCAATAGGCCGAGCTGACAACAGAAACTGTAAACAAGTAGGGGATTAGCTTCAGAGTAATTTCATAGTACCTAGCTCCTCCCTCTTAACTTAAGGCAGTGTCCTCCAGAATTCTGACCAGAACTGAAGAAGCAGCTTGGATGAGCAGTGAAACATATTGAACTAAATAAATTTTTGTCCAATTGACAAATTGAATTTCTCCTTTTTGCCATGGATGCTGTCTGGATGACTGAGGGATTTTACACAAAACTGCTGAAAACCAAAACTGTCCAAACTGGATGTGAAATCTTTGGAGAGTGAGTTAATGGCATTGTCCAGGTGAATATTGTAATCCCACATTAATGATATTTGGTGAAAGTGTGGAAACAACAAAAAACTGCAAAGTCAGTTCTAAAATCCTTATTTGGTTTTGGTGGTCGGTAGAAAGTGATAAAAACTGTAGGAATAGGTCCAGAGATCTGAAACACTGTGGCCACAAAAGACTGGTCGGCAGGCACATTCACTGGTGCTACTTTCCAATTCTTGCAGTAGATTACTGTGAGCCGGCCCCCTTGGCCAGTGATATGAGGATGTGAGAGAGAAACAAAATCCGGAGGAGTAGCGACATTGAAGGGAGCATAGTCGTTTTGTGCTGCCACATTTCAGTCAGACATATAAAATCCAACTGACAGTCTGCTATAAGATCCTGGACGAGATGGCCTTTGTCAGCGAGCGGATGTTGAGAAGACCAAAGCTGACTGCAGTGCTGCTGACAGCGATGTTAGCCAACCTTGGGACGTGGGTCAGGACACAGTGGTCAGCCTGGTGACCAGTGTTTCTCCATGGGCGGCGAGCAGTGAACCAGAATGACATGATGGAACTGGAGTTGTCATATTGGACGTTCCGATGTGAGCCCCAGTGGATGGGTCTACGAAGAGGATGTCCGGGTGATGCAGCATAGCCGGCTCTGGCGCATGGTGTGGATGTATGTGGAACTTAAAGAACAAATATTATGCTCCTACAAAATACCAAAACATACATGAATTGTGTAAAATACCTGTAATATTAGATCCTATCATCTTAATTTCTCATAATTTATGCTCCAGAGCCCATTCTCCTCCCCTCTGTTAGAGCACTGACAGGAAATGACTCGTTTTGCGCTGTCTCCTTTAATGCAAATGAGCTCCTTCACAGCCCTGCCCCTCCCGGCCCCTGGGACTGTTGCGCTACGCCCCCGCAGCCATTGTTGTAGTCCACTACGCCCCCGCAGCCATTGTTGTAGTCCACTACGCCCCCGCAGCCATTGTTGTAGTCCACTACGCCCCCACAGCCATTGTTGTAGTCCACTACATAACAGAACCGCGCGGTGTGGAAGTTTTCCTGACATTAGATAACTTTTTTCTACGGATTAAAAATGGCATAAGCGACTCCAAGCTAGCTAAATACTTTATTCATTTATCGCTAAATACTCTGATACAGTAGCTGATGTTTTCTTACAACTCACATGTGGTCGCTTGGTTGTCATTTGCTAAAACTCTCTCTGATAGGAATATTTACACGGTTTTGTAGCTGCTCGTCGTGCTTCCACTGAAATGCACCGTATGTTTTCCTCCTGTCCTGTGGTTGGAACATAACGTTACGCATTAAAACTGGTTTGTGAACATCCACAGTCACATAATATTACCCAAATCCACATCTTACCCACTAGCAGCCTGCGCAGTGTAAACAAGTGATTAGCCTATAATGTGCGAAAAGCTACAGCGAACCATAGATGTGTGTGTGTGTGTGTGTGTGTGTGTGTATATATATATATATATACACATTAAAACAGTAAAAGCAACAGTTAAAATCTACATTAAAATCAGGCATATGAAAGGACAGTGCAGTTGTGGTTATAATGAACAGGCCAGTTTGAACAGATGAGTTTTGAGTTTGGATTTGAAGTGTGTGAGAGCGTCTGTGTGGCGGAGGTCAGGAGGGAGAGTGTTCCAGAGCCGGGGAGCAGCGGCTGAACGCCCTGCTCCCCATTGTAACAAGATGGACAGAAGGGACAGTGAGCTGGAGAGAGGAGGAGGAGCGAAGAGAGCGAACGGGTGTGGCAATATGGAGGAGGTCAGAGAGATACGGAGGTGTGAGGTTGTGGACGGCTCTGAATGTGTGGAGCAGGATTTTGTATTGAATGCGGTGACGGTGTGTGTGATGGGGAGCCAGTGGAGCTGTTGTAAGACGGGTGTGATGTGGAGCCAGTGGAGCTGCTGTAAGACGGGTGTGATGTGGAGCCAGTGGAGCTGTTGTAAGACGGGTGTGATGTGGTTGATGGAAGGTGTGTGTGATGATGTGGTTGGTGGAAGGTGTGTGTGTGTGTGTGTGATGATGCGAGCAGCAGAGTTCTGAACCAGTTGAAGTTTATGGAGAGTTTTTTGTGGGAGACCAAACAGAAGTGAATTGCAATAATCTAGACGGGAAGTGACAAGGCTGTGTACGAGTACGGCAGTGGACTGTGGGGTGGGGGAGGGTCGGAGTCGATGGATATTGCGGAGGTGAAAGTAGGCGGAGCGAGTGATGCTGTTTATGTGGGAGGCGAAGGAGAGGGTGCTGTCGAGGATGACACCCAGACTCTTGACCTGAGGGGAGGGAGAGATGGAGGAGCCATCAATGGGAATGGAGAAATTATTCATCTTGCTTATGGTGGATTTGGTGCCTACAAGGAGAAGTTCAGTTTTATTGCTATT
Source organism: Odontamblyopus lacepedii (assembly GCA_034769755.1). Lineage (NCBI taxonomy): Eukaryota > Metazoa > Chordata > Actinopteri > Gobiiformes > Gobiidae > Odontamblyopus > Odontamblyopus lacepedii. The sequence continues at coordinate 721,415 of CM068350.1, read as the reverse complement.
GAGTTTGAGAAAGTTTGAGGTGAACCAGGATTTTATTTCACTGATACAGTTGACGAGGGAAGAGGGTGGGAGTGTGGAGTTTGGTTTGCCGGAGAGGTAGAGCTGGGCGTCATCCGCGTAGCAGTGGAATTGAATGTGGTGTTTCCGGAAAATGTGACCAAGGGGGAGAAGGTAGATGATGAAAAGGAGGGGACCGAGAACAGAACCTTGGGGAACACCTGAGGAGATGGGGACAGGATAAGAAGTGAAAGATTTGAGTTGAATAAACTGAGTGCGGTCGGAAAGATAGGAGTGAAACCAGGTGAGGTTTGTGCCAGAGATGCCGATGGAAGAGAGTCTGTTCAGGAGGATGGAATGAGAAATGGTGTCAAAGGCAGAACTAAGATCAAGCAGAAGGAGGATGGATAATAAACCAGAGTCGGCAGAGAGAAGAAGGTCATCAGTGATTTTGAGAAGGGCCATTTCAGTGTTGTGGAGAGGACGGAAGCCAGATTGAAAACACAGGTTATTGGAGGACAGATGAGAGTGAAGTTGAGCAGAAACTGTTTTTTCAAGAATTTTGGAGATGAATGGAAGGTTAGAAATCGGACGGAAATGATTGAGGTCTGTGGGATCTGAAGCAGGTTTTTTGAGAATTGGAGCGACAGCAGCAGTTTTGAGAGGAGAGGGGACAGTACCAGAGGTGAGGGAGGCATGAATTATGTTGGTGATAAAAGGAGCAAGAGAAGGAAGTGTGGCTTTGATAAGGACAGTGGGAAGTGGGTCACGTTGACATGAAGAGGTTTTGGATTTTTGGATAAAAGAGGAAATTTGATTGACAGAAGGTAGAGTAAATGATGAGAAAGGGGTGGTGGTGATAGGAGATGTAATGACAGGTAGAGTTAGAGCAGAAGAGGGGGTAAACTGTTGGTGAATAGTGTGGATTTTTGTGGTGAAGAATGAAGCCAAGATATTGCAGAAGTCGGATGAATAGAGATGAGATGGAAGGGAGTCAGGAGGTTTGGTGATGGTTGAAACGAGAGAGAAGAGGGTCCTGGAATTTCCTTCATTAGTACTGATTAAATCGGAGTAATATGCAGATCTAGTTTTGGTGACATGACACAAGTAGATATACAAACAACATAATGTCAAACTACATTACACATAGCTAATGCTAAAGTCAAAACCATGACATAAACCGCAACATCATATCAACAATAGTATTTATCATTATTTTGGTGTTATTTTTTCTTACCGCATCAGTTGGACAGATTGAAGGAAATGATCCTTCTATAAAATGAAGCCTTTCTGTAAAACCTTCGCTGTACTGGTGCAGGTTTGTGAAGCAGTCGTCCTTGAAGTGGTTAGCACATACGAAAAGCGTCTTGGGAACTTTCGCAGGCACATTTCCCCGAAAAATAAAAGTAATCGGCGGCACGGTGGCTGAGTGGCAACACTCAGGCCTCACAGCAAGAAGGTTGCGGGTTCGATCCCCGGGTCGCCCGGGCCTTTCTGTGTGGAGTTTGCATGTTCTCCCCGTGTCTGGATGGGTTTCCTCCGGGTACTCCGGTTTCCCCCATCAACCCAAAACATGCAGCACCCCTATGAACTAACATCAAGGACCATGTTGTCCACCCTCCTGTGGGCTCACCACCTGCAGAGGGGTTCATAGGGGGTCAGGTGCTATGAGGATTGGGCAGCAAACTGCCCCCGCGACCCAGCCGGATTAAGCGGGAGAAGATGGATGGATGGATAAAAGTAATCCATGTACTTCTCAACAGTTCTGTGGCTGGAGGGCGGTGTAACGGTGTGTGTTGGTTAATACAACCAACACTACGGACTTTGTTCATCATGTTACGCTTGGACTACAAACCAAAAACAAGATGGCGGACCCGGAGAGCAATTAGACGGAAGTTATTGAACTTGTATTTCCTTTTTAGGAGATTTCCGCTGAAATTCTGTGATGTAACAGATCGAGAAAACGTAACAGATCGCAGAAAATGAAAACGGCGTGTCTGGACCGGAACTGAAAGATGTCTAAAAGATATAAAGATATCTTTGCAACTACTGTATGGTTAAAATTGAGTTTTTATGAGTCAATACACACCATATATACCCTGGAAACACTACCAAAGAGCTAAAAAGTTGATTTAGCATAATATGTGTTCTTTAAACTCGATGACGATGGATGGTGGATGAGCGAAAGCACAATCCAGTGGAGTACCAGCCGCACAGAGCTAACACACATAGCTGAGAGAGGGCAGCGACTGGTGCATAAAGGTTGTGGCAGCTAGGCTAGGCTATTGCTAGAAGACAGAAACTGAGACGGCAGCTAGGCTATTTGCTAAGAATGGAGACGGAGAACAGGTAAGCTAATGAAGCTCAATCACACACGACATGACAGTTCGTGTGTGGGATGATTATAATGATGTATGGTTCCCACAGACGGTTAAAAATACTAAAAAAAAAAAAAGTCCAGTAGTGCAGTGGCAGCCAAAAACACTCCCGCATGTACCCAGAACCGGACATGATTATTGGGCCTCCTCCTTTGGCTACAATCTTCCACAATATGGCAGAAAACCTATCTATCTCCATGGAGAATGTTCCAACGTACGGTTTTAACTTTCCAAGGTATTGTGCAGGCAACTTGAGAAAGTGACATAGACTATTTATCGAGAGCAGGAGTGACTCCAGGTATAGCCTCTTGTGCCAGAGGAGGGTGCTGTGCATTAAGCTAAAGATAAACACTCATTTATTTCCAAAAATCAAATGCAATTGTTTTAATCATTGTGTTTTTTTGTTTGTGTTCACAGTGGGCTCCCAGGACAGTCTGCTGGAGATCACCTTCCGCTCCACCATACCCCCGGTACTGTGTGACCCCTCCACCCCTAAACCAGAGGTGACCACGCCCCCTCTGACTCTGGGCCACGCCTTCTCCTCCAATGGGATGTCCGGCAGTCCGCTAGGTAGGGCCCCCACACACCTGTTCAGACTGGAGCCTTTTCGCTTCCCCATAGGCCCCCCTCTGCCCCCCCGGCTGCCCTCCCCTCCCCCACAACAGAGGGCAGGAGTGGAGGAGGGCGAGGAGGTGGCGGTCCGAGACCCCAAGCCCCAGGAGAAGTGGGCGGACTTTGGGCACTTTCGCGAATCAGGCATTGCGTCAGAGTATGAGTCGGACTCGGAGGACAGCGAGGATGCACTGGAGGACGGGGACGACGGGGAGTGTTTTGGGTGGGGGACAGATGCGGAGACAGTCAGGCTGCTGAATGTCCTGAACAGGCGGGACTGCCTGGGGGACGGGATCTCAGTCTGACATCCACGTGTCTCTGGCTCTACATGCACTCACATGTAACACATCGTGTGCCATCTTTAGGTCAGGCAAAGTCATCTGGTCAGTTCAGTGATGGAAGTCAGGGGGGCGCTGTCAGGGCTTGTGTGACCAGCCAGTCCTTCATACATCCTGCTGGAATAGAAAGGTCTCTAATCAAATTATAAATGGCATCAAACCTCTGTCCTAACTTTGTAGTTGTATCATGTCTCTCAAATGTTGAAGACACCTCCTTTCTGAACTACTTATATCATTCAGAACAAAATATATCTCTTATTTTATGTGACATAAGAGTTTAGTGATTCTGCTGTTCCAGACCCATTTGTCTTTTTCATATTGTGTGGTTTTAGCTGGACAGTGGTTTTACAGGTGAGGGCTTGGAGGGCTCAGTACTAGCATGAGGCTCCACCTGGAGCCTGCAGAGATGCCACAGACAGGCCTTTTTTTTGGTTGATTTATATGACTGGGAACATTCAATGTGCACCTGTTCCAGTGGACTAAAAAAGCAGTTCATTTCCATGTGTTGTGTTGAGGCAGGCAGCACAGAAGTGACAGAATTTAAAAATAAATGTGTTCCAGTTAGAACTGTCACAGTGTGTTCAGAGCATCAGGTTCACATTCACAGTCTTAAATGGGACACACGGCCATATTCCAGTCCAATATGTCTGAGCACCAAGGGCCGAGGAAGTCAGACTCCTGGTTAGGAAAATCTTTTGGTCAAATTTGGCTCAAATCAACAAGCATCAACTCCTGGCTTCAAATGCAGAGGTACAGGGATCTGTACATGTCTATAAGAGTCTACAGGAGTCTTTGGGGTCTATCAGGTGCACTCTCTGCCACAAAGATGGAATATTCTCATACTTGGTCCCTGTGACAAACAGCACTGTCCAAGTGCTCCAGGAAGCACTGTCAGTCTATTAAGTGTTAATGTAGTAAGAGTGTCTGTTACTCTGTGAACTTCATTGTTCCTCATTTTGACTGATTTGAGCCTCTCCCAGTATTTAGTACATTACTGAATCTGAATCAGACTGACTTTTTTCTGACTTGACAACTGAAAGGGCAAATGATATTGAACTCTGAAATGATATCATTCTGAGACCTGACCTCCACGAGGACCACAGCATCAGACCAGGCTGTATTAGGTCCACAGCCCAGCAGTACCTTTACTTCTATAGGGCATACTTCTACTGGAGAGATAAAAGGCACTTATGTAATACATGCAATTCTCTGGAATTAGATCTATTTTCCTTGACCTTGATACCTACTGGAAAAGGTCATTATTTTCCTAACACAAGTAGACAGTGTATATGGAGTAAAATGGGTGTTTTCAGGTCACATTACATTCCTTCACATTATGGCGTGCATATGCACAGCACAAACATCGCTAAGGCAGTAAATCCTGGTATAGTGTGTGTACATCTGTGTGTGTCGCCTCCTCCCGGCCTCACAGCTAATGCACGTCTAAATGCACCCACACACCTCTCACACTCCATCTTGTCTTTGTGTCGCTGTGGTCCTGATTACAGTCCCGCCCCCTCACTCTGCACCTCTCACTGCTCCAGTCAAAGGGCACATGGCAGGTTTGGTGTTTTTCTGTATATGGTAATGGATAGATATGTGGTTTGGTGGGGAGTACCTGTGCTAAATATTTATCAGAGTTTTACATCAGTTAAGAGGCAGTTTGGGGGAAAAGAAAAGTACAAAAATAGAGGAAATAGTGGTGAGTTCTAAAATGGAATACCATCAACAACAGTAAACTCCATCCAAAATGCAGAGACGATTTCTGTTGAAGAAAGACGTTTTTCTGACAGATTGTGGTGTCCTCTATTTTCATTAATTTAGGCATAACTTTTATGTAATTTAGACGCTTTTTTAGGCGCTTGTTTACATTATGGTTGCTAGGCAACAGTTATGTGATTACCTCTGTGGCTGTGTCCGAATGTCCTTAGTCCCTAACCCCTCATTCACTCCACACACCTGCACTCTTTGGCTCTTTACAGAGCCTCATTTTCATTCAGACACTCAGCTCACTGCTTTCGGGTAATGTGACTCTTGTGTGTCTACAAAGTCTGTGAACTCTCTGCTCAAGAATGATCCAATTGGACTGGCACACAAGTGTTTATGGACTTGTGTTTAATCGCACATGTCATGTTTTTGTCAGGATGACTCTTACATAAACGAACTAGATAATTCAGATTTTTGTCTGATATCTTTTAACTGCTCAAGCTAAGCTAAGTGGCTAACTCTGAATCCACAATCCAAAGTGCCATAAAACAGCACTTCCACCGTTCATTGTCATGTCTCTGTCCGCTGTTGTTTTCCTCACCCTTACAGTGCAGTGTGGTCTATATTGACTGGTCTAGTGACTTGTGCTGGACACTACTTTTCAAATGCATTGTGGGAATTTATGAGTGCACTACTTTTTCACCAACTAGACATTCAGACGGCATTAAAAATGGTGCGACCTCTAAATAGTGCTCTAAGGAAGGAATAGTGTGGATGCTGCCAGTGTCATATCTGCTGACCTCATCTAAAGTCAAATGGAACAGGAAGTAGTAGTAATAGCAGTAGTTGTAGTAGTAATAGCAGTAGCAGTAGTAGTAATAGCAGTAGCAGTAGTAGTAATAGCAGTAGCAGTAGTAGTAATAGCAGTAGCAGTAGTAGTAATAGCAGTAGCAGTAGTAGTAATAGCAGTAGCAGTAGTAGTAATAGCAGTAGCAGTAGTAGTAATAGCAGTAGCAGTAGTAGTAATAGCAGTAGCAGTAGTAGTAATAGCAGTAGCAGTAGTAGTAATAGCAGTAGCAGTAGTAGTAATAGCAGTAGCAGTAGTAGTAATAGCAGTAGTAGTAATAGTAGTAATAGTCGAACCTGTCACATGCACTTTAAGTTCATGTACTCCATCAGAAAAGCAATAATGTCCAAATATGGACACATGCGTACTACTTTGGAATTCCTAAGTTGTTGACATTTCCATATTTGATGCTTGAGTTGTATGAAAAGGTAGAACTCATTTTCTACCACTTATCTCTGGTACAGTGTAAGCACAGAGAGCCAGACCCCTTTCCTCTCCCCAGACATTTCCCTCAGCCCCTACAGCATTTACCCAGATATAATCAGGGCCTGAAAATGCCGTATTAAGCCTGGTGTCTGTGCCCAGGAGCATTAGGAGCATTGGCTCCAAATGAGAAATTTAGTTTAAATGTCAGATGTGTTCTGGTTAAATCTGTTTCCATCTCATGTAAATGAATGAGGAACACAGCGGACATGAGAGTTTCACATCACTGTTTAAAGCTGCACTATGTCAGTTCAAATTGCCACCTGCCTACCACAGACATATTATGGTTTTGCCTGAAAAGTTCCACAGAGAGGCTTTAATCTGATCTTGCATTCATTCTTTTACTGGTGTTTTCCGAAAAAATACCATTGAGCATCATGAATTCTTCTGCGGAGTGCAGACGTGATGCAGAATGGTGCAGATTGCCTCTGTTTTGATGTCTTTGCATTTGAAGAAAAACCACAGACTGTATAAAGAAGTGGACTAAGTGTGACAGCTCCACTCAAATGAAGCTCACTATGCTTATAGTAGCTTGTTGCAAAAGAAGTATCAGAATCAGAATCAGAATCAGAATTACTCTTATTCATCCCCGAGGGGAAATTTTCTTCGTTACAGATGCAACCGACCAAGAGCATGTAGATCAAACAAGTTACAAAATAAGCTAAATACAATAAGATAAAAGATAAAATAGCTCTCTCTGGGAAATTATTTACATCAGTGACATATTTATGACTATATACATGTGTGAGCAGGGAATAGGATGAAAAGGATTGAGTAGTAGGATGTCCATCTGATGTAGGGTCTGAGTAACAGCTCCACCAAGACAGGTCCTATATATAAAATCTAGCTCAAATGACTTCATAGTTATACAATTAAAGAATTTTGTACTTTTTTGCAAAAATGAGGGTAAAAATGGATTAATAATCATATATCCATATAAAATCAGCAAGACAAGACAAATAAATTTACAACTTTCTCCCTCACACCAACTGATTAAAAAATGGAGTTAGAAGACCCAGGTTCCAGTAGATCCCTGAAGCAGTGCAGTGTAGGAAGTGAGTTAAATGAGGAATGTCATTCAAGAAAACGTGGACTACAATCAGTTAGTAATTTGTCAGAAAATGACAAAAAAACTGTTGCAGTGGAGAGCTTTAGTATGTGTATGCAATGTAGATGATATTTGTTTCCATCATGAGAAAGTTTACATATGGAAGTATGCAATATGTACATACTGCTGTGATCCTTTCCTAAGCCACAAGAAGCTCATGTACCTGCAGTTATTCAATTAAGTGAAGAAAGAAAATGTTTAATGTTTCACTTTACATTTTATACATACATACAAATACATTTATTGTTGTTACAAAGATTGTTATGCTGATTTTAACAGAGGATATATAATTAAAGCCGCAAGCAACATCAAACGGCCCTCGCGGGCCGCGCTTCGCACTCGGCCGACCCGGCGCTCCCCCCGGTGGCGCTGATACTCCCCTCCAGGTGGCGCTGATGAGCCTCTTGTCTCTGTGTGTTTGTGGCTTTGGGCTGAACTTGTCACTAAACACATAAAGTCCACACACACTGGAGATGCTGATGTGCCAACATAGACAAACATGGGCACTTTGGGACATCGCCATGGCAACACCGTGCAAAATACAACTTTGGCCCCCTGGACTTCTTTGTTTGAGCTGATCTGAAGAATCACTGTGCCAAATTTCACGTTCCTCAATTAAACTATTAAGCCGTTATATCACTTTGAAATGTAAGAAACTGTAGAAATGTTCCCATTAGGATAACATGGAGGTTTGGCGCATCGCCATGGCAACCCAGTGAAATATACCATATGGTTGTCATTGACTTTTTTGATCGGGATGACATGAAGAGTAATTGTGCCAAATTTGAGAATATTTAGTGAAAGTAAAATATTTTTCATGAATGGGAATTTTTCTGATCTTTCCCATTAGGATAACTCAGCATGTTTTGTAATTCAATCCAAGATGGCCGCCTTCTGGTTTGTCAGGGGGCGTGGCCATAATAATATATTTTTTTTCTGTCTTCACATGTACCGAATTTCGTGACTGTACGACAAACTTTACGTTGGGACGTCTCCCATAGGCGCAATGTATTTTGACTTTTGCAGGTGGCGCTGTCGCGCCACTTTTTTATGCCCATACGTGCAACATATATTTTATCAAAGTGAGTTTTTGAGCATGTTCAGGGGGTCAAAGAGCAGAAGAAAAAAGAATAAATAATAAATAAATAAAATAATAATAATTTTAGTCAAAACACTATATCCTTTAACATAGGAAACACATATTATACATTTTTTGAAAGCTCTCAAGATTCCCCGCGTCACCGTGGGGTCATCATTTCCATTGGTTTCCATTCATTTTAGCAGCTATAAATATGGCCCACGCCTTCGGCCTGGGGCTTGGATACAGCTTCATGTCAGGAGTGTGTTTGGGGACAGGAGGCGCTTCGTGCTACTTGTTATGACTTGTTAGCAAGAACAAATATGCATGTTCCATGCCTTCGGCATGGGTTGCTAGGATACTGCTGTTCACGCAGGGGACGATCGAGGGACGAAGTTGAGCACGAAGCGTCAGGGCAGCTGTGGCTACAACAGTAGTTTACACCACCGGGTCTGGAGTGAATGAAGAATAATCTGTAAATAATCCTCTGTAAAGCGTCTTTGTGACGTCTGTCTGTGAAAAGCGCTATAGAAATAAAATAAACACTTTTTGTGATTTTTCGAGTAGGACCAGTTTTGGTCGAGCTGTTACTCACAGACCCTACATCAGATGGACATCCTACTTCTTTTGAAACAAGCTAATACTCTAATAAACTCAAATCTAAAATAGGGAGATGATCACTCCATGCTCTTTTTCTGTAGAGCCCAACATTTTAGGAAAAAAGTTCAGAAAGTCACAAATGGCCATTTTCAACAGGCTATAAATCCCAAAGAATCCCATCTAGAACAGTTTTGAGTTTTCCTGAAACTATGAGCGGTAGATACTGAACAGACCAAATTTCAGCCCTGTACAGGCAGCATGAGCTACAGCTCTGTGAAAAGGAGAAAAAGCCCAAAAAGAACTCGCGAGCAAAATATGGAGGTACAACACATGAGTTTGTACAGTTTGTTTCCCAAACACTATTAGGAATTAGAGCAAATAACCTGGTTTGTGTTCATTACACATGTGAAGGGTCCGGGTGAATCCACATGGCCTGACTCAGTTCACAAATCTAACATATGTTCTTCTTTCATAAACAGTATCAGTATTAGTGTTGTGCAGATTTGTTCAAAGTCAATATAGTTTTATTGACTTTTGCCAATACCTAACAGTGTGGCTTTGGGTGACATCGGCCTGACATTGGAATAATTAATGAAAATATACAAAGAGTGAATCATTAAGTCCATGATTGTGCACTGGGTCCATTCCCGGCTCATTCACACTTCTGTCTCCACACTGAAGAGTCACCGTTTCATCTGAGACACTTCTGTCTGTGCAGCTCAGGGCAGTTTTACCTTCAGTTATCTGTGTTTTTGCCTAAACACATTATAATACAGTATATCTCCCTGTTAGTGGGGATCACTTTGGTCCAAAACCAGGACTCTGGGTCAAATCCAAACTGGTTTAGATCAATCCTCTGGACTGTCCCAGTCAGAACACTCAGAGCCTACAGTGATTCATGCTGCACACAGACAGTGGAGGAACATTCTACTGTCTTTATCTTAGTATTGAACCAAATCAGTGGTAGAAAATGCACCGGTTCAAATCCCAGATCCTGTAGTTACATGTGCAGCATCAGGATGTCATTCTGTATCTTCATTTATAAACCCACATTTAGATTTCTGTACATGTGTGTGTAGTGAGTGAGACCAGGGACATGGGGACAGAGGGACAGGACACACTAACCCTAATCCTTCAGAGGGACAGTGGACATATGGGATAGTGGACATGTCTTCAGAGGGACAGAAGACATGTCTTCAGTTCAAAGGGACATGTCTTCGGAGGGACACTGAGTGGACATGTCTTCGGAGGGACACTGAGTGGACATGTCTTCAGAGGGACAGTGGATCTGGGATAGTGGACATGTCTTCACTTCAGAGGGACAGTGAATGGACATATCTTTGGAGGGACACTGAGTGGACATGTCTTCGGAGGGACACTGAGTGGACATGTCTTCAGAGGGACAGTGGACATTGTGGGACAGTAACCACAGGATTTGACACTGTCATATGGCTCTGTCCTTCACACGGACTCTTTGTTTGGTTGATTCAGTCTCTTTCCACAGTCTATCAGCTGTACTCGTGCAGGATAAGACAGAGCACTAGGGGGCGCTGTCTGTATTTTTTGTTTCTCGTGAATAAAAAGAGTCATAGAAGAATATGAAATGGTCGATTATCAGTTGCCCTTCTGCTGAAGTCGTGCATTTGGTGTCCAATGGAGCTCACATCACTAAACTAGAGTTGGAGGTCACACGAGCAAGTAGCAGATTTTTTTCATTCGTACCAAAATACCTCCATGATGCTGACAAATCGTACGTCTGTTACTGATGAAGAAACTAAAACTGGAAACCCAAGTGTATCAGAGTGGAGGAGACGGGGAAGTTCAGAGCTCTCAAAGGGCATCAATCATCTTGATGTTATTCTGATATATTTAGTTTGTTGCGATACAGATATTTCCCACTTTAGTGAAATATTTAGCGTTCCTCAAACAGAGGCTGTGCCACTGTTAGTGTAGCAGTGTGTTTTACTCACACAGGGACAATGGGAGTAGCAGCAGATGAGCCTGTGGATGCTAACATGTCCTCCCACATCTGCACAGGGCTCAGAGTGAGTCAGCCGCTGGAGCCATTCTTCTGTTTACTGATCAGTGCATCCTCACACATGAGTGTTTCAGACAGAAGTGGCTATTGGTCATCTGGGATTTGATGTCATCTCGTTAAAAGGTCCTATATTATGCAAAATGGACTCTTATGAGCTTTAAGACATGTTGTCCCCTTGTCTAAAACATACAGTACCTGTTTGGTGATGCAGACTGCTCCTAACAGCTCATTTTACTTTTAGTTCAGTAGAGATGAGCAATTCTGCAGCTGAAATCATCCATCTGATTCTAGGAGGTGTATAGAATTTAAATACACAGTGGAGCACTTCCTGTATCACAAATTGATGACATCACAAGATGGAACACAGTGTTTTCTGTTTGAGAGGAGAACTCACACATGACTAAACATGTAAAACTTCACAGGAGTCCACGCTGTGGTGTATAGGACCTTGAACATCTGCTCCTTAGACCAGCCCAGAGCTCAGGAGAAGGTGGGTCTGGACTGTGAGCCTTAGAGCTGGTGATCAGCTGTCTTCTGGTTCTTATTCTGGACATGAGAGAAACATTTGTGCTCTTACCTTGATGCACCGATCCAAACCGGCTTCCACATATCACTTTAGCCCATACACTGGTTGAGCCAAGAAATGCATGTAAAAAGACTAAAACTATTTACTTGTTGTAGTTGCCCAGAAAGTCTCATAGTGTTTGAAGTTTTTCTGTACTTACTTCAGAGATAAACACATGTCTTTTTACTGTGTTCACGAGTGTCCCAGTCTCACAGTGGGAGTTCGACTCCAAGAGCAGCACAGACAAAACAAGCCTAAATGTGGACTCAGAACCTCCAGAATTCCCTGCCTGAGCTGCAGAGGCTGCACTAGCACTGACTCATGCCTGTGCAGGTGTTGGGGTTTAGGGAGAGACCGTTCAGATCAGAGAGACATTTTAGGTTTAAACACACTGGATTTGACCTGATCCAGCCTTTTCAGTTCCTCTGCAGACTTTAAAGATCTGCCGATATCCGATATTAACCGATTCTACTGTATGTCACTTACTTCCTTTAAATATATTTAACTTACTACACAAGAGATCCAAAAGTACTGTTATTTATCCTGCAAATCTCTAATAAACAGCTTTGTATGAGAAACATTCAAACATTATGAGACGTTTGTGAGTCTGTAAATAAATAGTCTTATAACATTGAATAGAAAACCCAACCAGGACATCAACTGAGCCGATATCATGTCACCGATACCTGGCCCAGTTCATTTTTCAGTAATAATGCTAATATATATCAGTATCAGTATCAGTGTTTTCCTTATTTCAGCAGTGAAACTGGCAGCCCACATGAGAGACTCACCGGGGCTCATTCTGCTTTCTGATTGGATAACAAAACACTGAATTATAACATCAGTAAATGTGACATTATGTCCAATGTTTTTTGTGATTAAGACGTGATCAGAATTACAATAGTTAGATTTGATCTGGGCGCACTTCCTCGTATCTGGAGGTAGGTCTTGGTGAATGTAAACTCAAACTCTTGCATAGACTCAGACATTTTAATTGCTCTATTTAAACCTCCCAACTATTGACAGCCGTCCTCATCTCATATTCCGCTGCATCAGCCGGAGAATTCTGTTTGGCCCAATTTTGTGAGTTAAGTTTGATCAAAGTCTAAACATGCACCCGTTAGCCCCCAGTGCTGTCAGAGCTGCTGGACACAATGCACTAGACAGAGGCAGCTAGCTCTGACCGCAGGGCTCTCCTCTCGTTTGGCTCGTCTGACAAATAAGAAGCCCACATATGGTCTCCATAGCAGCGAGATCAGCACCAAACACACACTGAGGAATGAGGAAATGACACGTCAGGTCTGTTCATCCAGGAGCACAAGAGGGGAGGTGCTGAGCAGAAATACTCTGGTACTGGTTATGAAGAGGGTTTGAGACAGAGCTCATGATTCTTACAAACTCTTGTACTTTATGACTTTTCTATCATGTTTAAAACTGCACTGTGTAACCTTTCGGGCGGAGGGTCTGTCACCTGCTTGTCTCCATGGCGATGTTATTGCTTTAGTCCTATATTACACAACATTGACTCTTGTGGGCTTTAAGCCACGTTCTAACACTGTTACTTCAACAAAACCATCCCTGGAGTTGTTCATTCACATGTTTGAGTCATTCTTTATTATTACTCAATAATAATAAAGAATTACTCAAACACTTCTGGGGCTGAAATTACCCAAATGATTTTAGTGAAACTGTAACACGGTGGAGCACTTCCTGTTTTACCGCATCAGGAGCTCGGGGAATGACTCGAGATGCAGCAGAGATGCTGCACCATGTGAGCGAAGTTTCTCCTGTTGTCTACTTCTGTTTTGTGATTTAAAACATAATTCATCTAATCAACAATGAACATAAGCAATGTAAAAAGTTTAATGTTTAAATGTGAGAGTACACAGAGTTTAGAGTTTAAACATGAGAATACACAGAGTTTAGAGTTTAAACGTGAGAATACACAGAGTTTAGAGTTTAAACATGAGAATACACAGAGTTTAGAGTTTAAACATGAGAATACAGAGTTTAGAGTTTAAACGTGAGAATACACAGAGTTTAGAGTTTAAACATGAGAATACAGAGTTTAGAGTTTAAACGTGAGAATACACAGAGTTTAGAGTTTAAACGTGAGAATACACAGAGTTTAAAGAAGACACAGAAGCTGTGTATGTTTATGCAACTTCGCTGACGTCACGTAAGGTCAGGTTTATTTATATAGTGCTTTACACAGACACATGTCCCCAAAGTGCTTTACACAGACACATGTCCCCAAAGTGCTTTACACAGCATTTTACAGAGTATCTTCATTCACTCCACACCCGGTGGTGGTGCTACTGTTGTAGCCACAGCTGCCTTGGGACAGACTGACGGAAGCACGGCTGCCAGGCCAACCGGCGCCAACGGTCCCTCCGACCACCACCAACACTCACACCACTTTCACACCTACAGTGCATGTTTTGGGTGTCCTCACGTGTCCCTGATGCTCCTGGTGTAAATTCCAGGTTATATTAATCAGTTACAGGATTTTTGCATTCTTACCATGAGCCAGGGCTGCCTTTCCACAGATCTGACTTGTATCTTGCCCCACTGGTGTGACCTGCTTATCCCCATGGAGGCAGATCCTTTAATGGAGACAGGCTGGTGGGGGACCCTCCCCAGGTTTAGATGCTGTGTGTGACTTTGGTGTTCACAGAAGAGGCTCCATCAGTGTCAGGAGGATCACACACACACTGAAGCAAAGTGCCAGTGGGTCTGAGTGGGTCCTGACTGTTGACAAAAGCAACTCTGTTCTGCTACTCTGGCTTTTCAAAATGATGCCCTCCCCACTGTTTATGATGCTCAGGTTAGCATGTTAGCATGTTAGCCTATAGCTGTGCTGGCCTGTGTTAGCTCCAGGTCCATGTGGCTCACATCTGGACTCCACCCAGTCAGGATCAGAGGTCTGGGCTCAATTTCATCAAAGACAACCACTGCAGATGTGCCCACAGAACATATGGACAGAACATGAGGTCCACTTTAAGGCCACTCCCAGAGGAGATCAGGAGTTAGTCTGAAGACCGGCGTATGGGAGAAGGCTGAACGAGCACATACAGACTTTCTGGAGACACATGAAAGGTGCACTGTGTCAGTTTTCTTGTGGAGGGTTGGCCACTTGCTGTCTCCATGGAGATGTTATTGCTTCACCTGCATAGTTCCACAGTATGGCATTAAACATGTAGAACACATATTAGTGGTGTTTAGGTTGCTCCAGAGAGCCTTCAGTAACATGCATCACACCTGTTTTAAGTTTCACTGAAAACTTGGATTGAACAAATGAACGGCAGTGCTATTGTGACTGTAGTGACGTCCACAGAGACCGACAGAAAATATTAAATCAATCAGGAGACATTCAAAAATCTGTTTGAATAAAAGCAAAACCAAATTTCAGTTAGTGTGTTGTTAAGTTTGTATTTGACGTGTAGAGCCTCCTCCTCTGGCTCTGTGGTTCTGCACCAGCGGGTTGAGTCTGGGTTGAGTCTGGGTCGAGTCCAGGTTCAGTCCGCTCTTGGTGCAGGCATCTGACATTCGTGTGGTCATTAGGACTTTTGCTTGAACGCGCTGTAAGAATCCTGCTTCATTATCGCTTCATTTCACCCTCAGAGTTTAAGACGTGGTTGCTATGGGAGACTGTCTGCTCGGTAACACTGTGCTAATGAGCCTCAAATTTGGGACTTACAAACTTCTCAAACTTGTTTTTTCAATATGTACTCTCACAAAGTGTGATTTGGTTTGCTTCCTGTCCAATCATCTGCACCTCTGCTGACAGAAGTGGTATTTTTGGTTTTTTTGCACAGATTTCTGAGCCTCCTGGAAGTACTGTACAGTTTTTCTCCTAAACAAAAAATCTAAAATGAGCCAAAACTGGTTTAAAGGAGACATGTTAGGAAAAGGCACTCAGAGCTTTTAATGATGGTGTAGTTTCCTTCTCACGGACCCTCTGAAGTTGTATTTAGAGCGGTTCATGCATGTGTGAGTAACACACAGGACTTATTTTGACCTCAAGAGCTGCTTATACAATATACAGACCTGAAAAACCTCTATCTCAAAATATTAGAATATCATGAAAAAGTTGGATCTGTACTGGAGCAAGAATCCAGTATAGGACCTTTAAGTCATTGCAGCTGAATATTGTGATTTAAAATGTGAGAGAGAACATGCTCCACAGGTGTCATAGATGTGATGACACCAGCACGATGGCTCTGCTTTAGCAACAACCAAGAATGGAACAACAGCTCAGAGCAACATTCTAATTTGAGCCCATTTCTAATATTATACTGTCATATTGTAGATTGAATTATTATAATAAGCAACCACAGCTTCATTATGAGAGAAGCAAAAACCATCAGCTCAGTCCTTCACCACATTATTACTCCATTTTCTAAACTCGGAATATTACAATAGAAAAGTACCCCCTCTACCCTATAGCCCCTCTACTCTATACCCCCCCAGTGGTGGTAAAGTGGCGGTACAGTGGCTGTAGAGTAGCGGTGCAGTGGCGGTGCAGTGGCGGTGCAGTGGCGGTACAGGTGCTGTGGCGGTACAGGTGCTGTGGCGGTGCAGGTGCTGTGGCGGTACAGGTGCTGTGGCGGTGCAGGTGCTGTGGCGGTACAGGTGCTGTGGCGGTACAGGTGCTGTGGCGGTGCAGGTGCTGTGGCGGTACAGGTGCAGTGGCGGTACAGGTGCTGTGGCGGTACAGGTGCTGTGGCGGTGCAGGTGCTGTGGCGGTACAGGTGCTGTGGCGGTACAGGTGCTGTGGCGGTACAGGTGCTGTGGCGGTGCAGGTGCTGTGGCGGTACAGGTGCAGTGGCGGTACAGTGGCGGTGCAGTGGCAGTACAGGTGCAGTGGCGGTACAGTGGCGGTACAGGTGCAGTGGCGGTACAGGTGCTGTGGCGGTGCAGTGGCTGTACAGTGGCGGTGCAGTGGCGGTGCAGTGGCGGTGCAGTGGCGGTACAGTGGCGGTGCAGTGGCGGTACAGTGGCTGTACAGTGGCTGTACAGTGGCGGTGCAGTGGCGGTACCGTGGCGGTGCAGTGGCGGTGCAGTGGCGGTACAGTGGCTGTACAGTGGCGGTACAGGTGCTGTGGCGGTACAGGTGCAGTGGCGGTGCAGTGGCGGTACAGTGGCGGTACAGGTGCAGTGGCGGTACAGGTGCTGTGGCGGTACAGTAGCGGTGCAGTAGCGGTGCAGTGGCGGTACAGTGGCGGTACAGTGGCGGTACAGTGGCGGTACAGTGGCGGTACAGTGGCGGTACAGTGGCGGTACAGGTGCTGTGGCGGTACAGGTGCAGTGGTGGTGCAGTGGCGGTACAGTGGCGGTACAGGTGCTGTGGCGGTGCAGGTGCAGTGGCGGTGCAGTGGCGGTACAGTGGTGGTGCAGGTGCTGTGGTGACCTTGGTTCCATTGTTTCCAGGAGATAATGTGTGTTTACTCTGTGCACACTCCCAGCCTCAACTTCTCCTGTTACACTGCACATGTGAGAAAGCTCCAGCGATGTGCACAGGCACCAGCACAAACCACCACCACACTCAGCTCATTACAGGGCCTCTGCCTGATTATTCCCTGAACAGAAGTGCACATTCTGTAAGGTCAGTATCAGCTGTGTACTCTGCCCTAAAGGCAGAACCCCCTAACATCATGTTTGGGCAAAAATGAGTGAATGTCATTTTGGTGGTATTTGAGACCTCCTTTATCACATGAATAAATATCATCCTACTTCTTTTGCAACAAGCTAATACTCTAATAAACTAAAATCTAAAATAGGGAGATGATCACTCCATGGTTTTTACTGTAGAGCCCCTAACATTTTAGGAAAAAAGTTCAGAAAGTCACAAAAAAAAGTCACAAATGGCCATTTTCAACAGGCTATAAATCCCAAAGAATCCCATCTAGAACAGCTTTGAGTTTTCCTGAAACTATGAGTGGCAGATACTGAACAGACCAAATTTCAGCCCTGTACAGGCAGCATGAGCTACAGCTCTGTGAAAAGGAGAAAAAGCCCAAAAAGAACTCGCGAGCAAAATATGGAGGTACAACACATGAGTTTGTAAAATGTGTTTCTTAGAACCTATTAAGAATTAGAGCAAATAACCTGGTTTGTGTTCATTGCACATGTGAAGGATCTAACATGCGGAACGACTCTACAGTTACCTCAAAAGGTGTTTAGATTCCTTATTCCTTTTTTTTAAATCATAGTGCAGCCACAAACTAGCTCCTCCTGAGATGGACATGATAGTTCCCTATAATCCTCCAGCTCTGTTAAGGCAGAGGAACCTCGTCCCCGCATTAAGAGCTCAAAACACTGTGACGGCTTCACTCCGTGTCCCGTATAAAGGACACAAATGAATGGGCTCTCAGGAGGATATATTTCAGTACTTTTATTTTTTAAAAGTTCCTTGAAAAATACACATGAGCAGTATCACCTCTCCACTGATCTGACCTGTCACATACCCGAGCTCATGCACTTTAGATAAGTTTAAAGGTCCCTGATTTTTCAAAAACAAACCTACTTCAGACCTAATTCATTTTAAGAGTTTACAGTGGTCCAAGGTCACTCCTCACTTACCTTAGGCATTCTGAGTTTTGCTGTCGCAGTAATGCTAACGGCTACTAGCATTTCAGACTAAATGCCTCTAAAATGACAATAAAATGCTTTATAGTTAGATTCAGGGTTTCGGGTTTTGATCTCAAGAGCTGCTTATACAATATCTGTACTGGGCCGAGACACAGTTTGGGGAAAGGCACTGGCCCTTTAAGTGTCTCTGGTCTTCTGCTCGTTCACATGTTTGAATAACTTCCTGTATTTGTGATCAAATGCTTTCGGGAGAGCGTTAGCTTAAAGGTAAGTGATGCCAACATGTGGTGCATGTTCACGAGTCTTCATCTGTGTTTCAGTGCATGCTTGGTTTGAGTGTGCAGACCCCATGTTGTCGTAGCTGTACTCTTCCCTCCCATAAGTATGTGGTGATAAGGGGAACATCCACTTCAGGAAGTTTGGGATTCTGTTCAGACTGAAGTGGGACTTTCTCCAGCAGCGAGTAATTCATGGACTAAACAAGGACCAAACCCAGGACTAAACCAAGGACCAAACCAGAACTAAACCTGGATCAACTCTATGTCTAAACAATTACTCACCAAGGACCACTTCACTACTAAACTCAGGCTACAGGCCACACCGGCTCGTCACAGCCTGATCCCGTCAGCAGGGCCTGGTCAGTACTTGGATGGGAGACACTGGGAATTTCAGGTGCCACAGGGGGGCGCCAGTCACAAAAAGAAAAAGAAAAAAACTGTTGTTGTGTCCTTAGGCAAGGCACATCATCCACATTGCCTAGTATGAAAGTGGTGTGTGTGGGTGGTGGTGGTGGAGGGGCCGATGGTGCAGATTGGAGCCTCACTTCTGTCAGTCTGCCCCAGGGCAGCTGTGGCTACAGCAGTAGCACCACCACTGAGTGTGGAGAGAATGAAGAATGTTCTGTAAAGCGTAATGCATCATTACAATATTATTAAATAAGGACTAAACCAGGACTAAACCAGGACTAAACCAGGACTGCACCCAGATTAAACTAGGACCAAACCAGGTCTGAACCAGGTCTAAACCAAGATTAAATTTGGATCAAGCCAGGTCTAAACCAAGTCTAAACCAGGCCTAAACCAGGACTAAATCAGGACTGCACCCAGATTAAATTAAGACCAAACCAGGTCTAAACCAAGATTAAACAAAGACCAAGCCAGGTCTAAACCAGGTCTAAACCAGGTCTAAACCAGGTCTAAACCAGGTCTACACCAAGATTAAACAAAGACCAAGCCAGGTCTAAACCAAGATTAAACAAAGACCAAGCCAGGTCTAAACCAAGATTAAACAAAGACCAAGCCAGGTCTAAACCAGGTCTAAACCAGGGCTAAACCAGGTCTAAACCAGGTCTAAACCAGGTCTAAACCAGGTCTAAACCAAGATTAAATTTGGATCAAGCCAGGTCTAAACCAAGTCTAAACCAGGCCTAAACCAGGACTAAATCAGGACTGCACCCAGATTAAATTAGGACCAAACCAGGTCTAAACCAAGATTAAACAAAGACCAAGCCAGGTCTAAACCAGGTCTAAACCAGGGCTAAACCAGGTCTAAACCAGGTCTAAACCAGGTCTAAACCAAGATTAAACAAAGACCAAGCCAGGTCTAAACCAGGTCTAAACCAGGTCTAAACCAGGTCTAAACCAGGTCTAAACCAAGATTAAACAAAGACCAAGCCAGGTCTAAATCAGGTCTAAACCAGGTCTAAACCAGGTCTACACCAAGATTAAACAAAGACCAAGGCAGGTCTAAACCAGGTCTAAACCAGGTCTAAACCAGGTCTAAACCAGGTCTACACCAAGATTAAACAAGGACCAAACCAGGTCTAAACCAAGATTAAACAAAGACCAAGCCAGGTCTAAACCAGGTCTAAACCAGGTCTAAACCAGGTCTAAACCAGGTCTAAACCAGGTCTACACCAAGATTAAACAAGGACCAAGCCAGGTCTAAACCAGGTCTAAACCAAGATTAAACAAGGACCAAGCCAGGTCTAAACCAGGTCTAAACCAGGTCTAAACCAGGTCTAAACCAGGTCTAAACCAAGATTAAACAAAGACCAAGCCAGGTCTAAACCAAGATTAAACAAAGACCAAGCCAGGTCTAAACCAGGTCTAAACCAGGTCTAAACCAGGTCTAAACCAGGTCTAAACCAGGTCTAAACCAGGTCTAAACCAAGATTAAACAAAGACCAAGCCAGGTCTAAACCAGGTCTAAACCAGGTCTAAACCAGGTCTAAACCAAGATTAAACAAAGACCAAGCCAGGTCTAAACCAGGTCTAAACCAGGTCTAAACCAGGTCTAAACCAGGTCTAAACCAGGTCTACACCAAGATTAAACAAAGACCAAGCCAGGTCTAAACCAAGATTAAACAAAGACCAAGCCAGGTCTAAACCAGGTCTAAACCAAGATTAAACAAAGACCAAGCCAGGTCTAAACCAGGTCTAAACCAAGATTAAACAAAGACCAAGCCAGGTCTAAACCAGGTCTAAACCAGGTCTAAACCAGGTCTAAACCAAGATTAAACAAAGACCAAGCCAGGTCTAAGCCAGGTCTAAACCAGGTCTAAACCAGGTCTAAACCAAGACTAAACCAGGTCTAAACCAGGTCTACACCAAGATTAAACAAGGACCAAGCCAGGTCTAAACCAAGATTAAACAAAGACCAAGCCAGGTCTAAACCAGGTCTAAACCAGGTCTAAACCAGGTCTAAACCAGGTCTAAACCAGGTCTAAACCAGGTCTAAACCAAGATTAAACAAAGACCAAGCCAGGTCTAAACCAGGTCTAAACCAGGTCTAAACCAGGTCTAAACCAGGTCTAAACCAGGTCTAAACCAGGTCTAAACCAAGATTAAACAAAGACCAAGCCAGGTCTAAACCAGGTCTAAACCAGGTCTAAACCAAGACTAAACCAGGTCTAAACCAGGTCTACACCAAGATTAAACAAGGACCAAGCCAGGTCTAAACCAAGATTAAACAAAGACCAAGCCAGGTCTAAACCAGGTCTAAACCAGGTCTAAACCAGGTCTAAACCAGGTCTAAACCAGGTCTAAACCAAGATTAAACAAAGACCAAGCCAGGTCTAAACCAGGTCTAAACCAGGTCTAAACCAAGACTAAACCAGGGCTAAACCAGGTCTAAACCAAGATTAAACAAAGACCAAGCCAGGTCTAAACCAGGTCTAAACCAGGTCTAAACCAAGATTAAACAAAGACCAAGCCAGGTCTAAACCAAGATTAAACAAAGACCAAGCCAGGTCTAAACCAGGTCTAAACCAAGATTAAACAAAGACCAAGCCAGGTCTAAACCAGGTCTAAACCAGGTCTAAACCAGGTCTAAACCAGGTCTAAACCAGGTCTAAACCAAGATTAAACAAAGACCAAGCCAGGTCTAAACCAGGTCTAAACCAGGTCTAAACCAAGACTAAACCAGGTCTAAACCAGGTCTACACCAAGATTAAACAAGGACCAAGCCAGGTCTAAACCAAGATTAAACAAAGACCAAGCCAGGTCTAAACCAGGTCTAAACCAGGTCTAAACCAGGTCTAAACCAGGTCTAAACCAGGTCTAAACCAGGTCTAAACCAGGTCTAAACCAAGATTAAACAAAGACCAAGCCAGGTCTAAACCAGGTCTAAACCAGGTCTAAACCAAGACTAAACCAGGTCTAAACCAGGTCTACACCAAGATTAAACAAGGACCAAGCCAGGTCTAAACCAAGATTAAACAAAGACCAAGCCAGGTCTAAAC
The DNA here is from genome assembly GCA_034769755.1 of Odontamblyopus lacepedii. Classification (NCBI taxonomy): domain Eukaryota; kingdom Metazoa; phylum Chordata; class Actinopteri; order Gobiiformes; family Gobiidae; genus Odontamblyopus; species Odontamblyopus lacepedii. The sequence goes on along the minus strand of CM068350.1, from coordinate 699,328 downwards.
CAGGTCTAAACCAGGTCTAAACCAGGTCTAAACCAGGTCTAAACCAGGTCTAAACCAAGATTAAACAAAGACCAAGCCAGGTCTAAACCAGGTCTAAACCAGGTCTAAACCAAGACTAAACCAGGGCTAAACCAGGTCTAAACCAAGATTAAACAAAGACCAAGCCAGGTCTAAACCAGGTCTAAACCAGGTCTAAACCAAGATTAAACAAAGACCAAGCCAGGTCTAAACCAGGTCTAAACCAGGTCTAAACCAGGTCTAAACCAGGTCTAAACCAGGTCTAAACCAAGATTAAACAAAGACCAAGCCAGGTCTAAACCAGGTCTAAACCAGGTCTAAACCAAGACTAAACCAGGGCTAAACCAGGTCTACACCAAGATTAAACAAGGACCAAGCCAGGTCTAAATGGTTTTAGACCTTTAAAATCTCATGATTTTATTACATTTTTGTGCCAATAGAAGCTTCCTCCTAGCATATTACACTAGTCATTTTCTAATTTCAGTTGGCGGTAATGAAAATGTATTCTGACCCTCCTGTTGAAGTCCTGATGGGAATGTTCTCACTTTATTGGCCCCTGTGGTCTGAAGACAAACAATGAGACATCTGTACAAACGTTCATAGCAGTGTCATTATAGATCCATCCTTGTATCTACCGTATTTTCCGGACTATGAGCCGCTACTTTTCCCCCAGGCTTTGAACCATGCGGCTTTTAGTGCGGAGCGGCTAAATTTAGATTTTTTCTTCCACGGCTAGGGGGCGCTCTAACCGGAACTTCACAAACAAGACAGATGGAGAAGAATACACTACTTTTTATGTAGCAGATATAACACACACGACAAATTACTAACTGGTCATTCATTTCAAATCCTCGCCCCTTCATCATGAAAAACACGAAGGAGTTTGTATGATGCAAGTTTTAAGTTGAAGGCATCGATCTTGCTCCAGGAAGGAAACCGCTGTAGAGCCCTGCACCCGCGGGACCCACGGGACCAACACAAAACAGTGCGGCTCAGGACCATGGATGTAATAAGAACATCTGAAAGAACATTCTGAAACCACACGACGCGTGCAGCAGCGGGCGGGAGCGGGATCGTGATTGTGTCCCGCAGACCTCTACCTGCTGCTGCTGTAAACTTGGCGTCAGCGGAGATGAAGTGACTTGTGGTTTCACTGCACAGGAGAAATGAAGGTCAATTACCGGTTCTTTTCTGTTTTTGACCCGTTTTAATCAGCACAGTTGCTGCCGTGTTAAAAGACACTGTTCAGAAAGAATCTGTTCAGGTACATAAATGTACATTTACAGTACAAAATCGTTCTGTAGATGCAGTAAATATAACATTTTTCAACATACTGTAGATATCAGCGGCTTATAGCCCGATTGCGGCTTGTACAACTTTTTTCTTAGTTTTTTTAAAATAGCGTGGGTGCGGCTTATATACCGGTGCCTCAATAGTCCGGAAAATACGGTAAACATTTTCTATACATTCATATATTTTTTAGAGATGACAGATTCATTTTGCTTCTTTAAAATTCGTATCTTTATGTTATAATGTTTCCTCATCAAAATACCTGAAGTTTTGGTTCGCACATGTTGAACAAACTCTGCATATTTATACACTAATAATAAAGGGTCACTCAAACATGTGTGAATGATACAAAACACAGCTGTATCAAGAGTCAGTTCTGTGCAATACAGGACGTTTAACAACCAGTTTGAGTAAGCACTGTATACAGAACGTGGACTGCCCCAGATTCCCACTAGGAGGCGCTCTACATTGACTTGCTACAGACTGACACATGTATTTGTGCAGTGGTGTGTATGAGTCCTGCTTATCCTCACTAAGCCTCTGTTTGTGAGTGTAAATGGCACACGTCTGTCCGCTCTCTTCACTCTTTTATGGACAGAGAGATAAAAGTGTAATGTGGTTCTCAATGGGACAAAGCCCAGTGTCCCATAGCTGCACTCTCCAATGTGCTGAGATGATGATTATTCTCTCCAGGCTCATTTTAATGTCTGTGTTCACCATAGAGCAGAGCTATAAAACACACAGGAGCACAGGATGAGCAGGGCCACTGTGAAAATGTCTTCAAGATGTTTCATAAAGTTAGATTGGAACAAACTCCTAACACCAACCAAATCTATGAGGCATATTAAACTACACCAGGTCTAAACTAGGACCACACCAGGACTTTTCAGTGACTAAAACCAGGTCTAAGTCAAGACTTCACCAAACTAAAGGATTTAACCAGGGCTAAACACAGGCTAAGGCGAGTCTGGACAAGGACTAAACATGCCAAAAGTTCTATTTTATCCGCATTGACTGACAGCACCATTCGTGCATATGTGATGTTTCAGTGGTGTTATCCAGGATTCATAGAACCATAGTTACATGGGTCACTTTCCACGTTAACTGTTACCAAACCAGGACTAAACCAGGACTAAACCAGGACTAAATCAAGACTAAGATTATTCCATCCCTACTGTGCACACACAAGAATGATCATTCAGTGCTGTAATCACTGCCTCTGGCCATTTCTATCTGGGATTCATAGACCCATAGCTGCTTGAGTAACTTTTAGTCTTAACTCTAACTACATCAGGACTAAAAGCACATTTTGAATCCTCCCGTCTCATTCTTTTGCATGATGCTTAAAGTACATTTGTTCATGTGTTGTGTGTTTGGCCTTTAACTCTTGGCTGTGCCTGTGCTGTCTCTGTCCTTCTCTGCAGTGGACCAGAGCATGTTTGAGAATTCAAGTGCACACAGGCAGAGTCCCCAGGTGAGCAGGCCTGCATCCAGCAAACGCTCTCCAGCCGCAGTGAGCCACAGCCTGGGCAGCAGCGCCTCAGACGTCCCCTCTCCTGGAAGTCAGCAGAGGCTCAAGAATGCCATCAACCTGGGCAAAGCCAAGGTCAGTGTGGGAGAGAAGGGCAGAAGGGCAGTGTGTGTGTGTGTGTGTGTGTGTGTGTGTGTGTGTGTGTGTGTGTGTGTGTGTGTGTGTGTGTGTGTGTGTGTGTGTCTGTGTGTGTGTGTGTCTGTGCATGTGTGTCTGTGTGTGTGTGTGTGTCTGTGTGTGTGTGTGTGTGTCTGTGCATGTGTGTGTGTGTGTGTGTGTGTGTGTGTGTGTGTGTCTGTGTGTGTGTGTCTGTGTGTGTGTGTGTGTCTGTGTGTGTGTGTGTGTGTCTGTGCATGTGTGTGTGTGTGTGTGTGTGTGTGTGTCTGTGTCTGTGTGTGCGTGTGTGTGTGTGTGTGTGTGTGTGTGTCTGTGCATGTGTGTGTGTGTGTGTGTGTGTGTGTGTCTGTGTCTGTGTGTGCGTGTGTGTGTGTCTGTGCATGTGTGTGTGTGTGTGTGTGTGTGTCATAGAATACATTGAAAATATATTTAGTTAGAGAATAGTGAATTACCTGCATTAAAATGTATTTTGAGTTGTATTCTTATACATGGGACAATCAGAATTCTGTATTTTGAATACAGTGTACAGATCCATTACATATCATATCCAACAGTTTCATTATTCTGAATATGTATTTTGGGTACATGTGTTCACTTACACTGCAAAGCATGAATGAAAAAAATGAATAAAAAAGGCTTTCATTGAGTTTGGAGATGAACAAATCTCACAGCCCAGTGGTCGACTCTATAATACTCCAAACACTCTGTATAATACTGCAGACACTGTCTTTGGTCTGTATAATACTGCAGACACTGTCTTTGGTCTGTATAATACTGCAGACACTGTCTTTGGTCTGTATAATACTGCAGACACTGTCTTTGGTCTGTATAATACTGCAGACACTGTCTTTGGTCTGTATAATACTGCAGACACTGTCTTTGGTCTGTATAATACTGCAGACACTGTCTTTGGTCTGTATAATACTGCAGACACTGTCTTTGGTCTGTATAATACTGCAGACACTGTCTTTGGTCTGTATAATACTGCAGACACTGTCTTTGGTCTGTATAATACTGCAGACACTGTCTTTGGTCTGTATAATACTGCAGACACTGTCTTTAGTCTGTATAATACTGCAGACACTGTCTTTGGTCTGTATAATACTGCAGACACTGTCTTTTGTTCAGTGACTTTGCTGGAAAACCCCCCTCGTACTGAATGTACAATAACAGAGTAGCTGTGCTTATACACCACACTAGGCCCATTTTAATATAAAACACAACTGTATGGAATATATATAGAAGGAGGTCCCTGCTCCATCAGTTTGTGGGTCCGTGGCCTGAAAAACGTTGAAGACCCCTGGTCTCTTGAATACCGTGTGTTGCTGCATCACATAAAGGCTCGGCTTGAGGTGCACTTTCACCTCCAGTTCTTTCCATTATTCTACTGTAACATATATCATGATTGAAATAATTCACTGGAATGATTCTGCTCCAAAACACCCAAAGTGCTTTACAGAGGATTCTTCATTCACTCCACACTGACAGAGGCAGACTGACAGAAGTGAGGCTCCATCAGCCCCACCAGTCACCAACACTCTTACACACCACACTTACACATGAAGTCATGATTGTGTAGATGATGTCATTAACATTTAATGCCATAGACATCAATGTAGAACATACCCAGCATGATGTCACTGCAAAGTATCCATATGAATACACAGTATTAGAATCCTGACCTCCTGACATGTGATGTGCCCCTCTGGTGCAGATGACTGACCTGCTGAGGAGGAAGGAGCCCGCCCACATCGAGGACATCGGAGTGACTGAGGTCAACAAGAGCGTGGACCTGAGCTGGAGCCTCAGCCAGAGCAGGTGAGGACCAGAGCAGGTGAGGGACCAGAGCCCCCTCTGGACCTCATCTGGTCCCTCACCAGAGCAGGTGAGGACCAGAGGAGGTGAGGGACCAGAGCCCCCTCTGGACCTCATCTGGTCCCTCACCAAAGCAGGTGAGGACCAGAGGAGGTGAGGACCAGAGCCCCCTCTGGACCTCATCTGGTCCCTCACCAAAGCAGGTGAGGACCAGAGGAGGTCCTCAACTGGTCCCTCATGTGAGCAGGTGAAGACCAGAGGGGTCAGAGAAGACGGCAATTATCATTGTGAAAAAAAAAAAAAAGAGTTTTATAAAAAAATACAATCCCAGCTGTACCTGTGTCACCAGAGCCTCAAACTGCAGATAGAGACACATCCAAGTTTGTCTCATTCTTAGTTTATGGACAGGCCTCATATGAAGCTCAGAATTCTCTCCCTGAGCTGCAGAGGCTGCACTAGCAGCTAGCATTCAGATGAGAGAGCAGGGTGACCGCCCGTCCTGCGTAGCACGTGTTGCTGTGTTGGTGTATACTGCAGTGTCAGTGAATCCCCAGGCTCAAGTTTATATTATAAGTTATTTAAAGTGAATAAATTGTAATGGAAATTACAGTTAAATAGCTTAAGTAAATTACATGTGGAAGTGCATCTGTCAGTTGCATCTTGTCTGTTCATGAGCGACATCAGCAGTTACACATGTTTAGGGGAATAGGCCATTCTTAATACACCCTGTAAGGTGGTATGTGCCATCAGAGTCGGCCCGCAGGGTGAGGGCACCACACTGACCCTCAGAAACATACCCCTGCCCCCCTTTGGCTTATTAGCAGGTGGTAACTCTATCAGAGAGAGGCTTTCATCTTTAACACAACTGGATTTCAGCAATGAAATTGGCACCAAATGAGAGTCATGTGAGGCTCATTCTGTTTCCTGATAATCATTTTGAACCACAATACCACTTCTAACCTAAATATATGTGGAATCATCTCCAGTGTTTTTGTAAATCAGGATTATAACTGTTCTCAGTCAAAGCTCTGATCTGAAAATGTTCAGCTCATACCTGGGACATGGTTAGGTGGTGGTTTAAAGAAAGTGAGTATCAGATCTGTTCCTTCGTACTGAACTTGAGTTTGAAATGGTGGTGTGACATCACTAGTGGCCCAGGCTCATTTCTCGGGTTAGACTGTCCTAATATTGGCACAGATCCTTTGAGCGCGTCTCTGTGGCATTATCTGCCGCAGCCTTGCAGCGCTCCTTTATAACAGTAAATGCTCATGAGCACAACCGTAGAATAGGGTGATCAGATGTCCCACTTTACCCGGGACAGTCCAGATTTTGAGAGTTACGTTTTGTGGATTTCGCCCAAACCACTGATTTGTCCTAGTTTAGCACAAGCTCCGCCCCGGCTGTCGGAATTTTTCACAAATGCAACTGTCTGCTCCCTGCTGACAATAAAAAGGTCTCTATTTTACAAGCCTAAAGCCGGAACAGCACACTGATCTTAAAAGGAGATCCCTATGGGCAGTGTGCATGTCAGTCACAACAGTTGCCATAGCGATTGTAATAAACCAATTAAAAGACACCAACAATCTTTCATGTGTAACTTGATGCTGATTGGTCCATTGCTCTGACATTAGACGCCCACAAACAAACAGCAGCGTGCTTAACCGCATTTCATTCAACATGCCGGAAAGAAAATCAAGATTAACAAAAGAACTTTGGGAGCAAGATCATTTTCTCAGAAAAATACCAGGTAATGAAAGTTATGCATTTTGTAAGAGGAAGTTTTCCGTTGCTTACGGAGGAAATCACGACATACGCGCCCATGCGAAGATAAATGGTCACATTTTTATAGCGCTTTTCTACCTTCAAGGCTCTTTACAACAAGGAACCACTCACCCATCAGTGTGGGTTAAATGTCTTGCCCAAGGACACAACAACAGCATTTGTCTGTTGGAGCTGGAATCACACCAGCTCCTGTGGGTCAGTGGATCTGACCCCTCACCAATGATGTTTATGCTGAGAGCGGGATTCGAACCGCCAACCTTCAGACCATTGGACAAACGCTCAACCAACTGAGCTACTGTCGCCCCAGGCATAAGAGATGGGAACAGGCGGGAAGTAGCTCCGTCAACCAGTTTTTTCTGTTTTTTTCAAGCTGCCGTTGCTAATGATAAAGAACTGAACCGTGCTGCTCAGGAGGCCACATTTGCTGATCATCTTGTGTGACACAACCACAGCCTCCATGGACTGTACAGCAGGTCTGCTGCGGAAATGTAATAACCAGCGTTTTACCTGCGCCCGCACCAAAGATGAGGCGAGTGTTACGAGTGTGAGAGCCTCGTCCCATGGAGATGCTGAAGGAGGACATCGCGACTGAAACGTGGGTCTCCGTTGCAGCAGATACATCCAACCATAATGCCTTATGGTTAGTTGTGAAGCGTATCCTCTAATTTAACGTCACTGAGAGTGTAAATGTTAAAATACTGGACTTTACATCAGTACCAGGTGAGACGTCCACCCTCCTGTTTAATGAAGTGCAGCGTAGCCTCACAGCTTTGGGCCTGATGGACAAGCTGGTTGGATTTGGTGTTTTGACAACACCAACACAAATTTGGGTGGAAAGACAAGAAGAGGGCAAAACAACGCATTTATTGTATCTTTTTTACATGTTAATACCCACATTAAGTTAAATTGGGTTATATTAAGTGTTTGATGTTAAATATTATTTTATTCAGGTGAAAAATCTTCTGATGAACTTCCAAGAGCACCATCAAGTAGAGGTGTTCAAACAAGACGTCCACAACTTCTATGACTGCGTCTCATATCTGCACGAGTGGGGATCTTCACTGTGTCTCTCCTGGACACTGCTAGAACAAACCCCAGAGTGGGATGAGGTTGAGTCTTCTCTGAGGTGTGTCTCCTCTAAGCTGCCACAGATAGACAGCAGTGAAACAGCTGTTTGATGAAATGACCTCTGTCAAAATCTACACATCTGACAAGACTGAAGAATGGAGCAAAGCTACAAACCCTGCAGATGAGCCATGTCCACACATTTAATCCAAAGCCATGTTCCATACAAAAACATTTGCATTATGTGCAGTTTGCCAAGTGTCTCCCTGGCACAAATGCCCCTGTGGACCTCATTTTTTCTGTTCTGAACAACACTTGGCCTGAGGAGAGAAACCACATGGGGCTGAGCACTTTGAAGGCGCTCCTCATTCCACAAGTGAACTTTAATGATACTTGTTCAGAATTCTATGAGGTAAATGAGAACCACACCCTCCTTAAAAAGGTGCATCCAGCTTCAAACACTGAAGTCCATCCATCTTGTCCCACTTAGGTGCCGTACCCCTCTGCAGGTGGTGAGCCCCCAGGAGTCCTTGATGTTAGTTCATAGGGGTGCTGGCATGGGAAACCCGGAGTGCCCAGACACGGGGAGAACATGCAAACTCCACACAGAAAGGCCTGGGCGACCCGGGGATTGAACATGTTACTGGTTACTGTTGTTGCTGATTTGATTGACACTTTAACTTGTGGCCGTAATGTAACAGTTTTACCTTTTATTGAAAAAGATGAATGTAATCTATATGGCCTTAATAAATAAAATAAAATAAATATATAATTAGTTTCTATTGAAAATCTCTCGTCTTTTTTAGTTAAATGATAGTGTCCCAGTTTTGAAAATCTGCTCCCCGTCCAATACAACATAAGTCTGTACAGTCCTGCTCCAGCCTCATCTTTGTGCTGCGTTTGTTATTCTAAGTCCAGCGTCATTAAATATCCATAGAAAACACACTGCACTCGGCTACACACCACTTTTCATTAGCATTTGTGACTGGAATGAAATGAGATGCTCCAAGTGCCAAGGTCATGTCGTATTCAAGAGTGTTTCGTGTGCGTTTCGTACAGTGATTTTGTGAGTAGAATGGGAATAGTATAGTATAAAGAATATGTGGAGGAACCATTAACCTTTGGTGTGTTTGGTGCTTTCAAGTGTTCTGGGAAAGCAGAGGACTGATGGAGATTCTCACAGATGAATCGTTACAAGTTTTAATTAATTGTGACTCGATGTGTGAAAATAAGAAATGAATGGTGCGCGTGATGGACTCAGTGTGAGTGCAGTGAATGGAGAATGTGACAGATTGTGAAGCGCTGATGATAATAAAGTCACTCTTACTAATTCAGTGAGGCTAATGTATGCTAGCTGTGTAGAGAGAGCTCAGTACTCAGGTAGTATTCAGTTACATTTACTCTGTTACATTTACTCGAGGAACTTCAATTCTGATTCTGATGATGAGATTGTGCTTTGCTTTTCGCGCAGCATCGTGACAATAACACGAAATGATTTGAACATTTGATTTTCATGCAGTGCTCCTTCAGATATGATTTAGTGTCTAATTTTTCTGTCTGTTTCAGATTTTGTGCATTCATTGTAAATTGTTGATTCATGCATCTTTGAGAAGTCTTTAAGAGTTTATTTTCAAGACGCAAATTTGCCAATCTGCCCCCGTTTTCACTCCACTGGTCCACGTCCACTGTGACGCACTTCCTTCTCCAGTTGGATTTTCTTCATCGCTGATACATGTAGGATTCAGCAGCGTCACATAGTCATTTTGGTACAAAAAATAATCTCCTGCTCTAGTATGACGTGCAACTATCCACAGGAGGGGTCCACAGCATGTGACACTTTGTTCAGTTTTCTATCGCGGAAGTCAGAGGACTTGTTTCATTTTAGATGAGTGAGATTTCAAATGTGCCAATTATACCAGAATGATGCACAGACTGTGTATAAAAGACACAAGCAGAATATGACTAAGGTGAGAGGTGATCATTGTGAAATATCTTCTATAATTCGTCCATATCCTATGTAAGTAAGCTGTAATAAATGACTATATGGTGATAGTGTCCATGTGTGTTCCAGCTCCCTCTCCTCATTCCCACGCCTGGACCCACCCCCTCCCTCAGGCAAGAAGAGGGTCCTCCGTGCCCTCAAGACCACCCAGGACATGATGATCTCCTCTGTGCCTGTGGTCTCTTCCCCCGAGTCCACTGACCCCGCCTCCTGTCCGCCCACTCCTCACAAGAGCCCGCCCACTCCAGAGAAAACACCGCCCACTCCAGAGAAAACACCGCCCACTCCAGAGAAAACACCGCCCACTCCAGAGAAAACCACACCCATCATTAGCCCGGACACCCTCTCCACCAAACGGGAAGAGGCGGGACCAACAGAGAATGAAGCAGGAAGCACAGGTGAGCAGCTCCGCCTCTTACATGGTGATATGTACCTGTGCAGTGTCACGTTGCTCTGTTGACATCAGCGCTCTACAGAACGGTCACAGCTAATGCAGATGGGGGCAGCTCACATGAATCTTCTTCAAATGCACATTTGTAGCTGTTGTTAAATGTAGTTTGTCCCTCTGCAGCTTCCGTAGATGAAGACTCCGCCCACACTCCAGACCTAGATGAGGCCAGTCGGATCGTGGAGGCTGCTCTGGAGCTGTCCATCCCAGACCTCATCAACAAGGGCCCTCCGGAGGCGTGGCTAAAAGGGGCCGGAAACGACCCCGCCCTGGGCCCTGGTCAGGACATGTCTGTGGGGAACAGCGCCTCCTGTGGGAGAGGGGGGGAGGAGACAGACACACACAGTAGTCCAGACCTGCTCTCATTTGAGTGAAAGAGTTCAATGTTCTACCAAAGAAGAGTCATGCCAAAAAGAACAGAAATAAGACACTGCTAAAAATGAGGTAAAACTATGTCAATTCAAAATCTGAATCTTTTGACTATTTCAGCTGTAAACAAGCTGTAGCCTTGATTTTTAATGACTTGTTTTAAAGATGAACTATGTAACTTTTCTGGTGATGGATCTGCCACTTGCTCGTCTCCACCAAGATGAATGATATTGTGGTGCTCGGAATGTTCCACACTATGGCATTCATTTATCTATCTTGCAATGAACCATCTGCAAGTGTATTTATTGTTATGAAATACCTTTAAAAGGATCGATTTTTACTTTTTACAAACTGCTTCTTGTCTCCATGGCGATAGTTAAATGCCAGTCCATGGAATATTAGGCAAAGTGATTCAGAAAAGTTACACAGTGTTCCTTTAAGATTATTTGGACAATATATTTTTAGGTCTTTTTTTGTTTTTTTTGTTTTTTTTACTCTACCGACAGAGAATGAGAAATTTAATACAACAAATTATGAAAATGAACTCCTCCTTAACCTTTCCTAATCTGAGAGAATATAACCTCCAATCCATTCCCTTAAGTGTCTATGTATTTGAACATGAAACAATTATTGAAAAAAACAAAAAGTGTTCAAATTCCAACTCAGATGGGGTCACGTGGTTTGGACATGTGACAGTCAGGGACGTGTGGATACCAAAGACTGAAGGGACACACGCTGGAAATCGCATGGTTTATATTCGTTTTTTTATATGTTATAATTTAGTTTATGATTTTTTATTTTAATATTTCTATTTTCTAATCAGATGAGGCGTTGCTACACATGTTGCCTTAAACTGAATGTAATATGGATGCTTTTTATGTCTGTACAGTTGAGTGGCCAGCGTCTGTACACTACATTATTTGGACGACTGGTGATTCTACACTTAAAGGCGCACTACGTAACTTTTTGGTTGGGGGTTCGTCACCTGATTGTTTCTATGAATATGTCTTTGCTCTGCCTGGAATGTACCAGAGTATGGCATTAAACAGCTCTACTTGTACATGTATTCAATTACAGGCGGTTTTATAGCTCAAAAATACCTTGAAAACCAACACTCTGACTGTGAGCGGCGTCGCCTCTCCACAGATCTGACCTGCAACTTGGTCCGGTTTGGTCTCCATGAAGATAGAAAGGTTTAATGCCGTACTGTGGAACATTCCAGACAAAGCAATAACATCTCCATGGAGAAAAGCATTTGACGGAACCCTCCCCCAGAAAAGTTCCACAGAGCACCTTTAAGAGTGACAGGCTAATTTATTTGAAATGGTTTGTTTTGTGTTTAAAGGTCTTATATTCTCCAAAACTGGCTCATGAACATTAAGTCATGTTAGAATGTTGTTCCCTCCTCAAAAACATACCCAGACCCAAACTCAAAATGCTCTGTTCCACCTTGTGATGTCATTAATTGGTGGTGAGGGTGTAGATTTGCCACCAAATAAAAACAAGACAATACGAAATACCGATCATATAGACTGCATCATGGACACGAGTGAGCATTTGTACAAATCACTATTTATCTGCGCCAAACTCTGCTCCAACATCTGCTGTGGAGGAAGTGCCAGCGATGCCCAATCCAAAGATGCAAACTCACCAGGCAAACACGCATTTGAAATAGATACAGGATATATACTGTATATTATATATGGAGAGAATCTTCTTGTCACTTGATTTCTCCACCATATTCCACACACACGTTTTACCATGTGTGACCCAGATGAACCTGCCGACGTCTCCTGTGTCGTCACGGTTTGGTTAGAAAAAGTTAGTTTTACTTCCCAAACGCTCTGATTCTCAACATGAACACATCTGTCAGTTTGAGATTCGGTGCAGGAACCGGTTCTGTTGGCCTGAAACGCTGTCTGTCCCATACATACCATCTGCCCATTGGCTGGCCAGTCCAAAAGTGAGCCACAACACAATATATACACAATATGCACACAATATATACACAATATGCACACAATATATACACAATATACACACAATATAGGCTGTACATCATATAACATAAGCCATTACCCAAGTCCATCAGTCATATGTCATCATCGGGCCAGTCAATTACATCAGAAAGAAATAGAACAATAGAACATGACGAGGCTAAAACAGTAGATGTAGCTTTAAAATTTTGGCAATTCCAGGACTCCAAATTCAAATGATTCTCCTGAAGGTGTATTGAGTTTAAAAACGCAGTGGAGAGCTTCCTGTATTACCACATGACATCACAAGGTGAAACAAAGTGTTTTCTGTTTTAGAGAAGAACTCAGCAACGTGTTTGTGTGTTAAACATGTGTGAATGAAACAAAACACAACTGGTGTTTGTGATGAGGAAATGACATTAGAGCAGCTCAAAAATGTGCATGATACACAGAGCCTCTGCCTGTTAGCATCATGTGCACAAGAACCATGATATACAGAGCCTCTGCCTGTTAGCATCATGTGCACAAGAACCATGATATACAGAGCCTCTGCCTGTTAGCATCATGTGCACAAGAACCATGATATACAGAGCCTCTGCCTGTTAGCATCATGTGCACAAGAACCATGATATACAGAGCCTCTGCCTGTTAGCATCATGTGCACAAGAACCATGATATACAGAGCCTCTGCCTGTTAGCATCATGTGCACAAGAACCACGATACACAGAGCCTCTGCCTGTTAGCATCATGTGCACAAGGACCATGATATACAGAGCCTCTGCCTGTTAGCATCATGTGCACAAGAACCACGATACACAGAGCCTCTGCCTGTTAGCATCATGTGCACAAGGACCATGATATACAGAGCCTCTGCCTGTTAGCGTCATGTGCACAACAACCATGATACACAGAGCCTCTGCCTGTTAGCATCATGTGCACAAGAACCATGATATACAGAGCCTCTGCCTGTTAGCATCATGTGCACAAGAACCATGATATACAGAGCCTCTGCCTGTTAGCATCATGTGCACAAGGACCATGATATACAGAGCCTCTGCCTGTTAGCATCATGTGCACAAGAACCATGATATACAGAGCCTCTGCCTGTTAGCATCACGTGCACAAGGACCATGATATACAGAGCCTCTGCCCGTTAGCATCATGTGCACAAGAACCATGATGTACAGAGCCTCTGCCTGTTAGCATCATGTGCACAAGAACCATGATACACAGAGCCTCTGCCTGTTAGCATCATGTGCACAAGAACCATGATACACAGAGCCTCTGCCTGTTAGCATCATGTGCACAAGAACCATGATATACAGAGCCTCTGCCTGTTAGCATCACGTGCACAAGAACCATGATACACAGAGCCTCTGCCTGTTAGCATCACGTGCACAAGAACCATGATGTACAGAGCCTCTGCCTGTTAGCATCATGTGCACAAGAACCATGATATACAGAGCCTCTGCCTGTTAGCATCATGTGCACAAGAACCATGATATACAGAGCCTCTGCCTGTTAGCATCATGTGCACAAGAACCATGATATACAGAGCCTCTGCCTGTTAGCATCATGTGCACAAGAACCATGATATACAGAGCCTCTGCCTGTTAGCATCATGTGCACAAGAACCATGATGTACAGAGCCTCTGCCTGTTAGCATCATGTGCACAAGAACCATGATATACAGAGCCTCTGCCTGTTAGCATCATGTGCACAAGAACCATGATATACAGAGCCTCTGCCTGTTAGCATCATGTGCACAAGAACCATGATACACAGAGCCTCTGCCTGTTAGCATCATGTGCACAAGAACCATGATACACAGAGCCTCTGCCTGTTAGCATCATGTGCACAAGAACCATGATATACAGAGCCTCTGCCTGTTAGCATCACGTGCACAAGAACCATGATACACAGAGCCTCTGCCTGTTAGCATCATGTGCACAAGAACCATGCTGGTTAGAACACGTACCAAATTTGTATCAGTTTGATTTTATAGTCTTAAAGAGATTGTCTCTGTTGACCTTTTAGTGAATCAGGAGTAGGGGCCAGATGCAAAAATCATAACTCATAAACGTCTAGACGGCAAATTACTCTCATTAACTTCTATAGCTTTAATTATTATCGTAACCGTGGCATTTAACGAAGCAGGCTACAATTTGTCCTGCTTACAGCTAATTGTTTTTGCTAATTTCTCAAATGCTGCTGGGAAACTTTTTCTAATATCAATTCTAGGTCTTGCAGAATGATTTTTGGGAAGGCTAATTTTTGCATGTCAGATAATGGAGGAGCAGTGTGTGGAGTGACTTCTGACTTTAAAGAGAGGAACTGTAGTCTGTATTAGTGCAAATGATGGATGCAAAAGTGAAAGGTTTTATTAGCAGGAGGTACACTGATTGTGTTGGGATAGTGCTCTGAATGGGGACTGAGCAGAAGGAGGGGAAACAAAAGCAAAAGTGAAACTTACAAAACATGTCAATACATTGCTTTTGGCGAATACAGCATTCTCCAAACAATAAAAGATAACACAGTGATCTAAATACGTGATGTGTTAACAGCCAATAACCCATGGATCCTAAGTAGTATCTAGTTTATCAGTTACAAGTTGGAGTTTTGATCTTCTGAGTCTGCTGTAGAGTGAGAAAGTTCAACCAAAGTTAGAATTTGAGTGAATTCTATTTACAAGAGAAACTTTTGTGCTCATTCATATGCACATGTGCTGTTTGAAACGTACTGGATGTGACTCTGTAAATGATGTTGGTACAGGGAGATGGAGAGGTGATAGACTGAGAGAGATGGGGATGTGAGGGGGATATGGGGATGTGAGGGGGATATGGGGATGTGAGGGGGATATGGGGATGTGAGGGGGGCTGCAGATGTGAGTGGTCGTATTATTTTAGAGGCAGAGAGAGGACAAAGCATCAAGATTGTCAACAGAACTGGAATACTGTATATAGAACAAAACAAAACATTATTTCTTATGGCTCGGGGCAGTACTTGGGATCACGATTCAAATGGTTTTCTTGCACAGCCTCAGCAGAACGCCGGTAAACACGAGGATGTGATGAGAAAGTGGAACTTGTTATGTTGGACAAAGTCTCGGTCTTAAAGCAGATGTCACAGATAAACCTCCTGAAGCCTCTCTCCTCACGCTGAATGCAACAGTGTGCTCAGTGTCCGCCCACTAGCCTTATGGTTGCCGGTTGGATTTTGGACACCTGAGTACATGTGATTGTTCTGTCCCTGGGCAAGACACACAATCCACACAGAGCGTCCCAGTCACAGTTGTTGTGACAGGAAGGCCATCAGGATTGGTCAGTAAATGGTCTGTTGCACATATTAACATGATGCATGACAAAAAGAGAGTTAAATCTGACTTGGACAAATGTGAAATTGAACATTTTAGAGTTATTAAAATGTAATAGTTTTGGTTCAGTCATCCATGTTTGGTGAGGTTGTCTCAGATGCAAAGAACTGGTTTCAACTGAAATGAAAACTGCTCCTCTGTGTTTTCAAAGTCCATATAGTCCATTCACTGGACTCATTCTGACTATTTAATAGCCTCAGTCTAAAGCACTGTACCTGTCAGCATTGTTTTGCCAATTTATTTATTTATTATTTCAACAGGTGCCACTCTTCCTCTGGCCAGCAGAGGGTGACAGACTATTATACAGACTATTCTACTATACACACTATTCTACTATACACACTATTCTACTATACACACTATTCTACTATACAGACTATTCTACTATACACACTATTCTACTATACACACTATTCTACTATACACACTATTCTACTATACACACTATTCTACTATACAGACTATTCTACTATACAGACTATTCTACTATACACACTATTCTACTATACACACTATTCTACTATACACACTATTCTACTATACACACTATTCTACTATACAGACTATTCTACTATACAGACTATTCTACTATACACACTATTCTACTATACAGACTATTCTACTATACACACTATTCTACTATACACACTATTCTACTATACAGACTACTCTACTATACACACTATTCTACTATACACACTATTCTACTATACACACTATTCTACTATACACACTATTCTACTATACAGACTATTCTACTATACACACTATTCTACTCTACAGACTATTCTACTATACACACTATTCTACTATACACACTATTCTACTATACAGACTACTCTACTATACACACTATTCTACTATACACACTATTCTACTATACAGACTATTCTACTATACACACTATTCTACTATACACACTATTCTACTATACAGACTACTCTACTATACACACTATTCTACTATACACACTATTCTACTATACACACTATTCTACTATACACACTATTCTACTATACAGACTATTCTACTATACACACTATTCTACTCTACAGACTACTTTACATACTACTCCTCTCTAAACCAAAAATGAAGCCCATTTGCTGCATGAACATTTTTTTCACACTCAAAAAAAGTCATAAATTGCATTAGGCACAAATTGAAAAAACTGATGAATTACAGGTGTTTTGTTGCTTTAACACACCTCTCCACAGATCTGACCTGTAACATGGGACATTCTAGGCAAAGCAAAGTGTGTCTGTCTGTGTGTGTGTGTGTGTGTTTCTGCTTATGTATATATGTGTGTCTGTGTCTGTATGTGTGAGTGTGTGTGTGCATGGCATAGGTTCTTAGCACATTGTGGGGACTAAAATCTGTACACACACTCACATCATGGGGACGTGCCTTCCTTATGGGGACACAGATCAGCTCCCCGTCATGTAAATCCTTTATTATTAGATCAACAGCACGATCCCACACTGTGATTCTCCATAAATATACAAATGTAAGATATAAAACAACATCATCAACTTGACAAACCTGATGTGACGTGTAGTAGTTTCTTCAGTGAGATGCACAGCACACTGACTGTTTGGTGATTTGAAGGGGCTTGACTCAGTGTATATACACATCACTACATTCAATAACTTGGTTTTGATGAATATAACATTTTCAAAACAAAGGTAACATGATGATCTAAATATGTGATGTGTTACAGTGAATCCCCCAGAGAAGTGCAATAGCCCCTCTTTAAGTTTAGGATCAGTCTCTAGGAAATGGATTAAAGTCAATGCGATGTCCCCAAAAAGCATGGGAACCCAGCATGTGTGAGAGCGAGGCCAGAGGAAACAGACGAGAACACAACTCTACATTATAAAGCCCCTCACAAATATTCAGAAATGGAAGGATTTTTTATATTTTGGAACATTCCACCAGAACAGAACATGTGGGACTTTCATTTGTAACACTTTTGGACACATCTGAACCAGTGTTTCACGTGACGGAGCCTCTGCCATCTGCTGGTCTCCATGGAGATGTTGCTTTGCTTGGAATGTTCCAGAGTTTAACATTAAACCTGTGTCTCCAGCATTATGGTCTGACCTGTAACCAGGACGGGCAGCGCTGCCTCTGTGTCGCCATGGACACAGTTTAATAAGATGTCGTCATGTTTTGATGATGTCGTCACTTCAAATGGAGGGAAGGGCCTAGAAATCTACAATCTGATAGTTCAGTTCTGATCTGTCCTCCAGCTCAGGCTAAACTCTTCTTGAATGTTGTGACGTCAGAACAACTGAAACTATTGATACTGAGCTAATCTAACCTGAGCTTTATTTGAACACAGCCTGACCATAAATAACTGACTTCAGTGAACTACAAAACGTGAGAGGATCTGTGCTGTTAAGCAGGTCCCTCTCAAAGAACATTACAGGCACAGGGTACGGCATGAGCCAACAGTTTTTCACTTAGTCATTGTCACCTTTTTGTTGAAACTCAAACAGGACCGTCCATGTCACAGGCTTCTGAAAATGTGCAGTTTAAATCCATTTCCTATTTTCTCTTGAGTTTTCAGATGATCTTAAAACTCCTTTGGCCGTGTTCGTTAATGTGTGCCTTGTGTCACCTTGGTAACTGCTGAACATTCCACCATACACACACATGCAGAAAACCACAGCATGATGTCACTGCGAAGTCTAAGTAAGTTGGATATTGTGGAATATTGCAGGTTTTCCTCAGGCGTCTGTCGCCCTCTGCTGGCAGCAGTGGGGAGTTCCACACTTTCTAATCACACAATAGCAGCAAAGCTCATCACAGCTCCATTCTCCTGGGTTTAAGTGCTTCTATAGATGAACATGAGTTATGTGAGTTAAACAGGAAACGGCCTCACCAAATATGGCTTTGAAATACAAAATATGCAAATGTTTTTTGTTTTGTTTTTCTGTGGAAGTGTATTGTCTTTTGGAACTATTGTAAACACGCCACAGATTAGGACCAGTTTTTAATTCACTGAACATTCTGGGAGGACACGTTCCCCTGTACAGTGACAGATATATTTGGGCCTATATATTTATTTCTTCTGCTTAGCGATAAATGTTCCAGAATAGCTCTTTATTCACTGTATTATCCACTAACTGTTCCTATGATCTCGACGCTGCTCTTGTTTAAAGCAATAAGACCCCAACCACTTTAACTGACACATTTTATACTTGTTTTTATGTTGTTCAAATTGTCTTGTGTTTTCTAACCAATGAAGGAAATGACTCATTTTAATAGATTCTGTATTTAAATATAACTGGATTCTATGATGTATGTATTTCTGCAGAAGTCATTTGATGATCTGATGAAGGAAGTGCACGTTTGCTGCATATTTGATCTGTGATGTAATCCAATGTTTTTAATAAAGACAAATCTGACACTGGTGCTGATGTGGTTTTTAATGATTTACATTTATTAAAAATTGACTTAAGCACCTAAACTTGGCCCACAAGCACATTTCAAACAGAGGGGAGTGAGGGGAGGAGGAGAGGAGGGGAGGAGGAGAGGAGGGGAGGGGAGGAGGAGGAGAGGAGGAGGAGAGGAGGGGAGGGGAGGAGGGGAGGAGGAAATTTTATTTACTGAAAATGGAAATAGCCAAAAGTTACAGAGGCAGACTTTTTAACACGTGGCCAAATTTCATGAGTTTTCGACATTGTTCACTGGGTGAAAAATGGGTGAGTGCGTTAGAAGAAGAAGAAGAAGAAGAAGAAGAAGAAGAAGAAGAAGAAGAAGAAGAAGAAGAAGAAGAAGAAGAAGAAGAAGAAGAAGAAGAAGAAGAAGAAGAAGAAGAAGAAGAAGAAGAAGAAGAAGAAGAAGAAGAAGAAGAAGAAGAAGAAGAAGAAGAAGAAGAAGAAGAAGAAGGAGGAAATTTTGTTTACTGAAAATGGAAATAGCCAAAAGTTACAGAGGCAGACTTTTTAACACGTGGCCAAATTTCATGAGTTTTCGACATTGTTCACTGGGTGAAAAATGGGTGAGTACATATATACATTTTAGTTCCCGCCCCCTATGAGCATCGCTATGTGATACTAACAGGCCCTTCACCAGCCTCTGGGGCTCGGGCCTAAATAAGAAGAAGATTAAAGCCGCAAGTGGCATCAAATGGCCCTCGCGGGCCGTGCTTCGCACTCAGCCGACCCGGGGGAGCGCTGACGCTCCCCCGGGTGGCGCTGACGCTCCCCCGGGTGGCGCTGATGAGCCTCTTGTCTCTGTGTGTTTGTGGCTTTGGGCTGAACTTGTCACATAAAGTCCACACACACTGGAGATGCTGATGTGCTAACATAGACAAACATGAGCACTTTGGGACATCGCCATGGCAACACCGTACAAAATACAACTTTGGCCTTCCAGACTTTTTTGTTCAGGCTGACCTTAAGAATCACTGTGCCAAATTTCACGTTCTTCAATGAAAGCAGTAAGTCGTTATATTTCAATTCAATTTCAATTCAATTCAATTTATTTTGTAGCGCCCAAAATCACAACAACAGTTGCCTCTAAGGGCGTTCCAAGATTCTGATGAGTAAAACATACACACAGACATATCAAAACAGGAATAAACAACATTCATGTAAAGCAGCAAATGAAACATTGTCCAGTCATCCCCTGTCCTTAGACCCTCCTTCTCAGCAAGGAAAAACTCCAAAAAACCCAGGGTCCTGGGAAAAAGAAGAAACCTCGGGGAGAACTACAGTGAAGGAGAGATCCACTCCCATGGACGGACAGGCTATAGATGTCCAGGCCCGTGGGCCAGTTCAGTATGACCACAGCTACCCAGGTGGGGAAGAGCCGGGCGAGGAGGAGGAGAAGAGGGGCGAGGAGGAGGAGCCGGGCGAGGAGGAGGAGCCAGGCGAGGAGGAGGAGCCAGGCGAAGAGGAGGAGCCAGGCGAGGAGAAGGAGAGAGGTCCAGCTGCCATCAGGCATCTGAAAGAGTTCCACTCCACAGGGGGAGTGGGACAGGGGACAACATGTGAATAGCAATGAACAAACTACAGATGAGAACATAGTGAGTGATGCTGGTGAGAAAATAGGAGGAAACAGAGGACAGTGCTCAGGTTGCCACACTTCCCCCAGCTTGTTATCTCCTGCAGCTTATCTTAGTGACATCAACTAAGTAACCTGGTCATAAGCTATTCCGAAGAGGAAGGTTTTAAGCCTGGTCTTAAATAAAGAGACTGTGGAGCCTGTTTAACACCAACAGGGAGTTGATTCCATAACACAGGAGCTTGGTAACTGAAGGCTCTCCCCCCCACTGTACTTTTAGACACTCTAGGAACCACTAATAATCCTGCATTCTGAGAGCGAAGTGCTCTATTTGGCTGATAGGGGACAATGGCATCCTGAAGATATGATGGGGCCATATTGTTTAAGGCTTTGTATGTCAGGAGGAGAACTTTGAATTTAATTCTAAACTCGACAGGAAGCCAGTGCAGTGATTTTAACACAGGAATGATGTGATCACGCTCTTTTAGTTCCTGTTAGGACTCTGGCGCTGCATTTTGGACCAACTGGAAGCTTCTAAAGTACCTTTAGTGCAGACGGTGAGCAGAGAATTACAGTAATCTAGTCTGGATGTAACAAATGCATGGATACGCTTTTTCAGCCGCCATTTTTAGGCAAAATTTTTCTGATTTTAGTTATGTTTCGCAGGTGAAAATATGCAGTTTTACAAGCTTGGTTTATATGAGCTGTGAATGAGAGATTTTGGTCAAATACGACTCCAAGGTTTTTTACAGTAGAGCTAGAGGCTATACTCACATTGTCAAGTGAGATTATCTGGTCGGACAGAGAATCTCTGACCTCTTAGGACCGACAACAATGACCTCTGTTTTTTCAGGGTTTAAGAGCAGGTAATTCAGGGTCATCCAGGTTTTGATGTCCTTCACACAGGCACTGAGCTTATCGATTTGATCTGATTAGGTTTCATTGATAAGTACAGCTGAGTGTCATCAGCATAGCAGTGGAAATTAATGCCATGTTTTCTGATAATGTTACCTAATGGCAACATATACAGAGTAAACAGGATTGGACCAAGCACAGATCCTTGTGGAACACCACAAGGATCTACTTTAGAGCAGGGAGAGGTGCACTGGTTTACACTAACAAACTGGTACCTATCTGATAGATAGGATTTAAACCATTTGAGGGCGGTCCCTCTGACACCTATGTCACATTCTGACCTCTGCAGTAGAATGTTGTGATCAATGGTGTCAAACGCTGCACTGAGGTCCAGTAGGACCAGGACTGAAGCCAGCCCGTTATCAGCAGCTAGTAGCAAATCATGTGTCACTTTAAGCAGAGCAGTTTCTGTGCTGTGGTGAGCTCTGAAACCAGACTGACATTTTTCATATTAATTATTGCCCTGCAGATGGTGACAAAGCTGTTTCACCACAACTCATTCCAGAATCTTTGAGAGAAATGGAAGATTCGAAATAGGTCTGTAGTTGGCTAGTTCATCAGGATTTAAGATAGGTTTTTTCAAAAGTGGTTTAATTACAGCATATTTAAAGGACTGAGGAACAAAGCCATTTTCTAATGACATATTTATTATGTTATGGATGGAACCTATTATTAAGTGGAGAGCTTCTTTGAGGAGTTTGACTGGAATAGGGTCAAACAAGTTGATGGTTTGGACGACATGATGACTGAGGTAATCTCCACCTCATCGACAGGAGTAAATTTGTCTAATGCTGTTAGAGGATTTATGTGGGATATTGGTGTTACTGACTGGATTTGCTGAATTTGCTCGGGGCTGATTTTTGGAGTGGCTTCGTTGATCTTGTCTCTAATGGTGTAATTTTGTAATCGAAGAATTCAAGAAAGTCACAACTGAACTTTGAGGGGAGAAGAGACTCAGGGGCAGTGTGCGAGTTTGTCAGCCTGGCTACAGTGCTGAACAGAAATCTGGGGTTGCTTTTGTTTCCTTCTATTAGGTTTGAATAGTATCTGGTTTGTGCTTTAAGAGAGCGGCCTTATAAGAGAGCAGGCAGAGCTTCCATGCCTTCAGAGACTGCTCGGAGCGCGAGCGGCGCCAGAGCTTCTCTGTGCGTCTCACGTGTTGTTTGAGTGATCACAGTTCTGGAGTAAACCAAGGAGCCGGAGGTCTTGGTTTAATGCTTTTCTGTTTTAGCGGAGCTGCAACATCAAGAGCAGATTTTAAGGTGAGCATTGTCCTATCAACAAACTGATCCATGATAATTGGATTAAAGTTGTTCTCATTGTCACAGGGCATATCATTTAATACTGGCTCCATTATTTCTTTGAACTCGGCTACCGATTTTTCTGATATTGTTCTTTTCATTATAGTTTTCTCCTGCAGAGCTGGATAGTCTTTTAGTACGAATTGAAAGGTAATAAAAAATGGTCAGAGAGTTTAGGGTTTTGAGGAATTACAAGTAAATCATTAATCTCAATACCATAAGTTAGGACGAGATCGAGAGTGTGATTGTGACAGTGAGTCGGCTTGTTCACACTCTGGGTAAAACCGACCCCATCCAGGAGAGCACCAAAAGCACTGCTGAGGCACTCACTGCTGTTATCAACATGAATGTTGAAATCTCCAACTATAACAATCCTTTCCCATTCCAAAACTAAACTTGAAATAAAGTCAGAAAACTCTGTCAGAAACTCGGCATATGGACCAGGAGGTCGGTAGATTGTTATGAATATAACAGCTTTTTGGTTTTTCCAGTTGGTGCACGTAATAGATAGTGCGAGGCTTTCAAAGGAGCGGAATGTATAATTAGATTTGAGGCTGAGAATTAGGCTGGAGTGAGAAATGACGGCCACACCGCCACCTCCACCTGTGCTCCTGGCACTTTGAAAGTTCACGTGACTTGGAGGTGTAGATTCGTTTAGTCTAACATCATCATTTTCCTGAAGCCATGTTTCAGTTAGAGCTAGAAGATCAATATTAAAGTCGCCAATTAATTCATTTATTAAAAGAGATTTAGAGGAGAGGGACCTGATGTTTAGCAGTCCACATTTTACACACTTATCATTTTGTTTATTTGCGACACATGTATTTATTTTTATTAAGTTATGAGATCGGACGCCTTTCCTATCAGAGTTTAGTTGAGTTTTATTTGTGCTTTTTGTGCGTGGGACATACACAGCCTCAGCCGGTCTGGGAGAATTGTTCATGCAGGGTGGCTCAGAGGAGGCCCCTGTACGTGGGGCACACACAGTCTCAGCCTGTTTGGAGCTGTTCTCGCGAACAGAGCAGTGCCTCACTAGTCTACTCTGCTCCCTAGCGTCACTGACACTCCCTGAGCTATTCTGTGTGCTAGTCTTACCTGATGGTCATCTAAGACTAACCATAATATTCTGCGCTAGGAGGGAGGAGCCAGCCGCTGTGGGATGGATGCCGTCACTACGTATAAGCCTGGGCTTCCCCTCAAATGCCCTCCAGTGTCTATGAAGACGACACCATTCTGCGGGCACCAATTGGACAACCACTGGTTGACAGCTGAAAAGCGGCTGAACATTTCACAATTGGCATAATTTGGAAGGGGCCAGAGAAGTACACGGACTCCGACATCGACTTAGCCAAATCACAAACTGCCGCTATCTGCAACTTCAGCACCTCTGACTGACCGCGCCACAGTATCGTTACCCCCCGCGTGTATAACGATCCGGCGGTACCTGTTCTTACTTCTCTTTAAAAGCCTCAGATTCCCCTCGATGTCGCCCAGTCTGGCTCCAGGGTAACACCGTGTGGAAGCTGCAGGCAGTTCCACGTCCCTGACTATGGAGCTCCCTATGACTAGAGTGTCCCGCGTCCAGCTCAAGGGGGCGAACCTGTTCCGGACGGGGAGCGCCCTGCTCTCAGCCCTGTGTCCCTGGTCTCCTGCAGTCCTACTCTCAGCCCTGTGTCCCTGGTCTCCTGCAGTCCTACTCTCAGCCCTGTGTCCCTGGTCTCCTGGAGTCCTGCACTCAGCTATGTGTCCCTGATCTGCAGTCCTACACTCAGCTATGTGTCCCTGATCTGCAGTCCTGGTCTTAGCCCTGCGCCTGCGTCTAAATGTCACAAAACTGTCCTGGTCTGGTCCCGGCTGCACGGGATGCGCCGGGGGGCTGCTCTAGCTAGCTACGCTCAAGCTAATGCGGTCCGCGGTCCCTGCTACTGCCTGACTATAACTCGGCTTGAGCGCCTCCAATGAGCGGATCCGCGTTTCTAACTCTGTAACCCTGGCCTCGAGGACTGCCACTACGCTGCACTTAGCGCAACTATCCCTGTCAACTATCACTTTGAAATGTAAGAAATAGTTGAACATTTTCCATTAGGATAACATTAGGGTTTTTGTGCATCACCATGGCAACACACATTGAAATACCATATGGTTGTCACAGACTTTTTTGATTGTGGGGCGATCGAGGGACGCCCACAATCGAGGGGCAATCGAGGGACGAAGTTGAGCATGAAGTGCTCAACTTCGTAAGACAGTTGACAGTCGCCCAGGCATCATCGTTGTGAAAGCAATAGGCCCCACGGCCTGTAGGGGCTCGGGCCTAAAGGAGAAGAATATTCTGATACGAGAACAATGTTCCGCTTTTTTTTGGCGGACAAACTTTACATTTTCGGAAACCTCTGGTGCAGCTACGTCATGGCAAGGGTCCCTGGTCACTATAGGTGAGTCACGTCGTGTCATTTTAGTTCCCGCCCCCTATGAGCATCGCTATGTGATACTAACAGGCCCTTCGCCAGCCTCTGGCACTCGGGCCTAATGAGATAAACCTGGATGTGTCTCTGTCTGCAGGTTAGTGAGTTTAAACTGGGGGCCTCTTCAGTGTGTGCAGACAGTGTGTGTGCAGACAGTGTGTGCAGACAGTGTGTGCAGACAGTGTGTGCAGACACAGTGTGTGCAGACAGTGTGTGCAGACACAGTGTGTGCAGACAGTGTGTGTGCAGACAGTGTGTGTGCAGACACAGTGTGTGCAGACAGTGTGTGCAGACACTGTGTGGTGTGTGTGATGTGTGTGGTGTGTGTGGTGTGTGTGGTGTGTGTGGTGTGTGTGGTGTGTGCACACACAGTGTGTTGAGAAACCCTGAGCTGACGTCTTTGTGAATGACGGATGCTCATTAATGAGAAACAAAGATAAAACACTTGAGCCTCAAGTATTTAAACCCACATGGGAGCAGACTGCCCCCTGCTGCTCATGGACAGCACTGCCCCTTCCCACACTTAAACACAGTACTGACAATATTCAAACCTCTGTGATGTCATTACTTTGCCTGAAATGTTCCACAGTACAGCATTAAACTTATCTGTCTTGCATTTATTCAGATGTTTTCACTGCTCAAATACATCCTGAAAACTTTCAAAAAATATATAGAGAAAATATTCTTCCTGTCAGAGGGGTCACTTGGTCCACAGATCTGACCTTGTTGCATCACCTGCTTGTTTCCATGGAGATATGATGGTGGTGACTGGCAGGTGACTAGATTTAAACTTCTGTCTCATAACTCTTCAGAGAATGAGTGCAGCGATTATAAAATTCCAAATTCCTTTAATGGGCTCATTTCTGTGTGTGATTGACAGGCCATTTGAGTGTCTAATTACAGAAGAGACTTTTCTTTTCTCCAAATCACAGAATTCTGAACTCAATTAAAGTTGCACAAGAGCAAATGAGTCATTTTTTTGAACCTGTGCAGCTTCTAACGTGAGTTTGGACAAAGCCCAACGATCATGAACATTCACGTATGTTTATATGCATTTATTTCATCTTCTATCATTTTATTTGTATTATTTTATTTGAAGGTGCAGTGTGGACCTGTTCTGATGGAGCATCCTTCACCTGCGAGCGCTGGCCTGGAGATGCTATTGATCCGACTGAAATATTCTGTGTAACTTTTTCTGGAGGGTCCATCATGTGCTTTACCCATAATGCTCCACAGTATGGCATTAAAGTGATCTGTCTTATATTCATCAATAACTAATGTTGCTTCTTGCCTTTTAAAACCATATGTACAAATGGTGAGCTGAGGTGCCACTCCACAGATCTGACCTTGTGCTCTTGATGGTGTCGGGGGAGCAGATTTTCACATTCGGTCGTCCCATGACTTCGGGTGAGGGCAAATAAAATGTGAAGAGTGAATCATTGAGAACACGACTGTGCACTGGGTCCATTCACGGCTCATTCCCACTGAATCGTCTGAATGATGTGGTTTGGATCAGAGGAGGAAAAACACCACAGGGATAATAAAGCTGTGAGGAGGTGGTCACAGGAGCCTGTTTCAAACAGAAAAACCTCACTTGTATTTAGGATCATCATCTCTGTCTCAAGTGTAAGTGCATGATGTTCATATGCTCCTTTAATGAGGAAAACCACACCGTTATATTTCCTCAGCACAAGGACCGAAGACCGAAGAAGTGTGGCGGCACGGTGGCTGAGTGGCAACACTCAGGCCTCACAGCAAGAAGGTTGCGGGTTCGATCCCCGGGTCGCCCGGGCCTTTCTGTGTGGAGTTTGCATGTTCCTCCCCGTGTCTGGATGGGTTTCCTCCGGGTACTCCGGTTTCCCCCATCAACCCAAAACATGCCCGCACCCCTATGAACTAACATCAAGGACCATGTTGTCCACCCTCCTGTGGGTTCACCACCTGCAGAGGGGTTCATAGGGGGGGTCAGGTGCTATGAGCATTGGGCAGCAAACTGCCCCCGCGACCCAGCCGGATTAAGCGGGAGAAGATGGATGGATGGAAGATCGAAGTGTTAGAAATGTTTTATCGATATTACAAGTCTAAACTTCTTTCTATGACTTTTAATTCACATTGATGTGCAGATTTGATTAATTCTGTTTCATAAAACAGAATTATTTTGTATTCATCTTTCATGAAAACAAAAATAAAAAATGAAAAGAACTCGATGAAAACAGGAAGTAGTGTTTCTGTGACTGCTGCAGACCTGTGAGTGATAAGAGCTGTGCTGGAGCTGTCCTACACTCACAAACACCCTCTAGGAATATGCACTCAGAAGTGGAGCAAGTTCTTCTGCAAGTCTCAAGTCTTTGGCCTCAAGTCTGAGTCAAGTCCCAAGTCAGACAGAGGCAAGTCTGAGTCAAGTCCAAGTCAAAGACAGGCATTAGTCCAAGTCAAGTCCCAAGTCAGGCAAATCCAAGTCCTCTGCTTCAAGTCATTTTATTATTTTTGCAATTTATATGATTTTTCAACTAGATTTTTAAATGATGGTATCAACTAGGATTATAATAATCTACACATGTCACAGTACGATATTTCTATTTTGGAGAGGTTCACAGAATTGGATCATTGCTGTGATAATCCACAGACTTCATCATGTGGTCTGCACTGAAATGGAGCAGAAGATCTTTGTTTATGTAGTTCCTGGTTTTGGCTGTTCCTGTAACAAAACAGTGTCTTCAAGCAAACAGACTTTTAATCTAATTTATTGTGACAGCCCCAGACCACTAAAACATGATAGAATATGACAGTACGTCAGTGAGGGCCACATCCACAGACACAAATACACAAGTAGGAGGGACATGTCCAGCCCCAAGTCTGAGTCTAGTTTATCCAGTCAAGTCTCACATCCTCAAGAGAGTGACTCCAGTCTGACTCGAGTATAATAAATCCCAGCACAATAAGACAGTGTATAGTTCTGAAAGTCTCAGTGTGTCACATTTCCTACACTACACATCTATTCACTGGGACAGTCAGACCAAAAGTATGATCAGAAATAACAAACAACCAAAAACCATCTGTCAAAAACAACATTTATATAAAAAAAACAACAACAAAAAAAACAAAACCTAAATAAAAACAAGATCATGTTTCCCACTATTACACCAGCAGGGGGCGTACAGAGAGTGTTCTGGTCAGCTCGGTGAGGATGGCAGCACCATCAGGGACACAGGATTTGGCATTTGATGGTCCAGTCTGTGTGCAGTACTTTGTCTCTGTAGTAGTTCATAAACAGTGAGGTGGTGTTAGGAGGTGGTGTTAGGAGGTGGTGTTAGGAGGTGGTGTTAGGAGGTGGTGTTAGAAGGTGTTGCGGGCCTCCGTGGGCCTCTGTTGCTGGGCCAGTTTGCCGTAGCCTCCTCTGGCAGGGTCGTAGTCCTGGCGGTACTCATCCCTCACCTGAACACGCAGACACACAGCAGGAAAAATCAGACGGAGGTTTGTAATGTGAAGATGACTTTAGAGTCCATCAGAAATGCACCAAATGGAACTGGAGTAAAGTTAAAGCGCATAGGACAAAAACACAGTCAACATCATTAGATTTAAGGTTTTACTACAAATCTTGCCTAGTCTTTTCTAGTTTTTCCATTTTTGAAGTTTATAATTTGACTTTTTGACATGTTCAGGGGAAAGAGGGAATTCCATCACTGTTATGTAGCAACAGATGAACAAGTGTGTTATGACTAGAGCTGGGCGGTATGACCAAAAATTGTTATCACGGTATTTTTTTAAATTATCACGGTATCGCGGTATTTAACGGTATTTTTGTCTTTGGCTAAGTGGAGTGTGATAGAGTTGGTAATATCATTCCAACGTTTGCTTTTCTTGTCATAGACGGTCCCTTTAGACGGAGTGCGGCGTGAACGCGCTTCGAGCGAAGAGCGGAGAGCGGGAGTGCGCGGAGCCGTGCCAGCGCACCAGCGCTCGCCCGTGTCACAAAACACTACACAGGCGGTCCCTTTAGCAAGCGCCTAACACTACACAGAGCGGTCCCTTTAGCAAACGCGCCTAACACTACACAGGCGGTCCTTTAGCAAGCGCGCCTAACACTACACAGACGGTCCCTTTAGCAGCGCCTAACACTACACAGAGCGGTCCCTTTAGCAAACGCGCCTAACACTACACAGGCGGTCCCTTTAGCAAGCGCTAACACTACACAGACGGTCCCTTTACCAAACGCGCCTACCAGGGACGTCTGTGTAGTGTTTTGTGCTGCAGTGCCAACGTTACGCAGAGATTGGGGAGAAGATGCAGATTTTACTTTCTACTCAACTCGCTATCCTTACCTGGCTTGTTGGCTTGTTTGGTGTAACACTGAAAAACAGCCCCCGCTCAATCTACCGCTGTCACGGCGTTCCGCCGCTCTGTGTTGCCGACATATGCGCGCACACACGGTATGGCGGTAAATAAAAAATTCATATCATAAAAATAAAAATTACCGGTATACCGGTTCAAACGGTTTACCGCCCAGCCCTAGTTATGATAACACCTTTATTTTGTTAAATCAAAGTTTAAGCGATCAGAAACAAAAGTTGTTCCTTGTGCATAAATTGTCCCTGCCAGCGTAAAACTACGAGAAATATTTAGAGAATGAGAAAGCCATGAAAACATATAGACCTGAAGTGAAATGGTCTGTAAACTGCAATAGCACTTTTAAAAATCCTGCTCGGGCTCGATCTGTATGTGCCCAGTCTGACCTGTCCTCCAGACTTGCCGCGTCCGTACTGACGGCCCTCTTTAAACCCTGCGTCCCAGTCTGTGCGGATGATGCGGTCGTCCAGCCTCGTGCCGTTCACAAACCTCATGGCGTTTTCTGCGTCTAGGCGAGTGTAGTATCTGACACAGGGTTAAAGAGCACAACAGACAGCAGTACAATGCTAATTAACTAATTAATCACTGCATTAATATAGCACCTTTCAAGACACCCAAAGCGCTTCCAGTTCATTATTTATTCTCTCCACACTCAGTGATGCTAAACTACTATTGTAGCCACAGCTGCCCTGGGGCAGACTGACTGAAGTGAGGCTGCCAATCATGGTGGTGGAGGGGGTGGTCACGCACACACCACTTTCATACTCGGCAATGTGGGTGAAGTGTCTTGCTTAAAGACACAATGACAGTTTCTGGCACTGGCGCTCCACTGTGGCACCTGATTTTACCAGTGGTCTCCCATCCAAGTACTACCCAGGCCTGGCCCTGCCGAGTTTCTGAGATCAGGCTTTGAGAAGCTGGTCTGGCCTAACGTACCAACATGGTCCTTCATGAGCACAGCCTTCACAGCCGAGGGTTTCAAGTCTCATTTTAAGACCCACTTTAACTCTCTGGCTTTAACACCTCAGGAGTGGTGTGCGCCTCTGGGTGTTTTTTATACTTGGACTCCATTTGGGCAGACTAGTTTCACTGCCTTAATGAGGAGGACTAGAGTTAAACTGAGCTTTGCATTGTGCAGTACTTTGGAAATAGTGTTGTTTATGAAATGTGTTGTAGAAAAAGTGGACTGACTAAAGTGGACTGAAGGACTTTAATACAATAAAAGAAAACAACTCTGTTTTCATGGTGTATACTGAGAATATGGTGGGACAAGTCTAAACTTCTTTCTACGACTTTTTATTCACATTGATGTGCAGATTTGATTAATTCTGTTTCATAAAACAGAATTATTTTGTATTCATCTTTCATGAAAACAAAAATAAACAATGAAAAGAACTCAATGAAAACAGGAAGTAGTGTTTCTGTGACTGCTGCAGACCTGTGAGTGATAAGAGCTGTGCTGGAGCTGTCCTACACTCACAAACACCCTCTAGGAATATGCACTCAGAAGTGGAGCAAGTTCTTCTGCAAGTCTCAAGTCTCAGGCCTCAAGTCTGAGTCAAGTCCCAAGTCAGACAGAGGCAAGTCTGAGTCAAGTCCAAGTCAAAGACAGGCATTAGTCCAAGTCAAGTCCCAAGTCAGACAGAGGCAAGTCCAAGTCAAGTCCAAGTCAAAGACAGGCATTAGTCCAAGTCAAGTCCCAAGTCAGGCAAATCCAAGTCCTCTGCTTCAAGTCATTTTATTATTTTTGCAATTTCTATGATTTTTAAACTAGATTTTTAAATGATGGTATCAAATAGGATTATAATAATCTACACATGTCACAGTACGATATTTCTATTTTGGAGAGGTTCTTCAAAATAGAAATATCATCTAATCTACCACTTTTTGGATCAGACTCAAAATGTAACACTGTTTTACACAATGGGAAACAGTCACAAGTTCTACTTTCTATTTTCACGGTCAAACATTTGTGAACTGGCCATTGTGAAGCGCCCTTTAGCTCTCAGCATTTCAGTTTTCTGTTCATGGTCTAACTTTGGCTTAAAGAGAAGCCTCCTGCAGTGTTTGAAGGATACTCGACGAAGCAGAACCCACAGGCCGTCTTCTTGATCTTGTCCAGGCCGATGATGATGCGCTTCACGTCTCCACATTTGGCAAACAGCTCGTGGACCTTGAGAGAACATTCTTCTATTACACAACACCAAATATCAAAGGGCCTTTACAACAGTAGGTGGTGTTCTACCTGCTCCTCCGTTGTGTAGAACGAGAGGTTTCCAACATATAATGTGTTGCTCTGTTTCAGTAGTTTCTCCTGTTCATAACGATTCCCCTAAAACACACACATACAAAGACCATGTGTCATTA
Source organism: Odontamblyopus lacepedii (assembly GCA_034769755.1). Lineage (NCBI taxonomy): Eukaryota > Metazoa > Chordata > Actinopteri > Gobiiformes > Gobiidae > Odontamblyopus > Odontamblyopus lacepedii. The sequence goes on along the minus strand of CM068350.1, from coordinate 667,136 downwards.
TAATAGAAAACTTAAAGGGCCCATTTATGATGCATCTTATAATGTCGTTTCCTCATCACAAACAGACCTGGAGTTATGTTTTGTTTCATTCACACACAAACACAAACATGCACATTTAGCACGAGTTCTTCTTTCAAACAGAAAACACTCTGTTCCACCTTGTGACAATGTAGGAAGTGCTCTATTGGGTTTTTAAACTCCACACACCTTCACTAGATTCACCTAAGCTTTGGAGAAGCTCGATTACTCAAACATGTGAATGGAAAAAAACAACTCTAAGTATATTTTTGAGGAGGTCACAGCACTAGAACATGTCTCAGCTCACAAGAATCAATATCGTGTAATACAGGACCTCTGAAGCAGGCCTGGCCCTAACCATTTTGACACCCTAGGCCAGATTTCAGGTGGCGCCCCTTGGATTGCAAAAAAAAATAAATAAATACTGCCAGAGTACAGATACTCACAAGAAATCAAACAGTTCATAGTGACTATGTTTTAGACAGTGGAGGATTTTATCCCCCATCGCCGATTTTTGCGCTCGGCGCCCCCTAGTGGAGCTGCGGCGCCCTTAGCATTTGCCTATGTTGCCTAGTGGGGGGGCCGGCCCTGCTCTGAAGGTCTTATTCATTATGAATCAAAACATGACAAGTACGCACGTTTTACCCTTGCTTAAGTTACATTTCATAATATCGTGCTCTGTGGAGTTTATATGCAGAAAAACAATATAGTCGTGTTGTTAGCATGAGGCTAACCGTTAGCACAAGACTCAAAGAGCAGATCATATTTGCTCTTTTCTCTCCTTCTGTGGTTCCATCTTTCAGCTGGATGTACCTTAAAGTGCTGGTCTCTGTACTGGCTGATGTCGATGTAGGAGTCGCTGTTCAGAGCGTTTAGTTTCGCGGACATTGTGGATTTTAAGTTGGACACAAACTGAACAAACCGCAGCACACGGGAAGAAGATGCCCTCAATGTCCGCCCTCAAAAACAGTCCGGCCGAAACAAGGACTGGGCACATGAGCAGCGCCCCCTGGAGTACTTTATTTATGTATTTATTTTTTTAAATTAGTAAATAGATCAATTACAACACAATGTAGTACATATATAAGTACATAAAGCAAATAACCAGGTAAATTAACAGACAGGAAAACAAACAGAAACAATTAAAGAAACCAAAAGACAGTTGGTGTTTTAGTATCTAAATAAATAGTATTTAATGGGCTCGAATTAACATAAATTTAGTTTTATACATCATATAATTTGTAATCTTCATATACGGTCAATGCTTTCAATGCTTTTTTGTTTTGACTATTTTTTGCTTGAAAAGAAAATTGTATTTCAAAACGGAACTCGCTAATTTGGGGTATTTTTTTTTTACCACTTTGGTTTATGGATGTAATATCTTAGGTTAATTAAGGTTAATTAAGTATCTTATTTTGGGATATGTTCTGAAAGATGTAGTGTGACTTCTTTTTTGCTTAACTTTATAAGATTATCTTGTGTCTTCCTCTTGATAAAGGCTTCAATTACAAGCCAAAAAAATCTTACAGTAATACACTCAAAAAAAAGGTGCAATAAGGATTCTGGAACTATCCTACAAAAGGTGCAATTCAAATCATTATCAATATTAAAGCTTTTTAAATATACATTTGTTGGGTAAATATTATGCATAACTTTAAAGGTTACTTCCTTGATTTTATTATATAAACAGAATTTGGACATTTCAGTTGTGATATATTTCCAGGTGATATCTACAAAAATTGTGTTCCATTTATATTGACCAACGCTGACAGTTTTACTTTTAAGGATTCTCCGAATGTGTTTGTATTGCACCTTTTGTCAGATAATTTGATGCCGCCAATCAAAGGGCAAAGGTCTAACTTTAGATTGTCTAGATTCTCATTGTGCTGATACATACAAACAGCACTTAATGGGATTGAGTTTCTTACCATATAAAATTCTTTTTCTGAGGTAATAACATTGTATTTCTTAATAAAATCAGCAAAGTTATAAAATACTCCATTTGAGTTAAACATTTGGGATGTTAATTTCACCAGTTAAGTGAACCAGTTATGAATAAATAAGCTTTTGCCTCTATATTTAATATATTTATTGTTCCATATTGGAGTATTCCGGGCTGTGAAGTTATGTTTGTATGCGTCAATCCAAGAGAGTCAGGTTTGCTTATGGAAATTTGATAATTTGATTGGGAGTTTTGTCACATCATAGTCACATTTTAAAAGGAGTTCAATACCACCCACTTTTCCGAATATCAAATTTGAATCAGAATCAGAATCAGAAAACTTTATTGATCCCAGAGGGCAATTCGTTTGCAGCTTTCACAGAGCAGTTCTCACTTCTCACCCGCACAAACACACAGTGTGTCAGACCATTACAGACACAAGTGGAACTCAAAGAACAATATAAGAACAATATACATATGACAGTGCAAAACCTCAAAAAACACAACCCTCAGAATTTAGCAGTTTAATAGCTGAAGGCACAAAAGAATTGGAGAAGCGGTTAGTCTTCCGTACCGGAGCATAAAAACGACATCCTGAAGGCATCAGGATAAAGTCAGGAGTCAGAGGATGGAGGGGCGGAGCCAGGAGACACTTGGCTCTGCTCAGCACTCGCTCCTCCCACAGAGAATGCAGCTCCCTCAGTTTGACCCCTATGATTTTTGAGCAAGTTTTAACAATGTTCTGCAGTTTGTTTTTATCCTTCAAGGACAGGGACTGGAAACCAGCAAATGAAGGAGAAAGTGAGCAGACTTTCAATAAAAGAACAATAAAAGTTGTTGAGAATAGTTTTGTTTACATTAAAAGAGTTCAGTTTTCTCAGGTTCATTCTCTGCTGCCCTCGTTTAACAGTGGTTTCAGTGTTTAGGTCAAATTTCAGTTTATTGTCCATCACAGTGCCCAGATATTTGTAACTGTCGACAATTTCAACAACATCACTGTGGACGACACTAACACTGTGAGAAGGTGCGCGTCTAAAATCAATCACCATCTCCTTGGTTTTAGCAACATTTAAATCCAGATAGTTGTCCTCACACCATTTGACAAACTGCCCCAGTGCAGTGCCATGACTCTCCTCAGATCCTGAAAGTAGTGACACCAGGACCGTGTCATCCGAAATCTGTTTTCCTCTGAGGATCTGCAGCTGTCTGTGTACAAAATAAAAAGGAGAGGTGACAGCACACAACCTTGAGGTGTTCCAGTGTTAGAGATAGAGGGAGGAGACAATCGTCCATTGACAAAAACACGCTGGACCCGGTCGGTGAGAAAGTTTAAAATCAATTTGGAATGAGATACCATAATTGTTTTTTATTGATGATATAATTTTTCAACCATTTAGTTTTTAGGATGGTGTTGGCAGTTTCAAAATCTATAATGTCTACACCTCCATCTTTCATTGAGATGCATAGTATTTATCTTTTAAGGTGGTGACATTTATTTTTCCAAATAAAGTTGTACAATTCTTTATTTATAAGCCTAATTGTATTTCTTGAGACGTCCATCACCATTGCCGGATAAATAAGTCTGGATAGACCTTCGCCCTTTGAAAGTAATGCACAGCCTAGACAGCCTCTTGGTAGCCTGATCTCGTCAGACCTGCTTGTCTCCAGTGACGTCATTTCCGGTGAGTGAATTCTGTTTTGCGAGCAGTATTACTAGCGTCTCTCTACTGAATCTGTTAATCCACGAATCCAACATCTAAACTAGTGCCTGAGTACTTCGTCAAACCATCGAAGTTTATTCAGCATCTAGTGCTCCGTAATTCGTGGTCTAAGCCTCTCTCTCTCTGTAGTTTCAGCTTGTAGTTTCAGCCTGATCTAGCCTAGCCTAGCATCATGGCTAAAACTCTTGCCCCCCTTTCCTGTTCTAGTTGCCACATGTGGAGTGAGAACCCTGGCTTATTTGATAGTGACAGGGATAGTTGCGCTAAGTGCAGCGTAGTGGCCGTCCTCGAGGCCAGGGTTACAGAGTTAGAAACGCGGATCCGCTCATTGGAGGCGCTGAAGCCGAGTTATAGTCAGGCAGTAGCAGGGACCCCGGACCGCATTAGCATGAGCGCAGCTAGCGAGAGCAGCCCCCCGGCGCATCCCGTGCAGCCGGGACCAGACCAGGACAGGTTTGTGACAGTTAGACGCAGGCGCAGGGCTAAGACTAGGACTGCAGATCAGGGACACATAGCTGAGTGTAGGACTGCAGGAGACCAGGGACACAGGGCTGAGTGTAGGACTGCAGGAGACCAGGGACATAGGGCTGAGTGTAGGACTGCAGGAGACCAGGGACACAGGGCTGAGAGTAGGACTGCAGGAGACCAGGGACACAGGGCTGAGTGTAGGACTGCAGGAGACCAGGGACACAGGGCTGAGTGTAGGACTGCAGGAGACCAGGGACACAGGGCTGAGTGTAGGACTGCAGGAGACCAGGGACATAGGGCTGAGAGTAGGACTGCAGGAGATCAGGGACACATAGGTGAGTGTAGGACTACAGGAGACCAGGGACACAGGGCTGAGAGTAGGACTGCAGGAGACCAGGGACATAGGGCTGAGTGTAGGACTGCAGGAGATCAGGGACACATAGCTGAGTGTAGGACTGCAGGAGACCAGGGACACAGGGCTGAGAGTAGGACTGCAGGAGACCAGGGACACAGGGCTGAGTGTAGGACTGCAGGAGACTAGGGACATAGGGCTGAGAGTAGGACTGCAGGAGACCAGGGACACAGGGCTGAGTGTAGGACTGCAGGAGACTAGGGACATAGGGCTGAGAGTAGGACTGCAGGAGACTAGGGACACAGGGCTGAGAGTAGGACTGCAGGAGACCAGGGACACAGGGCTGAGTGTAGGACTGCAGGAGACCAGGGACACAGGGCTGAGAGTAGGACTGCAGGAGACCAGGGACACAGGGCTGAGAGTAGGACTGCAGGAGACCAGGGACACAGGGCTGAGAGTAGGACTGCAGGAGACCAGGGACACAGGGCTGAGAGTAGGACTGCAGGAGACCAGTAGGGAGCTTCCCGTCCAGAACAGGTTCTCCCCCCTGAGCTGGACGCGGGACACTCTAGTCATAGGGAGCTCCATAGTCAGGGACGTGGAACTGCCTGCAGCTTCCACACGGTGTTACCCTGGAGCCAGACTGGGCGACATCGAGGGGAATCTGAGGCTTTTAAAGAGAAGTAAGAACAGGTACCGCCGGATCGTTATACACGCGGGGGGTAACGATACTCGGCGCGGTCAGTCAGAGGTGGTGAAGTTGCAGATAGCGGCAGTCTGTGAATTGGCTAAGTCGATGTCGGAGTCCGTGTACTTCTCTGGCCCCCTTCCAAATTATGCCAATTGCTTTTCAGCTGTCAACCAGTGGTTGTTCAATTGGTGCCCGCAGAATGGTGTCGTCTTCATAGACAACTGGAGGGCATTTGAGGGGAAGCCCAGGCTTATACGTAGCGACGGCATCCATCCCACAGCGGCTGGTTCCTCCCTCTTAGCTCAGAATATAATGGCTAGTCTTAGATGACCATCAGGTAAGACGAGCACACAGAATAGCTCAGGGAGTGTCAGTGACGCTAGGGAGCAGAGTAGACTAGTGAGGCACTGCTCTGTTAGCGAGAACAGCTCCAAACAGGCTGAGACTGTGTGTGCCCCACGTACGGGGGCCTCCTCTGAGCCACCCTGCATGAACAATTCTCCCAGACTGGCTGAGGCTGTGTATGTCCCACGCACAAAAAGCACAAATAAAACACACCTAAACTCTGATAGGAAAGGTATCAGATCTCCTAACTCAATAGAAATAAATACATGTGTCGCAAATAAACAAAATGATAAGTGTGTAAAATGTGGACTGCTAAACATCAGGTCCCTCTCCTCTAAATCTCTTTTAATAAATCAGAATCAGAATCAGAATGTTTTTTTATTGCCATATGAGTGAATAGGTTCACAACATTAGGAAATTGCTGTGGTACTTGGAGCAGGATGTAGACAAACACTGACATGCAACAAATAAAATAGAATAAAATAAAGTAGAAAAAAGAAAGCTATAATATAATATAACAAGAGCTCCGCCAGCGGGGCAAAATACGCCCGTACTTTGAATTATTGTATATAGAATTAAGTTAGAATTTGTCAAACCTAGTTAAAGATGAATTGTTGGTGCAGTTTGGAAGTTTGACATTCCTAGGTGAGACGGTTGTCGAGCTAGAGCGCGGACAAGGTAATGTGTAGTTGTCTTGTATTCTCTCTCTCCCGTTGCCTAGCAACCGCTGCAGCTGGAACTGTGTGTCACCTTTGAACTTTAAACTTCAAAGCTTTGAAGTGTCCACGGACGGACAGACGGACGGACGGACAGCGCCATACCATAATACGTCCCGTTTTTATCACGGGCGTATAACAAAATTTACAAATTTACAGGAAAATAATAATATAGAGTATAAGAGTATAAGAGTATAACAGTGCAGGTAATGATCAGTGCAAAACAGGCAGGTGCGAGAACACAGGGTCATGTGACAGAAGCAGAGTGGGGGGTGGGACCAGTCCTAGTGTTATTATTTATGAGTCCAACAGCAGAGGGGAAGAAACTGTTTTTGTGGCGAGAGGTTCTGGTCCGAATGGACCGTAGCCTCCTGCCTGAGGGGAGTAGGTCAAAAAGTCCATGTCCAGGGTGAGAAGGGTCAGCTGCAATTCGACCTGCACGTGTCCGAGTCCTGGAAGTGAACAGGTCCTGAAGAGATGGAGGCTGCAACCAATCACCTTCTCAGCAGAGCACAACACGTTGCAGTCTCTGTTTGTCCCTGGTGGAGGCTCCAGCACCACACGGTGATGGAGGAGGTGAGGATGGACTCGATGATGGCCGTGTAGAACTGCACCATTGTCCGTGCTGGCAGGTTGAATTTCTTCAGCTGCCTCAGGAAGTACATCCTCTGCTGGGCCTTCTTTATGATGGAGGTGATGGTGGGCTCCCATTTGAGGTCCTGGGTGATGGTGGTCCCCAGGAAGCGGAATGAGTCCACAGTGGTGATGGGGGTGTCGGTCAGGATGATGGAGGGGAGTGGGGCTGTGTGCTTCCTAAAGTCCACAATCATCTCCACTGTCTTCTGGGCATTAAGCACCAGGTTGTTCTGGCTGCACCAGGACACCAGACGATCAACCTCCGTCCTGTAGGCGACTCATCCCCGTCCGAGATGAGTCCGATGACCGTGGTGTCATCTGCAAACTTGAATAGCTTGACAGACTGATGGGAGGAGGTGCAGCAGTTGGTGTACAGGGAGAAGAGCAGAGGAGAAAGAACACAGCCTTGGGGAGAGCCGGTGCTGATGGTCCGGGAGTCCGAGACATTCTTCCCCAGCCTCACGTGCTGCTTCCTGTCCGTCAGGAAGTCAGTGATCCACCTGCAGAGAGGATCAGGCACGTTCATCTGGGACAGCTTGCCTTGGAGGAGGTCTGGGCGGATGGTGTTGAAGGCAGAGCTGAAGTCCACAAACAGGATCCTGGCGTAGGTTCCCGGGGATGCCGCAGGGTGAAGTGTAGAGCCATGTTGATGACCTGTGGCTCTGTAGGCAAACTGCAGGGGGTCCAGGGGCCGTGAGGGTCTTGAGGTGGGGCAGAACCAGGCACTCCAATGACTTCATGACCACAAATGTCAGAGCCACAGGTCTGTAGTCATTGAGTCCGGTGATCCTTGGCTTCTTGGGGACAGGAACAATGGTGGAGGTTTTGAAGCAGGCACATGACAAGCCTGCAGAGAAGAGCTGAAGATGCCCGTAAACACTGGGGCAGCTCGTTAGCACAGTGTCTCAGGGTGGCAGGAGAGACACCGTCTGGGCCCGACGCCTTCAGGGCATTCATCCTTTTGAACTGCTTCTTCACATCTGCCTCATGAATGTGAAAGGGTGGAGATGGCTCTGGTGAGGGGGAAACAGTGGGGGGATGAGTGTCCGGGTTGTCTCTATTGTTGGGACAGTTGGAGGTGTGAGAGCTGCTTGATGCTCATCAAAATGACAGTAGAAGTCGTTAAGACTGTTGGCTAGGGGCAGGTCATCCGTGGAGTGTGGAGTTTTAGGTTTGTAGTTGGTGATTTTCCTAAAACTCCTCCACACAGAAGCCGAGTCGTCCTCTGAAATCTGCTGCTGCATATTCTCAGAGAACTGGTGTCTAGCAGTGCCCACTTCCCTGCTAAACCGGTACCTGGCGTCCTTGTAGAGGTCTTTATCCCCACTTCTGAAAGCCTCCCTTTTTTCTAGCCACAACGTTTGAGTTTGGGAGTAAACCAGGGTTTGTCATTGTTATAACTCACCCTGGTGCGTGATGGCACAATGCTGTCCTCGCAGAAGTGGATATACGAGGTGACAGTGTCCGTGTGCTCATCCAAACTGTCAGAGGCAGCCCTCATAGCGTCCCAGTCTGTGGTTTCCAAACACGTGCGCAGCTCCTCCATAGCCTCGCTGCTCCACCTTTTCGTAGTCCTCACGACAGGTTTAGAGTGTTTCAGTCTCTGTCTGTACACAGGGATAAGGTGGATCATTACGTGGTCAGAAAGTCCGAGTGCAGCGCGGGGCACTGCGTGATAAGCCCCACTTATCGTGCTGTAGCAGTGATCCAGCGTCCTCTCCTCTCTGGTTGGGCATTTGATGTACTGTTTGTATTTGGGAAGTTCCTGGCTTAAATTGGCTTTGTTAAAGTCCCCAAGAACAATGACGAGAGAGTCCGGGTATGTCCGCTCCATACGCAGTGTCTGCTCTGCGAGCGCGCACTGAGCCGCGTGCACGTCCGGCGGGATGTAAACAGCAGCCAGAATAAATGAAGCGAACTCCCGCGGAGAGTAAAACTGTTTGCAGTGAATGAAAAGATATTCCAGAGAGGGAGAGCAGTGCTGCGCAATCACTGTCACATCTGTACACCAGCCGCAGTTGATGAAGAAACAGACGCCTCCACCTGTGGTCTTGCCGGAGAGAGGAGCCGCTTGTCGGTCAGCGCGGTAGAGTTGAAACCCCTCCAAGTGGAGCGCGCAGTCCGGGATGTCCTCACCAAGCCACGATTCCGTAAAACACAAGACACAGGATGAGGAAAAGTCTCTGTTGATGCTTCTCATCAGGGCCAGCTCGTCCATTTTGTTCCGGAGTGAGCGAACATTGGAAAGGAATATCCCAGGTAAGGCCGTGCGTAGACCGCGCCTCCTTAGGCGCACCAGTGAACCAGCGCTTTCCTCTCCTACGTCTTCTCACTCGCCTCCACAGAGTATGTAGTAAATCCGCCGCGGATGCGACAAAAACTGGAAATAAGTCCACAGGTGTTGTAGTCCTGTAGTTTAGAAGCTCTTCTCTGGTGTAGGTGAACCCAGAAGAGTGGCCAAAAACACTAATTACGCACAAAAACAAGACAAGGACGACGCTCCGAAGCACCAGGGCGACCGTCTGCGGCGCCATCTTGGTCTCAAATGAATTAATTGGCAACTTTAATATTGATCTTCTAGCTTTAACTGAAACATGGCTTCAGGAAAATGATTATGTTAGACTAAACGAATCTACACCTCCAAGTCACGTGAACTTTCAAAGTGCCAGGAGCACAGGTGGAGGTGGCGGTGTGGCCGTCATTTCTCACTCCAGCCTAATTCTCAGCCTCAAATCTAATTATACATTCCGCTCCTTTGAACGCCTCACACTATCTATTACGTGCACCAACTGGAAAAACCAAAAAGCTGTTATATTCATAACAATCTACCGACCTCCTGGTCCTTATGCCGAGTTTCTGACAGAGTTTTCTGACTTTATTTCAAGTTTAGTTTTGGAATGGGAAAGGATTGTTATAGTTGGAGATTTCAACATTCATGTTGATAACAGCAGTGAGTGCCTCAGCAGTGCTTTTGGTGCTCTCCTGGATGGGGTCGGTTTTACCCAGAGTGTGAACAAGCCGACTCACTGTCACAATCACACTCTTGACCTCGTCCTAACTTATGGTATTGAGATTAATGATTTACTTGTAATTCCTCAAAACCCTATACTCTCTGACCATTTTTAATCACCTTTCAATTCGTACTAAAAGACTATCCAGCTCTGCAGGAGAAAACTATAATGAAAAGAACAATATCAGAAAAATCAGTAGCCGAGTTCAAAGAAATAATCGAGCCAGTATTAAATGATATGCCCTGTGACAATGAGAACAACTTTAATCCAATTATCATGGATCAGTTTGTTGATAGGACAATGCTCACCTTAAAATCTGCAATAATGCAATAATACATTAATCATAACTATATTAAGTGTACTGTATAGTATTTCAAAATAAGATCACTGTTTAGCTTTTATTTGTATTATTCTTATTATTATTTAGTCAAATTTCTTTTAGTCTGAACAGCATCCGAAATATGTGTGCCATATTTATTCCCCGCCTAATGTCAAATAGGCACTGGTATTAGTTAAACTGGGATAACGTTTGATTGTGTTTTAATACAGTGAAAGAATTGTTAATTTTGAAGTTTGTAGCCAAAGGTCTACAAACTTATGACTGGTGGACAGTGGATGTAAAAATCTAGACTACATGATCCTGAATCCAAGTTACTCTTTAAAAACTCTGTATTTGCCCTGCATGGTCCGGGTCTGCATGTGCTTCAGATGCAGCGCACAAAAGGCCCTTTCATTTCCACGTTCTTGTAGTGTTAGATTTGTAGTAAAGTTATTATGTCTGGGTCAGTCTCTGGAGTGTTCACTTAGGGAAGAAGTGACTGGAGAAAAACGTGGTTCCTGCAGCTGATGTTTTCCTGTTAAATCCTGCAGATTGCCATAGTTTAAAGTGTGCATTTATGACAACAGTAAGTGTATGTTGCACAGGCATAGGGCTTATATGGTTCTATATACGTGTCTTATATGCTTCTAGTTTCTAATTCTTGTTTCCATGTGGTTGTGTAGACTTTACGTATCTTAAGTTTATTCTTACTATGTAATGGTGTATGCACGTTATGTTAAAGGGGGATTGAGTAATCGATATTTGTGTAGCTTTGCATGTTTCCTGTCTATTATGGATAATTAGTAATTGTTTTATTTCAAGACCACACACACACACACGCATTCATCCCCCATCGATCTGTCCCTATGTCACTCCTAATGTTCAATACAAGAACCTAAACGTCAGTGTCTCCTCATCGTCTAATGTCTGAAGATTCATCTGGGCCTGAGGTGTTCGGCCGACGCTCCAGAGCAGCGACAGCTTTAAGCCTGAACCATACAGTGATCAAGTGAAAGCTCCTACACAACACACAGCAACAGTCCGTCGTTTGGTAACCCTCTGTAACCTGTGTTTTGGCATTTTACTAACATGAAGCCTCTGGGGGGCGGGAGGCAGGTGGAAGAGATGATGCAGTGAGGAAGATGCTCGTTGTGTTTTGAACAGTTATTTTGCACTTCACACACACACCCTCCTCATGTGATGCAGCTTTTAAATTAAAGGCATCGATCTGGCTGTGGAAGAAGGAAATCGAGCCCCTGCACGTGAGCTCGACATCAGCGAGTCGGCGGTGAGATAATGGCGACCTGACTCGATGCAAAAAGATGACGGCCTGAACTTGAAAACGTTCTTGAAGACGTGGACACCTGGGGCACGGCCTGTATATGTACAACTTTTATTTCTTTTAAAATGTAGTTGCAGCTTATATTCAAGTGCAGGAGTAATTATCCATTAATTATTACTCGTCAAGAAAACCTGACAGCAGTTACCATGCCTATAGGTGACTAAATCCTAAGTATTTTCAGTGTTACAGGGTTAAGTTACTTAGAACAGTGTAATTAAATGGCATTTTTAAACATTAGTAACTCAGATACACCTTACAATGTATTAAAAGATGATGTGAAAAAGCACCTGAGAACCTGAGAACCAAATAAGCACCGACACCTTTTCACAAGTTTTATTATCACAATTCAGCTTTAAATTCAGCCAGTAATCATAGGGATTTAATCAAAATATGACAAATTAAAAAAAATCAATCATGAATGTGTGTTACTTGTGTCAGTATTTATGAATGATGATGATTATGAAGAAGAATCAGGATGTTCGGAGCAAAGAGGTCGTCCGGCCGAGTCCAGATGCAGAGGTCAGAGGTCATGGATGTATGTGCTCCTGAAAAACACACAGACCTTCAGTTAGAGTTAGTGATGAGGAGTGGGAAGAATACTGTGAAAATCTATTAAGTAATGTACTCCAATAAGAGCACTGTGTTCTGAATACTTTTACATTTGCAACATACAACTTCATGGTTCTTTCACCACAGGGTTACTATCAAAGTATCAAAAATCAGTTACTGATCAATATTAAGAATCAATATTAAGTATCAAATCTAGATACTCATTTGAGCAGGAATCAATAATAAAAAAAAGTCCCATTGACAGGATAGAGCAGAACCTTTCCTGAAAGTCTTTAGAACGATCTGGAGCTGTATCAGAACAAGTAGAAGAGCACACAGACCAGTACACACCCTGGAGCACTGAGGAACCTGCTGGAGCACTGAGGAACCTGCTGGAGCACTGAGGAACCTGCTGGAGCACTGAGGAACCTGCTGGAGCACTGAGGAACCTACTGGAGCACTGAGGAACCTACTGGAGCACTGAGGAACCTACTGGAGCACTGAGGGACCTACTGGAGCACTGAGGGACCTACTGGAGCACTGAGGAACCTACTGGAGCACTGAGGGACCTACTGGAGCACTGAGGGACCTACTGGAGCACTGGGGGACCTACTGGAGCACTGGGGAACCTACTGGAGCACTGAGGGACCTACTGGAGCACTGAGGAACCTACTGGAGCACTGAGGAACCTACTGGAGCACTGAGGAACCTACTGGAGCACTGAGGAACCTACTGGAGCACTGAGGAACCTGCTGGAGCACTGAGGGACCTACTGGAGCACTGAGGAACCTACTGGAGCACTGAGGAACCTACTGGAGCACTGAGGAACCTACTGGAGCACTGAGGGATACACACATATAAGAACACATGGGAACAGAAAAGAAAGTTCTACCATTGTTGAAAATCACATTCTATAGTCAAAAGAAAGACTTAAAATGATCATTGTGGTATTGAATCAGTATCGAGTATCGAGTCCATACCTTAGTGTCTGTAAACACTGATTCGGTTACCTCCCAACACTGGTATAATGGGATTACAGATGCATTTATTCTATGCACCAGGCCCAGTAGTTATTTCTCAGCTCCATACCTGGTCTGGCCTCAGAGCTCGGCCCTCCTCTCGATGCTGAGCAGCTCCACCTCAAAGATGAGCGTGGCTCCTCCGGGGATCTTAGGGGGCGCTCCTCTGTCTCCATAGCCCAACTCTGAGGGGATCACCAGCTTCCTCTTCTCGCCCTCACACATGCCCAGCAGCCCCTGGTCCCAGCCCTTGATCACCTGAGGACACGACACCAACCATACAACCATTTGACATGGAAGGAGTTTGGAAAAGCAGAAAGAACCCTGATTCATACACAGATTTGAAGGGTAAAGAAGGAATAAACCAGAACATGCTTAAAACAAGTCTAACTATGACTAGTCTAGTTGAAGGCAAAAACAACAAACTTAGGCATAACCAGATCTTAAACACAGAATCATCCCAAACTGAACCCTTCAGGACCAGGCCAAGGACACACCAGCACTAAACCAGGACAATAAAGCAGCAATAAAGGAACCGTATGTATGATTTTAATTTGAAATGTCATAAACATGACACGTTCAAGACAATTATCCAATCACAGAGCAGAATGAGCTTCACGTGAGTCATTTGACTGGCCAGTGCTGAACTCTGCTGACAGGTCCTGCTCGGCATAGGCCTGGTTTATGCACTGAGGCCTCGTTTGGACATAGTTTAGTGCCTAGTCCTGGAGTTCAGTAAACTGTATTCAGTCTGCACGGCTTTAAAAAGTTCACTACAATCACCACTGAGCCTGGACTACCAGTGCTGTAACCTCATCCCCATGTGAGAGCTCAGAGCCCCCAGAACCCCGCTCACCTGCCCCGTGCCCAGGGTGAAGGTGAAGGGCCGGTCCCGGGGGATGCTGCTGTCGAACTCGGTACCGTCCTCCAGGCGCCCGGTGTAGTGCATGTGCAGCACGTCTCCTTTGCGGGACTTGACGGGACAGTGGTCCACGCGTTTCTTGATGCCGATCTGGAGCTTCTTCTTGTCAGCGCCGCTCACAGCCGTCAGCAGGACGGCCAGCAGCAACAGCAGGGCCCGCATGGCTCTGGAGAGGTCCGAGGGGCTGAGGCCGGAGGTTTGGAGAAGAGACGAGCCGAACAGAAGCGCAGGAGAGGGGGATGAAGAGGGGAAGATGACCCGGCAGAGCTTCCGATGAGCTGCAGGAAATGCGTCCGACTGCACACAACCGATGTGCAAATACATGGAAAACAAAACTAAAGACAAACAACAACAAAAATGCAAGGCGCCTCCTTCCTGCCTTTTGACGTTTGTCCTGTGGGTTTGTCGCGTTCACGGACAGGCGGAAAAGCAGCACGTGATTAAACCTGAAAGAGAAGAACAATGCACAGAGAAAAGAACCTGCATATTCAGATGGACAATGCATCAAATACAATGTCATTTGTTGATGAAACATTGCCTATACTTAGTTTGCATCTGTAAAACAGGCCGTCAGGTCTGAAATGGTCACGAATCAATATTTGCATCAGGTCACGGGGTCTGGCGCCCTCTGGTGTCACTGAGTCTTTAGGGAGGAACTAAACACAAAATCCATTTTTTTAGTAATAATATTGTCAGCTGTTCCTATTCATTTTATAGTTATTTATTGCAAACTAGGTACATTTGCATCTTTCTGGTCAAAAACATAAAAATGAGTTCTGGCTCCAAAGGCCACTGCAACTTTAAGTAGTTGGTAACATCATTCAGGACTGCCCTGATTACAGTCAAATGTTTCTGACAAACACCTGCCGTGTGGAGCCTGAAGTGTGGCTTTGGTCGAGTGAGACTCCATCAACCGATGAACTGAGTTTTGATAAAAAAGTAAATAAAAACATTTTAAAAGCTGCAGCCACATGATAAACTGGTAGGCTATACTCTAGTGTGTAATAGTAGTCTTTTTGCCAGCCTGTTGTGGTATTAACATTGAGCCTCATCAAAAACATGCCTGAAGAGGTTTTTGAGGTCATCCATGAGTATTTTAGCGATCTCTCCCTGTTTGAACCCTTTTTGCGGTTAGGAGTACGAGCCTGTACAAGGCTACACCCACAAGCCACCCATGCTCCCACACAATAATTCTCCATAAAAACATGATACAAAACTGGACACAGCGACTTGATAAACCTGATGTGAAGTGCAGGGGTTTCATTACTACTGTGATGGTGCTCCGAAGGGGGAGAGACTTTGCCTGGAGAGCAAAGGGAGGGGAGGCTCAGAGAGTCCAAAACAAAAGAGAAACTTGTAAAAGAATGCAGCATTTTAAAAACAATATCATGATCTAAATATGTCATGTATTAGCAGTTAATGCCCCATAGAAGTTATTCTTATAATGTGTCTGTAAAGGCTTTGGTTTGTACAAGTAAAATATCCAACAGACGCTCTGTGTATGAATGAATGTAATAGTTTGTATGTGTATAATCAGATATGCACTCTTTTAGATTTATTCAATTCAATTCAATTGCTTTATTGTAATTGTCATATAAAATCACAACAAAATGTTAGAGCATCACAAACTGCATAGTATGTTGAATAGAAGTGTGTAATAGTGCAAAGCACTCACACACTGTGTGAACATTAGTGCACAGCAATAGTGAGATCAGTGAGATAGACAAAACAAAAGAAATGGCATATCCAGAACAGGGGCATCCGGGCCGATTGTGTATTTTACATGTCTTTTTGCAGCTACTGTATGTAAGGTCCAGTTCATACGGGGAGGGGAGCTGTTCAGCAGCCTCACTGCCTCAGGGTCTGGATGTTCTGAGGGAACAGGCTGTAGGTCGGTCTGGATGTTCTGAGGGAACAGGCTGTAGGTCAGTCTGGATGTTCTGAGGGAACAGGCTGTAGGTCAGTCTGGATGTTCTGAGGGAACAGGCTGTAGGTCGGTCTGGATGTTCTGAGGGAACAGGCTGTAGGTCAGTCTGGATGTTCTGAGGGAACAGGCTGTAGGTCAGTCTGGATGTTGTGGCGTGTATGGACCTGTACCTTCTACCTGAGGGCAGCAGGTGGAACAGGTGGTGGGCAGGGTGTTGTTGGCCAAGTAAGATGTTACGCACTTTCTTCAGACAGCGGGTGGTGTAGATGGTACTGATCTCTGGAAGAGTGGTCCCAGTGATTTTCCCCGCTGTGTTCTCCACCCGCTGGTGCCTGCTGATCGGCCTTAGTGCAGCTGGAGAATCACACTGGGATAATATGTCAGAACACTGCTGATGGCACAGTTGTGGAAGTTCACGTCAGATGTTTTGAGATGTTTGTGCTCCTCAGGTGCAGTGTTGATGCCCCAGGACAGGTCCTCAATCACAGTCACCCTCAACAATCTAAATGTGTCACCTTCTCTACCACCTTGTTGCCAACAGAGAGTGGAGGGTGATTGTGTTTTGTAGACTAGTCCATGTACGGCAGGTTGTGAAACTCTGATCTGAATCTTAGTCTCAGTGTAAATGGGCACTTCCTGTAATCTGCAGGATAATCCACATAAATGCACATGACTCATGGGATTATGGTCATAGAGAGCACCTCATGTG
Source organism: Odontamblyopus lacepedii (assembly GCA_034769755.1). Lineage (NCBI taxonomy): Eukaryota > Metazoa > Chordata > Actinopteri > Gobiiformes > Gobiidae > Odontamblyopus > Odontamblyopus lacepedii. Next base: position 650,449 of record CM068350.1, on the reverse strand, counting down.
TGCTCCAGAGGGGACGCCCCCTCTGCCCCTCTTCCCCCTGTCCCAATAAGCCTCTGACCTGCATCGCTATTCTCTCTCCCTGTTTCCTTTCCTTGATTCCTCTCTTCAATTCTGCAGGAAATGGGTGAGGAAGTCAGTGAGGAGAGAGGAGACACAGAGAGGAGAAAGGAGACACAGTGGGGAGAAAGGAGACACAGTGAGGAGACACAGAGAGAAGACATAGTGAGGAGAGAGGAGACACAGCAAGGAGACACAGAGATGAGACACAGTGAGGAAACACAGTGAGGAGACACAGAGAGGAGAGAGGAGATACAGTGAGGAGACACAGAGAGGAGACATAGAGAAGAGACACAGTGAGGAGACACAGTGAGGAGAGAGGAGACACAGCGAGGAGATAGAGAGGAGACACAGAGAAGAGAGGAGACACAGTGAGGACAGAGCAGACACAGAGAGGAGACACAGTGAGGAGAAAGGAGACACAGCAAGGAGACACAGAGAGGAGACACAGTGAGGAGAGAGGAGACACAGTGAGGAGACACAGAGAGGAGACATAGAGAAGAGACACAGTGAGGAGACACAGTGAGGAGAGAGGAGACACAGCGAGGAGACACAGAGAGGAGACATAGAGAGGAGACATAGAGAGGAGACATAGAGAGGAGATACAGAGAGGAGACATAGAGAGGAGACATAGAGAGGAGACATAGAGAGGAGATACAGAGAGGAGACATAGAGAGGAGACATAGAGAGGAGATACAGAGAGGAGACATAGAGAGGAGACATAGAGAGGAGATACAGAGAGGAGACACAGAGAGGAGACACAGAGAGGAGACATAGAGAGGAGACATAGAGAGGAGACACAGAGAGGAGACACAGAGAGGAGACATAGAGAGGAGACATAGAGAGGAGATACAGAGAGGAGACATAGAGAGGAGACACAGAGAGGAGAGAGGAGACACAGTGAGGAGAAAGGAGACACAGTGAGGAGACACAGAGAGGAGACACAGAGAGGAGACACAGTGAGGAGAGAGGAGACACAAAGAGGAGAGAGGAGACACAACGAGGAGACACAAAGAGGAGACACAGTGAGGAGACACAGAGAGGAGAGAGGAGATACAGTGAGGAGAGAGCAGACACAGAGAGGAGATACAGTGAGGAGACATAGAGAGGAGATACAGAGAGGAGACATAGAGAGGAGACATAGAGAGGAGATACAGAGAGGAGACATAGAGAGGAGACATAGAGAGGAGATACAGAGAGGAGACATAGAGAGGAGACATAGAGAGGAGACACAGAGAGGAGACACAGAGAGGAGACACAGAGAGGAGACACAGAGAGGAGACATAGAGAGCAGACACAGAGAGGAGATACAGTGAGGAGACATAGAGAGGAGATACAGAGAGGAGACATAGAGAGGAGACATAGAGAGGAGATACAGAGAGGAGACACAGAGAGGAGACACAGAGAGGAGACATAGAGAGGAGACATAGAGAGGAGACACAGAGAGGAGACACAGAGAGGAGACACAGAGAGGAGACATAGAGAGGAGACATAGAGAGGAGATACAGAGAGGAGACATAGAGAGGAGACACAGAGAGGAGAGAGGAGACACAGTGAGGAGAAAGGAGACACAGTGAGGAGACACAGAGAGGAGACACAGAGAGGAGACACAGTGAGGAGAGAGGAGACACAAAGAGGAGAGAGGAGACACAACGAGGAGACACAAAGAGGAGACACAGAGAGGAGACATAGTGAGGAGAGAGCAGACACAGAGAGGAGATACAGTGAGGAGACACAGAGAGGAGACACAGCGAGGAGACACAGAGAGAAGACAGTGAGGAGAGAGGACACACAGTGAGGAGAGAGGAGACACAGCGAGGAGAGAGGAGACACAGTGAGGAGACACAGAGAGGAGACACAGCGAGGAGACACAGAGAGAAGACAGTGAGGAGAGAGGACACACAGTGAGGAGAGAGGAGACACAGTGAGGAGAAAGGAGACACAGTGAGGAGACACAGAAAGGAGACACAGTAGGGAGCCACAGTGAGGAGAGAGGAGACACAGTGAGGAGACACAGTGAGGAGAGAGGAGACACAAAGAGGAAAGTGGAGACACAGTAAGGAGACACAATGAGGAGACACAGAGAGGAGACACAGAGAAGAGACAGTGAGGAGAGAGGAGGCACAAAGAGGAGCGTGGAGACACAGTAAGGAGATACAGTGAGGAGACACAGAGAGGAGACACAGAGAAGAGAGGAGACACAGTGAGGAGACACAGAGAGGAGACACAGAGAAGAGACACAGTGAGGAGAGAGGAGACACAGTGAGGAGACACAGAGAGGAGACACAGAGAGGAGACACAGAGAAGAGAGGAGACACAGTGAGGAGACACAGAGAGGAGACACAGAGAGGAGACACAGGGAAGAGAGGAGACACAAAGAGGAGAGAGGAAACACAGCAAGAAGACACAGAGAGGAGACACAGTGAGGAGACAGAGAAGAGAGGAGACAGCTAGGAGACAGCAGACACAGTGAGGAGAGAGGAGACACAAAGAGGAGAGTGGAGACACAGTAAGGAGACACAATGAGGAGACACAGAGAGGAGACACAGAGAAGAGAGGAGACACAGTGAGGAGACACAGAGAGGAGACACAGAGAAGAGAGGAGATACAGTGAGGAGACACAGAGAGGAGACACAGAGAGGAGACACAGAGAAGAAAGGAGACACAGTGAGGAGACACAGAGAGGAGACACAGAGAAGAGAGGAGACACAGTGAGGAGACACAGAGAGGAGACACAGAGAAGAGAGGAGACACAGTGAGGAGACACAGAGAGGAGACACAGAGAGGAGACACAGAGAGGAGACACAGAGAAGAAAGGAGATACAGTGAGGAGACACAGAGAGGAGACACAGTGAGGAGACACAGAGAGGAGACACAGTGATGAGAGGAGACACAATGAGGAGACACAGAGAGGAGACACAGAGAAGAGAGGAGACACAGTGAGGAGACACAGAGAGGAGACACAGAGAAGAGAGGAGATACAGTGAGGAGACACAGAGAGGAGACACAGAGAGGACACACAGAGAAGAAAGGAGACACAGTGAGGAGACACAGAGAGGAGACACAGAGAAGAGAGGAGACACAGTGAGGAGACACAGAGAGGAGACACAGTGATGAGAGGAGACACAGTGAGGAGACACAGAGAGGAGACACAGTGATGAGAGGAGACACAGTGAGGAGACACAGAGAGGAGACACAGTGATGAGAGGAGACACAGTGAGGAGACACAGAGAGGAGAGAGGAGACACAGCAAGAAGACACAGAGAGGAGACAGAGAAGAGAGGAGACAGCTAGGAGACAGCAGACACAGTGAGAATGTCCTCTCCTGTTGTAGTACCTTTGAGACTTTTTAGTGCTGCCAGCTCCTCAAACACTTCAAAGCGTGCGCTAACTCCACAAATAAAAATGAGCAGTTGCGCGGTGTCCTGCACATCATTGCTCTCATCCATGGCCAAAGCAAAAAACTCAAATTCTGACGCTTTCTTTTTCAGCTGGTCATACACGTTGTCCCCCATTTCTTCGATTCGCCTGGTCATAGTAGATGCAGAGAGACTCACCGTGTTGAGGGCATCCTTCTTGTCGGGACACACCTCCTCGACCACAACAAGCATCACATCTTTAACAAATTCCCCATCAGTAAACGGCTTTCCATGGGTAGCTAGCAGGTGAGCTACCTTATAGCTAACTCGGACAGCAGCCTGGTTGATCTGGGTTTGACGATGGAATAGATGCCGTTGAGCTGCCAGTTCACCTTTCATCCTCCGAATCCTGTCTTCTCTCGTTTGGCCTCGCAAACTAGCATACTCTTTGTAGCGGGTTTCGTAGTGGCGACGCAGATTATATTCTTTGAAGACACACTTTCTTTACATATCAGACAAATTCCACGGTCCTTACTCTGAACAAAAAAATAATCGGTTGTCCACTGTTCTTTGAAAATTTGCCACTCTCTGTCAACTTTTCGTACTTTGCTAGCCATTTTGTTGTCCTTAACTGCACTACACTGCACTGACGAACATTTGGTGGCACATTCGGCGGCAAACGTAAATACGTCATATAATTAATTCAATATAAATACTTCATATAAATATACCGATCATTTAAAGAAAATCAACAAAATACATCATGCAGATGTGTTATTATTTGCCAAAAAGTAATTTTAAAAAATATGATATGACAATTTTTGAATATTGCCTCATGGGGCCGGTTCAAGTGGTGGGGGGCAGAGGGGCTGGGGGGCCGGTCAAACGGGCGTGGAGGCCCGGAGCCGGCCCCCGGGCTGTAGTTTGATGACCCCTGACCTAGAGTCTGCGGCCAACAACAACAACATGAGCCGGGTCTTTAGTCTGCTGCTCCAAGCCCGTAATTGTCCACGCATCAAGACAGCCCTGGTGAAAGATTCTGATGGGCACCTCTGAACAACTGAAGCAACCTGCCTCGAACGCTGGAAAGAGCACTTCAGCCTCCTCCTGCAGCACGGCTCCATCCTGGCTGATTCCATCACCCCAGCCACTGCAAATGTTGCATCCACCAGCAACGCTTGCAGCACAGACCCTGTCACCCTAGAGGAAGTCAGAGCTGCTGTGAATAAAATCAACAATAGGAAGGCCCCCGGCATCTGCACCATAACTGCTGAGATGCTGAAATCTGGTGGGGATGGCGTTACCCACATATTCAACCAGGTGTGGGAAACAGAGAGGCTTCCCAGCGACTGGACCAGATGGGTCATCCTACCCTTCTGGTAACGCAAGGGTGACAGGCTAGACTACTGAAACCACAGAGGCATTACCCTTCTCTCCATCCCTGGCAAGGTCTTCACCAGGATCTTGCTTACCCGTGCTCTCCCAGCCATCAGAAGCAGCCGCCGTCCCCAGCAGGCTGGCTTTATATGGGATCAATACAGGGTCATAAAAACGCACAGTTGTAATAAAGTTTTGCATCTGTGTAAGAGAAATCGTGTATGTGCAATTATATTTTGTACCTGTAGAAATATTTTGTACATGTGTGGGTGAAAAATGTGTACCCGTAGAAGTATTGTGAGCATGTGCAAATAAATGTTGTACCTGTAGAAACATTTTGTACGTGTGGAGGGAATTTTGTAACTGTAGAAATATTTGGTGCGTGTGAGAAAAACAAAAGCGTATGTGTACAAATATGTTGTACACATGTCCCTGCTCGCGATTCAAAAGTTCACGCTTGCGAAACTGATCTACAGATGTACGGATTTTTGACCCGAACTTTACTGCCACCTTGGGAGAGCCAATCAAAACATTGCTTACTGCAAACCAATCAGTGCTTCCCGAGGACTTGGGAACCCACCCACATCCTTTAACGCGGCCTTGGTAAAGTTATGTTCCTGTTTGGTGCAGCAAAGATCGTGGGAGAGGTGTTGAGAACGTAGCCTATTTGCATTGAAAGCAGGATGGAAGCAGACATTATATTTGTACACATACGCTTTTGTTTTTCTCACACGCACCAAATATTTCTACAGTTACAAAATTCCCTCCACACGTACAAAATGTTTCTACAGGTACAACATTTATTTCCACATGCTCGCAATATTTCTACGGGTACACATTTTTCACCCACACATGTACAAAATATTTCCACAGGTACAAAATGTAATTGCACATACGCGATTTCTCTTACACAGATGCAAAACTTTATTACAACTGTGCGTATTTGTGACCCTGTATTGATCCCATAGCTTCATGCCTAACCGCTCCACAACAGACCACATCTCCGCCTTTTGTCTGCTGATAGAAAAGACCTATGAATTCCGCAAAGACCGACATCTCTACATCGGGTTCATAGATCTGAAGGCTGCCTTTGACACCGTCTGCCATGCTTCACTGTGGAGTAGCCTATCCTACAGGCCCTTGGAGCACCACCCAAGATCGTCGCCCTACTCAAGCTGCTTTACAGCAATGCACAGAGCTGTGTCCGCGTTAGTGGCAGAGACTCTGACTGGTTTCCCATCTCCAGTGGTGTCCATCAGGGCTGCGTGGCTGCTCCCAACCTCTTCAACTGCATCATTGACCATCTGATGCTCAAGGTCTGTGAGCAGGTCCCCGGAGTGTTCTTTGGCGACTACCACCTGACTGACCTGGAGTACGCTGACGACACTATTCTGCTCAGCACATCCTACAGCTGAGAGACACTCTGGGCATATACAGTGAAGAGGCAGGGGAGCGTGGCCTCCAAGTGAGCTGGGCTAAGACCAAATTTATGCATGTCGGTGATGGGCCGGATCCACCCCCTCTGCAGCTTGGCAATGACATCGTAGAGCCTGTCAAGTGCTTTGTGTACCTGGGGTCCATAGTGACCGACAATGGAGACCTAAATCCAGAGATCAACTGCAGAAGAGCCCTGGCAGCATCAGCCCTGCAGTCCCTCTGGAAACCACTCTGGCGGCATTCTACCATCTCAAGCATGAATATATAACTCCGCCGTACTCTCCATCCTGCTGCATGGCTCAGAGACATGGCCCCTGAACAAGACTCTGGCTGCCAGAGTAGATGGTTTTGATAGCAGAGCTCTTCGCACCATCGAAAATATCAGGTGGTCACAGCGAATTTCCAACCAGGTGCTCAGAGCTCGTACGCGCCAGACCAGAGCATCTTGCCTGGCTGAACAACGCCGCACCCGCTGGTTCGGTCATGACCTCCGCCTTCCCGCTGACCATCCCACGAGAGCCATCCTTCAGTTTGATCCAAAGGCAGCAGGCTGGAAATGACCACAAGGCAAGCCTCGCACTCGATGGCTTGACATCATGGCGAGTGACCTCACCGTGGAGCACGCAGAGCAGCGAGCCCAAGACCGCCAGCACTGGAAAAAACTGGTTCATCTGGTCGGCTCAAGGCACGGGGACGGAACGCCCCTCCCTTCGCTGGAGTAAGTAAGTAAGTGTAGTGTAGTGTAGTGTAGTGTAGTGTAGTGTCGTGTTGTGTAGTGTAGTGTAGTGCAGTGTCGTGTCGTGTTGTGTAGTGTGCCTGTGTAGTGTAGTGTAGTGCAGTGTAGTGTAGTGTAGTGTAGTGCAGTGTAGTGTAGTGTTGTGTAGTGTGCCTGTGTAGTGTAGTGTTAGGGGTGGGTATTGCCAACAACCTTGTGATACGATACGATTTGCGATACAGGGGTCTCGATACGATACGATTTGCGATACAGGGGTATGCCGATACATGTTCTTCAAGGCGATACGTATCCCGATATTTTACATTACGTAACCTATAATTTTAAAAAAAGACAGATGTTTACTCAAATGTTATTTTTATTTTGGTGCAGCGCATCAGTTACAATGTAACAGAAGAAGCTGTAAGGCAGAAACTGCCCTTGATTAACCTGTTAACAGCCGCACTCGGCACAAGGGTTCAAATATGTACCAGATGTTCAAACTGTAATAAGATGTAATGTATAATAAATAAACCATCTTCTGAAATTTAGGCAGGTTTTCTTAAGATAAATAACTAAAACAAGCCAAAAAATTTCGCTCCATATGTCTCGTGTGCCTCCACCAGTGAGTGTGCGTAAAAGGAGGAGAGAGAGAGTCTCCATACACAGAGCGCATGGAGCTAGCCTATCACTACAGCACCTCTGCCCCACATGGGGCCCATCGCTGAAATCGTCTTTTCATAGGCTACTCAGATCTGTCAATCATTTCCTGAAAGAACCAATGACTGAAGAGGTTTTGCCATGGAACTGTCCCTCGGTCATGCGTAATACGCCGCTAACTGGACGCACTCGTTTTGTTCCCCAAGCTGTAGCGCGGCGCCCCGTAGCCGGACTGAAGCCTGGACACGCTTGTTTTGTAGCTAAGAGTGTGGAGAAAACAAACATACCCCACACCGCTAACAGGAGCTAAGTGTTTAGCTATGCTAAGGACCAAGAGCGAGAGTAGTAGAGAGATGCGTCGCTCATCCATTCAGACAAACTCGGACTTTTTGGATTATTTCTCCACATGGAATTATTTTATGAAAAAAACAAGAGCTCCGCCAGCGGGGCAAAATACGCCCGTACTTTGAATTAATTAATTGTTGGTGCAGTTTGGAAGTTTGACATTCCTAGGTGAGACGGTTGTCGAGTTAGAGCGCGGACAAGAAATTGTCCACGGACAGACGGACAGACGGACGGACGGATAATCAATAGGGAAATCTGGCTCTTGCAGTAGGAGTATGAGTATGACATCATCACATTCTAGAATCGGAATTCCACCAATCAGATTGCAGCAACAGAACTTAAAGACACTACAAAGCTTTAATGTGTCAAAGCTCAAAGAAGCAGAGAATGTGGGTTGTTCTCGCTTTCAGCAGCAGAACATTTTTGCCTCTTCATGAAGACAAAGCTTCAAAGACTTCAAAGCTTTGAAGTGTCCACAGACAGACAGACAGACAGACGGACAGACGGACGGACGGACGGACGGACGGACGGACAGCGCCATAGCATAATACGTCCCGTCTTACAACGGGCGTATGACAACTGGATATTCTTTTTCTGTGGACTGTTACGGACTAATTGAGCACAGCTATTCCTGGATTGGACCCGTTTTGGACCGACAGAACCGGCTCAAAGGTAAGAAATGCGATGAATATTTTCGGGAATTATAAGTTATGGCTCTTTGGGCTGTGTGGCATAAAATGAATGATATGGTTGTTTTACTGAGGAATTAAGCTTTCAAACGATGTACAGCAGGTCAATATTGGAAAAATAAGTACGGTGAATATCTGGCTTGACTTTTTAATGTTGTGTAATCGCCTGCCGGCGGGCGGGTGGGTGTTAAACATGGCTTAACAAGGCTGTAGTGCAGGAGGAATGCTGCCTCTGACAATACGAAATGCGCATTGCAAGGATCACTTATCAGACGCAGTTTGCTGAAGCTTGATAAATAATGTTTGTTGCATGTAAAATATCGATACTGACGCCTCCGTATCGATACGTGTATCGCCAAGAGGCCCACGACGATGTATCCCCGTATCGATTTTTTGAACACACCCCTATGTAGTGTAGTGTAGTGTAGTGTAGTGTAGTGTAGTGTAGTGTAGTGTAGTGTAGTGTAGTGTAGTGTAGTGTGCCTGTGTAGTGTAGTGTAGTGTAGTGTAGTGTAGTGTAGTGTAGTGTAGTGTAGTGTAGTGTAGTGTAGTGTAGTGTAGTGTGCCTGTGTAGTGTAGTGTAGTGTAGTGTAGTGTAGTGTAGTGTAGTGTAGTGTAGTGTAGTGTAGTGTAGTGTAGTGTAGTGTAGTGTAGTGTAGTGTAGTGTAGTGTAGTGTAGTGTAGTGTAGTGTAGTGTAGTGTAGTGTAGTGTAGTGTAGTGTAGTGTAGTGTAGTGTAGTGTAGTGTAGTGTAGTGTAGTGTAGTGTAGTGCAGTGCAGTGCAGTGCAGTGCAGTGCAGTGCAGTGCAGTGCAGTGCAGTGCAGTGTACTGTAGTGTAGTGCAGTGCAGTGCAGTGCAGTGCAGTGCAGTGCAGTGCAGTGCAGTGCAGTGCAGTGCAGTGCAGTGCAGTGTAGTGTAGTGTAGTGTAGTGTAGTGTAGTGTAGTGTAGTGTAGTGTACTGTACTGTAGTGTAGTGTAGTGTAGTGTAGTGTAGTGTAGTGTAGTGTAGTGCAGTGTACAGTTCCTTGAATCTCACCTGCAGAACAGCTCTGCATTTATTACTTGTTGTTGTTTGGATTGTGATAAATCCCACTGTTCCCAGACTCCTGAAGGGGTTGTGTGCCTGGAGACAAGGTGTATGAGCGTTGCTATGTTGTTGTTGCCACGTTGCTAGGCAACTCAGCTCCTGTGCATTAAGCCTGTGTGTGGCAGGGGCCAATTAGAGGAGTGTCCAGACCACAGGTAGAGGATGGATATGATTGGTGTTCGACAGTCGGGTCTGGAGGGATGGTGTGCTGTGATTGGTCATTTGAAGGCTAAAAAACAGGTTGCTTCATGTTAGTTAAGGTTAAGGTTAAAGCCACAGTATGTAACTTTGAATGTACTAAACTTAAGTTTATTTTCATTTTGCTTGTGTATATCAAGTCCAGAGTTATATCTATGGCACAACAATCTGGGCAAAATGGAACGGAGCATTTTTGAGGCTCAGAGAAGACAACTTTGGATTCATGGATTAATGACACAAGTGTGAATGAAGCAACATAAAACTCCATGTGTGTTTTGATGAGCTTAAAGCCCAAAAAAGTAAATTCTGCATAATATGTGTTCTTCAAATGAATTTGATATATAAACGTATGTACAGAGCAGTGGGCAGAAAGAAGGTGACAACAGTGATGCAGAACAATGCAGATGAGTCAGACATGCATGACTTCAAAATTCATCTGAGCAAATCAGGGTTAGGGAACATGTATAACCTGGATAAAAATTCATAAGTCCATTTTACATAATACATACCTTTAAATAATACTAGCAATAGAATTTTTTTCTCATTTCCATGGCAACCAGCCATATGTCCTCATTTGCGTCCCTCTAGAGCTGACTAAGTGCTCGATACGTCCCCACGCTCATATTAGTGCTAATTAGGCTTTGTCCAACACTAAATGAAGCTACAGAGGGCAGGAGCAGAGGGGGAGGGGCCATGGTTATTATGGCTACAGCTTAGTTCATGGTAAAAAAGTATACAAGGGGTCACTAATGAGACATAGGGCATTGCAGGACAAAATACTCTGTTCCACCTTGGGACGTCATGTATTGGTAGTTTTCAAGTGAACAGCTCTTTTTACCTTTAGTTCATTAGAGACGGCCTATTCCAGAGCTCAAATGATCCACATGATTCTAGAGAAGGTGTCTGGATACAGTCAGGGGCAGCTAAAATTAATAGACTGAGACAGACTTAACTGATAATATAATATGGTTAAAATGCAGACGTCTCCTGTAATACAAGAAGTGAATGGCACTGGCCACTAGGAAAAATGATCCAACATTTGTGAATTGATCTTTTCGAAGTTTTCATGGCAAAGTACAATGTGATCAAAAGGGAAAACTGTCTCTTTACCTGCACTTTACCTGTATACAAGAGGAATGGGAGTATCCCAGTGTATTTAGAGTGGTTGCTATGGTTACTATTACAGTGATATGGCAATAGGCTTATGGCTTTTTAGACAAAAGAACAAGACACATGTGAATAAGAACAGTCACACTGCTCCTCAGCTCTGGACATCACTCCCACCTGACCTCCAGAACACAGACTCTCTGCCCCTGGTCAAGACGAGACTCAAAACCCTGAATCTGTTCAGGAGAGTTTTTCCCTGTGATTTTGCACTTAATTTTTCTGTAATGTTGTTTTTATGTGTTATTAATTATGTTGGATAGTTTTTTTGTATTTAATGTTTTGTAAAGTGTCCTTAAGTGTCTAGAAAGGCGCTGTTAAATAAATTTAATTAACGTACGACTGTGACCACTGTAGAACATACAGGTGTTCCTAACAGTAGAAATGTTTTCCATGTCTTCAGCCAGAAGGAACAGGAACCAGATGTCATGTGATCGGAAGCACTTGGAAACGATTTTTTAAAAACTCAAAACCTTTGTCTAAGTTGTCTACTCGCATATAAGTGGGAAAAGTTGTGTTAGTACCTTTGCGATTTTTTATTGTGAGTCGAAAATGACAGTGATACACAGTGGGGCAAATCGGGTTAATATAAATGATCAAATATGTGAAAATGCTGAAATCTATTCACACCACTCTTCAAGAGAGAGATCTAGAGAGATTTCTATGTAGAGAACTCTACCAGAGAGCAGGCCTGCTCTATGTGCAGCAGGCCTGCTCTATAAGTGAGAGCTGTGGGTCACAGAGAATAAGAGCCAATGCAGTTCACTCTGACTTTGTCACACAGAGTCTGCTTTGACCAAAGGCCTTCAGGTCTTCTCCAGAAAGCCCAGGCAAAGTCGACAATATTGAACATTTTCTACACACTCAGAAAAATGCAAACTAGAGACACTACAGGATTATTTGGTCAGTCTAAAATCACAAAGACGACAGTGGGATCTGTGTGGAGCTGTGAGCTGATGGCGTCAGCTGTTTCCTGTCTACAGTAAAACCACTCGCTCTGAGACTCTGAAGTGTTCAAAGATCAGAGCTCTGCACTAGTTTAGATACAAGTCCAAACTGTGTCATTATTTGTGAAATGTGGAGAAATGCTTCAGATTCGTGATTTAAAGCAGAAAAGAGGAGATCTGCAGCTTAATCTCGATCCGTGAACTGTGTGGATGTAAACAGACACACGTGAGGAACTATCTCCACTTTTTACTTTTAAAAAACGCCTCAAACTAGATTAATAGTGCGGTTTTATGGACTGGATGTCATTATTTGTGGAGGACAATTTCTATGGATAATGTGGATGAGACGCTGCACTTTAAATTTACTACTTCACGAGAAGTGACGAATAAACTCTTTATTGTCACGATATCCCAAGTTTGTGTCTCTGTGTCCGTCGCTCGTCGGCCTCTGACGCTCTGTAGTATCGGCTGTTACCGTAGCAATGCTGATGTTTGGTGGTTATGATCTGCCAGAGCAGCTCAGAGTCACACACACACACACACACAGACAGACACAGACACACACACACACACACACACACACAGACACACACACACACACACACACAGACACACACACACACACACACACAGACACAGACACACACACAGACAGACACAGACACACACACACACACACACACACACACACAGACAGACACACACACACACACACAGACACAGACACACACACACACACAGACAGACACAGACACACACACACACACACACACACACACACAGACACACACAGACACACACAGACACACACAGACACACACACACACACAGACAGACACAGACACACACACACACACACAGACACACACAGACACACACACACACACACACACACAGACAGACACACATACACACACACACACAGACACACACAGACACACACGAGGAGCAGCGACTTTAAAATTGCACATGAAGACACAAAGTCGAGTCACGTCTCCTGAACTCAGGGAGGAATTAACTTCAGTGTAAAGTGGGGACATTCTCCTGTCGTGTGTGGCGCATGTAAAGTGGGGACATTCTCCTGTGGTGTGTGGCGCATGTAAAGTGGGGACATTCTCCTGTCGTGTGTGGCGCCTTTAGCCTCTGTGCCTGAAGATTCCTCCATCATTTTAAAGCTACACTGTGTCACTTCTGAGGGGACTATGTTTCGTCTGGAATATCCTCCAATCTGGTATTTAACTGAAATAACGTATCTTGTATTTCTGTCTTACATTACAGATTCTTCTTCTTAAAAACATGTACGCCTCTTCTACCATGAGCACTGTCACTGTTCCACAGATCTGACATGTAACCTAGACTGGTGGCATCCCGTGATTGCTCCGTGATGACCATAGAGGAACATTCTGGGTAAAGCCCTAACATCTCCAAGGAGACAAGCAGAAAAGTTACACACTGTAGCTTTATGTGTAGCCTCAGTGTTGATGAGAGAGGATTTTAGCCTTTTAATGTAATTAATGTAAAAAAGCAACTTTGACACCAGCTGACAAGTTAGAAGTGGCTAAGATCTGTTTCCATGGAAACAGTAACTCAAACTTACCAGGGACAAAACCAGGTTAAACAATATAGATACGCGACACTAGATTGTAATGTGCATAATAATACCTGTCACAACACGCTTGCAACACCGAATCAACTCGTTACGCGCTCTAAATGTGTAATTACACGGCCCGTGAGCACGTTTCACGCCACGTTAAGAGTCAGAGCGCCGCTGTCTCCACGCAGAACCGCTGCTGCTTTTCCACCACTTCAAAGCGTCCAGATGTCACGTAAACGAGCCGCATCTATGGATCCTCATCTGCTCCATCTGGGTTATTTCTGTATTTAGGTTGCCGATGCGGGCTGCGATGAGCGGCGTCGCGTTCGTCCAATCAGCGAGCGGCGCTGCTGCGCTACTGGTGTTGTGCCATAAAACGCACCCCTGTCAGAATGTGACCCTCCTCCTCCAGGCGAACCTTTACTTTCTTTGGGTGATACGCAGAAAAGGACCATGGAAATGGAGTCAGTCTTTGTAAATAAAAATACAATCTCCCATCTCAACATTAAAGCAGATATTAATGCAACTTCCACAAATTATCATGTGGAATTTGCATTTTAAATATCCTCGACTGTACCGAACTGTATGAACTGTATCGTTATAGAGCTCTAGTCTGTGCTTTTTCATCTTTAATTAAACAGAAATAACTGCAAAACAACTAAACATTTGTGATTATCTGCCATGTTTTATTACACTATAATATAAAGCCCAGATTCAGAACCAAGGTCATGGAGCGAAGTGTTACTATCAAAGTTCAGTTATGGAATAGCCTCGAAAAGGAAATCCAAGAATCAAGTACAATGACGGCATTTAAAACACATTAAATCCTGTGCAGTGTTTATGTGTGAAAAAGAAAACTAAGTTGCTGTTCATAAAAGTGAAGATTTACGTTTACACTTGATTTAATAATTGTAACTGAAATGAAACGAACTGATTTGAAAAGTTTCAAATCGATTATCGGCGTCGATGTGTCTGGAAAAGGGCAAATAACATAAGATTCTTCTTCTTTCTGCTCCTTTTCATTCATTTGATATTATGACACTGTCCATGTCTTTTTATACTTCATGAATGAAATAAACACATTTTACAAATTAGCTTGGTGTAAAAGTATGCGGAATATTCAGACTGCAGTACTCTGAAGTGTTCTTCCGTCCCAAACATGTATTTTGCTCGAATCTGTGTTCTGGAGGACGGCGGGGCGCATTTCGGACGGGTGCCGGTTTGTGCCATAACACCGGGCTGTGATTGGCCGTGGCGCGGACAGAGGGGCTGCCGCGGCTCTGCGCTCCCCTCCGCTCCCCGCACTCACACACGGGCATCTGGAAAGAGCCGACCCTGGAAACGAGCACGAAAACGGTCAGCTGTAAGAGCGCGCCCGGGGGTTTGGTGCTTTCAGACGCGGCCGGGTGGAGGTGTTGTTGTCCGGGTGGATTCTGCTGGGAGGAGGCGGCAGGTGCCAGGGGGGAGACGCGGGGGAAGCCACACGGAAACACGGCTAAGCGGAGGGCGGGAGTGAGCCTGGTGATGGAGTGAGCTGCTCCCGCATCCAGGAGGTGTTTAGGCCCGATGGAAGCGACGTCGCATCGGCTCCGAGTGGATGACGCTTGTGCGCGGATTCTAAAGTCGTTGGTGTGAGCTGGATTTGTTCTTCTTTGCAGTCCGGAGCATGCATATGCCCCATCCTCCTCGCCTCTAATCTGAGTTTAAATCAGAAGAGTTGTCCCGGATTACCCCTTCCGTCCCCGCTGGTTCGGACCCACCTTGGCCATGCCGACGTCCCAGCCCGGTTCGGAGCCCGCGGAGGAGTTCTGGGTGGACGGCTCCAGGCGGGACGGGACCGTGGAGGAGGTGTACATCCTGGGAGCCGAGCTGGGCAGGTTTGGACCGCACGGACACGCACGGACACAGATGTGCAGGGACCAGAGACAGAAACACACCAAATATGAAGTTTCCCTTTTCGGTCCTGCTTTAGTTCTGGGTTGAGCCTGATCTCATCCTGGATTAGTCCTCCTTTGGTGCTGTTAGAACATGGTTTACATGCGTTAGACCTGTGCAAGTCTTAATGCTCATGCATTATCAATTGAAACTGAGACTAAACTATGTCAAACTGGGGCTAGAACTAGAACAGGACCAAACAAGTATAGATTAGGATTAAACTGGGCTCAAGATAAAACTAACAAGTGTGTGAACACACCCTTTGATTTGGTTTAGACATCACTACATTTGTACAAAACGAGGACTAGAACAAGACCAAACCAGGCCCACATAAGGAGTAACCTGATCTTAAACCAGGACTGAAGTCCTCATCTTTGTACCTGTTTGTCCTGGTTAAGTATTGGTGTATGTCTGCACTGATCCTGGTTCAGGCTTCTTCCTGGTTTAGATCATTTATTAACCCTTTAGTTCACCTCTTTAAGTCCTGATTAGGAAAGTCACGATGTCACAATTTAAATATTTCGATCATTCAGACAACATAATCAGTATAGTCCCTTTTCTTTTATTCACACTGTTTTCACTTGTAGATTGAGTCAAAATGTCTCATTTTTTGCTTTATAGTTTTTTGTTCTGAAAATTATATTGTGTGTGACCTGAATTAGAGATGCACCGATCCAGCTTTTTATGTTTCAATATCGAAACCGATACTTTAAGTATCGGCTGATGTGGATATCAACCAATACCAGGGCAGAGACTGAATGTAGAACTGATTTCCTTTAAACACAGTGTTTGGTAAAATCCAAAATCCAATCTGAACTGGCAAACGAAGATGGAGATTCTTTTATTGGATTCATTTTTACTTGTGACAATGACAATAAATCCCTGAATGTTGAAGGTCTAAACTTTGGTGCATGGAGCTCAGCTGGCAGAGGCCAGAGATGAAGACAGAGCAGGAGTTTGTTTTCATTCTGAGGCATAGATAGATGCCAGAAATAGACAGGTAGATACGATGATGGTGAAGAAGAGCAAAGTGACGATGGAGAGGCTGAGGAGGCTGATGTCTTCAGAGGTGAGGTGATTGGTTGAGAGGAAAAAGAAGTGGGCTGTGATTGGCTGTCCCCTGGTTTATGCTTCAGCTGTTGGAGGAGGCTCAAGATCATTCTAAAGAAATTCTGGAAAGGCTCATCTGCGTCCTGTCAATGGGACTTTTTTTAATATCAATACCTGTTCAAATGAGTTCCTAGTTTTTTGCGGCTAGTTTTAGTTTAGGCCTCAGATTTTCAATACATTTGACAACTCGATCTCATTCTCGACCTAATTTGTTTTTTTTGTCACTCTTGAAAATGCACCATGATAGAGAATCGAGTATCTGGGATAGCAGTTGGTTTCCCATAATTCTTAGTAACAATGTGCCTGATAATAAGATGAGAGTTAGCTTCTGTTTTAAATACAGCTTTGTAAAAAATAAGAGACCACTGCATTTTTATTTTCTTAAATCAGCGTCTCTACATGTGTGACGGCCGTTCCATTTCAGCGTCTGTTGAATTCAACACAAACTCACCTCATTCTGCTTCATGAGGCTCTGATGAGGAGATCACCTGAACCAAACCTGATTTAAGGAGGAAAAGGAGAAAAACCACTGCTGGTCATCAGTATTATTATTCCACCAAATATGGATTCCTGAACTCTTCCTAAGTTAAAACATTAGTGTTGTGTTGCTTTAAAATGATCTTTTGTTCACATTGTTTGAGGTCTGAAAACATTTAATCTTTTTTGTTCTTTTGGCCATTTGTCATTTTCTGCAAATAAATGCTCTAAATGACCATATTTTTATTTGGAATTTGGGAGAAATGTTGTCAGTAGTTTATAGAATGAAACCAAAATGTTCATTTTACTCAAACACAAACCTAAGTAGTAAAATCAGAGAAACTGATCATTTTGCAGTGGTCTCTTATTTTTTTCCAGAGCTGTATAACCCTAGAAAATGATGCAAAACGGACTTTTCTGAGCATTCTATCATGCTCTAATGTTCCCTCATTGAAACATAAAGAGGTTTTGTTCAGCTTGTCCAAGAAAGGGTGGAAGTAAAAGGCTGGAGACCAACTGGATGTCTTAAGCAGGAGGAGTTTATTTACCATCAATAATACAGGCTCAGGGGGACTTGAAAAGTCAACATAGTGTGATTTCAAAAGAGAACATAGTGTGATGTTTGAGTTTTCAAGCCCCTTGACTCTGCTTCCAAAGGAAGAGGTTTATAAAGCAAGTGTGGTCAGACCAGTAGGCACCAGTTAGTAGCATTTAGTGAGACTATGAAGGCCAGAAGACTCCAGTCAGACAGCAATATGCCACTATTTAGACAGTGGTATGCCAAAAGAAGATCAAGGTGTAAATATAGCTTTTGTGAGTCAATCTTAAAGTGAGGAATGTAAGTGGAGGATAAATTACTTAAATTCTCTTACAGGTTTGAGATGTTGGATGCATGTTGGCGTAATCTAGCAATCTCTACTGGGCTCTATTTGAACCCTCCTTATGGTTACCTCAGCCCACAAGCCTTTACCACTCATGCTCCCACATGACACTTCTCCATCCATATACAAAGGCCTGATAGAAAACTTGACAAACCTGATATGACGTGCAGTCAGAATATTTAAAAAATGAAAGTGAAACTTGTTTTTATGTTGTTTTCGGCAAATACAGCATTTTCATGGCGATATGTTAATCCCCCCAAATGAAAACATCCCCTCCTTAAGATCAGGTAGAGGCCCTTTAAAGGAGGAGTTCTGGGACATGTCCATTTCACAGGTACCAGACTCAGAGCGCTGTTGGCTCTTGACTCCATCTGGTGGTTCATGACATGATGCTGAATAATGCGGCATTATCTTGTGTGTACATACAGAGGGCTGTGTTCATAATGTGACCTCTGCACAAACATCGTCATAAAACATCATTTGTTCAGTGCTCCACAGGAAAGTCGCCTAATTACAACAGAAGTGTTTCCAGTTTTTAGCTAATAAACTCAGACCTACATAACAGCCCTTTACCAGGCAAGTTGTTTACAGGTCCTAGATTACACAAAATTGACTATTGTGAGGGTTTTTCCATGTTAAAATATTGTTACCTCGTCAAAAACGTACCTGGAGTTGTGTATTGTTTAATGTCTCCATCTTCAGAGCTCAAAATGCTCTGTTCCACATTGTGATGTCATGAATTGTGATGTTTTAATGTTAACAAGCCCCTTTCACCTTTGGTTCAGTAGAGATGGGCATTTCCAGGACTGATTCTAGTAAAGGTGTATGGAGTTTAAAAATGGACAGTTTAATAATCACAAGGTGGAACAGAGTGTTTTTTGTTTGAGAGAAGAGTCTAAATGTGCAGGTTTGTGTGTTAAACATGTGTGAATGAAACAAAACCCAACTCCAGGTCCGTTTCTGATGAGGAAACTACATTAGAGCATAGATCAGAAAATAACTTGTATAGAATCCTAGAAGATAGGACGACTTACTTTATTTTTATACTGTGGAACATTCTAAACGTGATAGCATTTCCATGGAGACAAGCAATCAATGGAGCCTCCACTAGAAATGTTACATAGTGCACTTTGAAGAGCTCGTTACACAGGGTACCACTGAACCTGCTCTGACAGAACGGCTTTAAAAAGCTAGTTTTAAGGCAACTGAAAGATTTTGGATGAGGAAAAGTTTTTACCTGAAAGAAATGAGAGGAGAGGAAGACACTGGCTTAAGGAGAGACACATGAAATGATGGATGGATGTTCAGGGAGGAAGGTAACTTGAGGCGGACAACAACAGGATTAAGCACTCTTTCAATGACATATGGACCGATAAACTTGGGCGCTAGCTTCTTGGAGTCTACTTGAAGAGGGAGATCGCGGGTGGACAGCCAAACCTTCTGTCCAGGCTGGTAAGGAGGTGACTGCTTCCGATGTCTATCAGCAAATCCTTGGCTGCGAGTTGCCGTGCGCTGCAGTGCAGTACGAGCAGCCCTCCAAACATGCCGACAGCGCCTTAGATGAGCCTGAACTGACGGAACTGCCACGTCTCCCTCCTGATCTGGGAAAAGGGGAGGTTGAAACCCAAGCGAAACCATGAATGGGGTCATACCTGTGGCAGCGGATACTAGAGAGTTGTGGGCATATTCAATCCAAGGCAGATAAGTGCTCCATGTGGCAGGGTTGCGGGCGGTAACACAGCGTAGGGCAGTCTCCAGGTCCTGATTGGTCCGCTCTGTCTGACCATTGGTTTGAGGGTGGTAACCTGAGAGGCTGACAGAAGTTCCCAGAGCTTGACAAAACGCCCTCCACACTTGAGATGTAAATTGTGGTCCTCTGTCAGAAACAATGTCTAAAGGAAAACCGTGGAGCCTGTACACATGAAGTACCAACAGATTAGCGGTTTCAGTGGAAGTAGGCAACATAGGAAGAGGTACAAAATGCACTGCTTTAGAGAACCGGTCCACAATAGTGAGCATAACAGGGTTATCATCAGAGTCCCTCCTTCCCCTGTGTGTGTGGGCGGAGCCTCCTGGTTCTGATTCATCTCACCTGCTGGTACTTAGCTCCTGCTTCTCCAGTGAGACTCTGCCAGATTGTTATTTTTTATTTATTTTATTTTATTCATTCATTTCAGGCAGCAGCAATCACAGAACGACAAAATATCAACATACTGCACAACATGCTAGTTCTACCTGAAAGGGAGTGGGAAGAAGAAAACTTATTTAATCCCACCCCCATTCCTCATCAGTAGTGACACTGAGAGGTGTTAAGTGTCACATTACCTGGTGGTGCAACCACAAATGACAGGTTACATCAGAATGACAGAATTTTCTATCTATATATCAGCAATGGTAAGGAGAGTAAACAATACCAGCAACGGTAACAGACAGAATATACCAACAATGGTAATAGACAGAATAACAACAATGGTAATGGACAGAATAGCAACAATGGTAATAGACAGAATAGCAACAATGGTAATAGACAGAATAGCAACAATGGTAATGGACAGAATAGCAACAATGGTAATAGACAGAATAGCAACAATGGTAATAGACAGAATACCAACAATGGTAATAGACAGAATACCAACAATGGTAATAGACAGAATACCAACAATGGTAATAGACAGAATAGCAACAATGGTAATAGACAGAATACCAACAATGGTAAGGAAACATCAAGCACAGGTAACACTGATAAGACTGATTACAGATACACTTTAGAACCCTCTTTGTATATACTGTGACCAGACCTGATGTTTATAGAACGATTTGAATCTATGAATATTATGACATTGCTTGTGTTGTAATTCCAGACTGTTCCAGAGTTTTACCCCACATACAGACACACAAAAACTTTTACGAGTAGTTCGGAATTTTGGCAATATGAAGTTGCCAAATCCGCTCAAGTCAAGTTATCAACATACACACGGTGAACCTCTTGGCTCCTCAAGTTTTTTGTGACTTGTCAAGACATTTTTGGACTTAACTGTTTTTCTACCTCCAGTGATCCTTGTTGTCTCCTGTTAAAAAAAAAAAAAAAAAAAAAGGAAAGTCAGTCCAGATGTTTTTGTTTTAACTTGCTTATAATGGGTGCATTGTGTCACCATGGTAACTACAGAACATTCTCTCACAGAGATACATGTACTGCACTGCTTTTAGAGAACCGGTCCACAATAGCGAGTATGACAGAGTTACCATCAGAGTCCGGTAGCCCAGTGACAAAATCAATAGCAATGTGGGACCATGGTCTGCTGGGAATCGGTAAGGGGTTGAGGAGACCAGATGGGGCTTGGTGGCTAGATTTGCTTCGGCACACGTGGTACAGGCAGCAATAAAAGAACAAGTGTCCTTGATCATAGATGGCCACTAGAATCTCTGTTTAATGAAGGCTAAGGTCCGGTGGAACCCAGGATGACACGCGAGTTTAGAGCTATGCCCCCACTGGAGGACCCGTGCACGCACGGATTCTAGCACAAATAGAGTGTTAGGTGGGCCATTACCTGGGGCAGGTTGGGTTTGTTGAGCCTCACAGACCACTCTTTCAATCTCCCAATGAACAGACGCGACCAGGCAAGAAGGAGAACCCTCCAACGTGTTATCTGCATCCTCAACACATGAAGCAGGCAGAATGGGAACGGGCAGGGGCTCAGGGTCATCGGGCGTGAACTGACGAGACAAGGCGCCAGGCTTTATATTCCGAGAACCAGGGCGATAGGTTAGGGTGAAGTTGAACCTTCCCAGGAAAAGTGCCCATCTGGCCTGTCGAGAGTTGAGTCTCTGGGCCGATCGGAGATATGACAGGTTTTTTATGGTCAGTCCAAACAATGAAGGGATGTTCAGCGCCCTCCAGCCAGTGTCTCCACTCCCGCAATGCCAAAACCACAGCCAAAAGTTCTCGATTTCCAGTGTCATAGTTTACCTCAGCAGGAAACGGACAGCGAGAGAAGAAGGCACAAGGGTGGAGCTTTTGATCACTTTGAGAACGGCGAGACAGGTCTGCTCCCACTCCAGTATCCGAGGCGTCAACCTCTACAATGAATTACCTAGAAGGATCAGGGTAAGTAAGGACAGGAACAGAGTCTTAAGATTTTTGAAAGCATCTTCAGGCTCACTCGACCATTTAAAAGGGGTTCGGAGGTGGTGAGTTGAGTCAGTGGGGCTGCCTTTCTGCTGTAATCCTTAATAAATCTCCTGTAAAAGTTAGCAAATCCAAGAAAACGCTGAAGTTGCTTCCTGGATTCCGGCTTTGGCCACTCAGCAACAGCTCTCACTTTATCAGGGTCTGCCTTGATCTGCCCCTGTTGAATAATGAAACCCAGGAAGTTAACAGATGCTGCATGAAAGTCACATTTCTCCGCTTTCACAAAGAGCTTGTACTCAAGAAGGCGTTGCAGAATGAGCCTGACGTGTTGGACATGTTCCTTAGAATTCCTGGAAAAAATCAAAATGTCGTCCAAATACACAAAAACAAACTTGTTCAACATATCACGAAGGACATCATTAACAAGGGCTTGGAAAACTGCAGGTGCATTTGTTAGGCCAAATGGTACTCAAAATGTCCAAGTGGGGTATTGAACGCGGTCTTCCACTCATCACCTTGTCGAATGCACACAAGGTGATAGTCCAATTTAAGTCCAATTTAGTAAAGATAGTGGCTTGGTGAAGGGGTTCAAAAGCTGAATCAAAGAGTGGCAAGGGGTACTTATTTTTAACAGTTATGTCATTTAATCCTCTATAGTCTATACAGGGCCTCAAGGTCTTGTCTTTCTTTCCCACAAAGAAAAACCCTGCGCCTACAGGTGATGATGATGGACGTACAAGTCCTGCAGCTCATGAATCCCTTATATAGGTCTCCATGGCCTCCCTCTCAGGACCGGAACGTTTATACAAGTGACTAGAGGGCAAGGGGGCACCAGGGAGCAGGTCAATAGCGCAATCATAGGGACGATGTGGGGGTAGAGAAAGTGCTTTCAGTTTATTGAACACTTCACCCAGATCATGATATTCAGGGGGCACAGCAGACAGATCTGGAGGAACAGGAGGGGAAGAGACTTGTCCGTTGGGGGTTATGGCAGATTGGAGACAGTTAAAGTGACAGAACGTACTCCAGCTAGCAATGTTCTTAGCCCAGTCAATATGAGGATTGTGCAATTTTAACCAGGGAAGTCCTAAAACTAAAAGGGGCATGAGGAGATGAAATAACTAAAAAAACGAATAACTTCCCTGTGGTTACCAGACAAAACCAGTGTTAAATTAACAGTCTGGTGTGCAATCCTGGCCAATCTCTCTCCATTCAAAGCATTTACATCTCTAGGGGGTTCTAAGGGATCCAAAGGGATATTGGCTTGCGAAACCAAGTCTGAGTCAATGAAATTGTCGTCAGGGCCGAGAAGAGAAAATCCCACTCGACCCTGTCGAAGGCCTTCTCAGCATCCAGTGAGAGCAGAACCTCTGGTTTTTGATTATTGTAACTCTGAGTGTAGATAATATTGAATAATCTTCTAATGTTAAAGAATAGTTGTCGTTTTTTTATAAATCCAGTTTGGTCTGGAGACACGACTGTTGGGAGAACCTCCTCCAAATGACTGGCTAGAATTTTTGCCAATATTTTATTATCTACATTTAAGAGGCTTATAGGTCTGTAGGACTCTGGCTTAGTGGGATCCTTAACCCGTTTTATGAAATAAAAGAGATATTTGCATCATATAAAGTAGGTGGGAGGGAACCTGTTGTTAAGGCCTCGTTATAGACATCTAACAAAAGTGGAGTGAGTTGCTCAGTGAATGCTTTATAGAACTCTGCACTGTACCCATCAGGGCCGGGGCTTTTTGAGCTTTGCATACTGTTAATTGCCTGTTTTATTTCTTCCTTTGAAATAGGCTCCTCCAACAATCGTTTGTTTTCTGAACTTATGGTAGGTATTTGAATATTGTCAAAAAATTGGTCTATTTTCTTTGGGTTGTGTTCAGATTCCGAAGAATAAAGTTTAGAATAAAAATGTTTAAATGTATCATTAATCACTCTGGGATCTGTGGTAATCTGTCCTGAATCAGTCTGTATTTCTGTTATCAGTCTTGATGCCGCCTCCTCTTTAATTTGCTGGGCCAACAATTTACCGGGATTTTCCCCATATTCATAATGTCTGTGTTTAAGTTGTGTCAGTAGTTTTGTAGTTTCAGTTGTATAAAGTAAATTTAATTCCGTTTGTAAAGACACTTTCAGCCTCCTGAAGCTCTTGAGTTAGTTTTGACTCCTTCTCCCTTCGCTGTTTGTTTTGACGACTACTTAATGAAATAATCTGTCCCCTCATATAAACTTTTAATCTTTCCCAAAGTGTGGATCTTGTGATGTCTGGATTATCGTTTAACTTGAGAAATAATGATTCAGAACACAGAACGATTTCCATGATGGCCGCAGGCGGGACGGGTGTAGTCACTGCACTCCTACTATACACTTTAGCTATAAATTTCAGACCTGCATCAACAAATTTTGATCAAGCAACAGCAGCAATCATACAACGATATGCTTTTTAAAACTTTGGACATTCTCCACAAACAAACAAACAACCGTGCTAGCACAACTCTTGGCTTTGGAAAGCACCTTCTTACTGTTTACATCATACTTCCATCGCTACACAAACAAATAAGAAGAAATGCTGACAACGCAATACGACAACAGTGGACAAATACCTTGGCCATCGCGATTTGTTTGATTCTATCTGGAGACATTCCCCCATGCCCGGGTCCTGGCCTGGAACGTGACGTCGTTGTCCTGCTGGAGACTCTCCATAGGGCTACTGAGGAGCGCCTTGTTTATAATTTGTGAATTGTGAGTTGAGTGAGTAGTGCATTGTTTGTGATGGGGTTGGATTTTGGTGTGAATGTTTTATTTTATTGTTGCAATGTTGTATATAGTATTTTGTTGTTGGACACCCAACATCTGTCCTGGGACTACAGATGAAAAATAGCCGTCTGGCTAATTCTGGCATATTTACATGTAAATGTTGATTAATGTGCACTGTCCCATAAATAAATAAATAAATAGATAAATAAATAAATGAATAATGTTATTTGTTTTTGGATTTCTTCCTTTACTTTACAGTTTGATAAAAGAGCATTATTGAATCGCCACCTTTTGTTCACTGGATTACTTTCCATCTCTATCTGGAGAGACACCGGGCAGTGATCTGATAGTATCGCTTCATAATCGCAGTGTTTGACTTTTTGTAGATATGCATAATCGACTAGAAAAAAATCGATTCTAGAATATGAGTGGTGGACTGGCGGAAAAAAAAATATTTTTTTTAATATATTATTTTTGTGAAATGGATCATATAGTTTGTATTTTCTTATAAATGTTTGGACAGCTTTGGCAGATTTGGACATAGAAAATACTTTTTGTGATGATCTGTCAATCACTGGGTCTAATACTAGATTAAAGTCTCCCCCAATTATCAACTGATGGGAATCCATGTTAGGTAGCGCTGAAAAAAAAGTGTTTATAAAGTTCTCATCATCAGTATTGGGAACATAAGCATTGGCTAAAGTGACAAAATTATTATACAATTTACCTGTAACTATAATATATCGTCCTCGAGAGTCAGACACTACATTTGAGGGTATAAAGGGGATTGATTTTTAAATTATTATGGCAGCTCCACTATTTTTAGCTGTGAAGTTAGAGTGAAAGACTTGGTCGACCCATTTCACACGCAGACGTCTATGATCTTCATCTTTAAGATGAGTTTCTTGTAAGAATCCTGTCTGTTCCTAATTTTTTAAGATAGGCTAAAATGTCTCCACGTTTAGTTGCTCCGTTAAGTCCCTTACAATTCCATGAAACAAACGTCACCACATTTTGTTGGTTTGCTGAAC
Organism: Odontamblyopus lacepedii; assembly: GCA_034769755.1. Taxonomy (NCBI): domain Eukaryota; kingdom Metazoa; phylum Chordata; class Actinopteri; order Gobiiformes; family Gobiidae; genus Odontamblyopus; species Odontamblyopus lacepedii. The sequence continues at coordinate 624,498 of CM068350.1, read as the reverse complement.
CCATAATATCTTCAATCATAATTGCACCACAAGAAGATATATTTTGACCTTTTTAAAGGCAATTCTAAAGACAGCCTCCATTACGTAAAACACACAGAAAAAGTGCAGGTGAGAACACAACAAAGTCAAACCCTTGAAAAACAAACCCTGTTCCCTCTCCAAACTCTCCGAACAAACCGTTCCAAAAGAACCTGAACAGAGAGAGTGCTCGTACAAAAGAAAAAGTCCTGTGCCTTTACACTCAGAGGTCTGTGAACATCTGACTTACCACTGAGCTCCTATGAAAATTTTAAGTTGTATCTACTTCCCAAACGTATAATGTTTTGACTGGTAAATAAAATATTTCCTATTTATACTTTCAACAACCAGTGTAGACTAATGAGAGTGTACAGCTTTTTTTTAAATAATAAAATATAATAGTTATTATAATAGTTAATTATAATAGTTATTATAAAATAAGACAGAAGAATAATTATTGTAATGATGACGTCCACTTCTTTTATACAGCCTATGGTCCGGATGAATCTCTCCATGGACTGAGGGTCGTTGAACGTGTTACCGTCCACTGTTATCATAAGCCGGGAAGCCCATGGTGCACTGGATCCTCACGCTGCAGAGTTTGGCTTTCACCTGGTTGAAGGCTGCTCGCTGTCGTCCCACCTCCGAGCTAACATCTGGAAAAATATGTACCGGGGATCCCTCAAAGAGCAGGCGGCCTTTAGCCCGGGACAGAGACATGACTTTCTCTTTATCGGAATAGAAGTGCAGTCGGGCGATTATAATACGGGGGCGAGCACCATTGGGAGGATTCTGCGGTCTGCTTCTGTGGGCTCGATCAACCACGATGGCGCGTTCAAAGTTTTCTTCTCCAAGCACCTTCGCTAGGAACCTGGCCACAAAGTTGACTGTGTTGTTTGCCTCCGCGCCCTCCTCCACACCCACTAGCCAAATGTTCTGTCTGCGGCTTCTATTTTCCAGGTCTGTGCACTTTTCTTGCGACCTCTTATGGTAACTAGTCAGTGACTGGTACAGTGTTTCAAGAGTTACATGTCTGTCAGATTGGTCATTGAGATGTTTTTCCATGTCTTTCTGTGTGTTTGCGGTCTCTTTCTGCATTGAGTACAGCTTGTCCACCCGCTCCGTGAGCTTGCCCCGGATTTTCTTAATGTCCGTCTTGGTTTGACTCTGCAAGGCAGCAATGTCATCTCGTATTTCTTTACAGTGAGACTCTATTTCGGCTTTAATGTCACCTTTCGCACTTTCTCTGTATGCCTCGAACTGTTTTTGCAGCTCTGTACGCAGTATTCGCAGCGAAATGAGCCCCTCTTCGTCCGCGACACCGGCGCTAGCATTCATTTTAGCGGGTTCGTCTTTATCCCCGGAGAGGGAAGCATGTGGCTCGACATCTATGGTCGTCTGCGTATATCGCTTTCCTTTTCTAGTATCCATCTTCAGTACCTTATTCGTGTTTTAAATGACAGACTGGGAAGTCAGATATTAATTTGAGCTCGGAGCTGGTGCTTGGCGCTGCTTACTCCATGCGACCAGAAGCAGAAGTCCTTACTTTGCTTTTTTTGAAGCCAATGCTTTATCAAGCACATAGCTTCTTCAGGGACAGCGAAACACAGACTTCAGAAAAAGCAGTGTAAGTCCAGTTGTTTGAGTTTGTCGCAAAATTTGCATCAATTAATGCACTCATTAGCAAACAGTCTGAAAAAGTTTTAGGATACAAAATGGAATTAAACGGCTCATTTTCAAGAGACTGTGGCCCACACGCTCATGGTTCTGTTTAAGTCTAACAAAAACGTGACAAACTGAGAAACTGTTGGCTAATGCTAGCTAGTTTGTGACTGTAATGTTTGAGAAGGACTTGTGTAACACCACAGTTCACCTGTTGTAGTTTAAAAAAGTCAGTTCTTTCTGGGAACTGGGAACACCAGGTGCCACAGGGGGCGCCAGTGGCAAAAACGGTTGTCTTTGGGTCCTTAGGCAAGACACTTCACCCAGATTGCCAAGTATGAAAGTGGTGGATGTGAGTGATGGCGGTGGTTGGAGCCTCACTTCTGTCAGTCTGCCCCGGGGCAGCTGTGACTACAACAGTAGTTTACCACCTCTGTGGGGTGAATGAACAATGAACTGTAAATAATACTGTGTAAAGTGTCTTTGTGACATATGCCTGTGAAATGCACTATGTAAATAAACACTTACTTACAGTTAGCATCTCCCAGGGAATGTTGATGACATCAGCTGCAAAATATCAATATACTTTCCAATAAAGAATTTCTGTTATTTCACCCATCCACTGGTACAGAGTGTGGCAGACAGGAGGCGTGGGGAGAATGTGGTGAAGAGGAGGAGCAGGACAGGCTGAGGAGGCTGTGCTCTGTCCCTGTGGAGTAATGATAGGCCTGAGTCTTCAGAACAGCCTGTGTCTTCAGAACGGCCTGTGTCTTCAGAACAGCCTGTGTCTTCAGAACAGCCTGAGTCTTCAGAACAGCCTGTGTCTTCAGAACGGCCTGTGTCTTCAGAACAGACCTTGTCTTCAGAACAGCCTGTGTCTTCAGAACAGCCTGAGTCTTCAGAACAGCCTGTGTCTTCAGAACAGCCTGTGTCTTCAGAACAGCCTGTGTCTTCAGAACAGCCTGTGTCTTCAGAACAGCCTGTGTCTTCAGAACAGCCTGTGTCTTCAGAACAGCCTGTGTCTTCAGAACAGCCTGTGTCTTCAGAACGGCCTGAGTCTTCAGAACAGCCTGTGTCTTCAGAACAGCCTGTGTCTTCAGAACGGCCTGTGTCTTCAGAACAGCCTGTGTCTTCAGAACAGACCTTGTCTTCAGAACAGCCTGTGTCTTCAGAACAGCTGTCTGTGGGGACACGGAGTTGCTTTATTGACTGTAAACATTGTTATCAGTCAAGCCATCGCCATAGAAACCACCAAACCATAAAGTCTGATTCAGAGCTTATATCACTAACCTGTGAGCGCACCATCAACACCCCTGTCACACGCCGTCACTTGCCATCACCGAGAGGCAGTTACCATGGCAACCGGGCCCTGAGGCGATGGGGAGAGGGAAGTTTTGCTGGGACATTATTCACTATTTGGGACAACTTAGGTTTGATATTTAACATGGTAGATCCTAACTTAATCTATACAAAAAAGTCCCATTGACAGGACAGAAATGAGCCTTTCCTGAATGTCTTTAGAATGATGTGGAGCTGTGTCAGAACAAGTAGAAAACACATAGACTAGTACACACCCATGGAGCATCATGGAACCTACCTGCACCACTGAGGGATTATACAGAATGGGAATCATTTAATTTTGAAAAAAAAATTCTTTTGTCTTAAGAAAGAGTGTTTTTTATTATTATCATCATCACTGTATCGGTATTGAGTCATTCCTTAGTGTCGAAATTAATTAATGACAACACTTGTTCTATGAGGATAGAGGAGACAGAGGAGACAGAGGAGACGGAGGAGGAGGCGGAGGAGGCAGAACAGAGGAGACAGAGGAGGAGACAGAGGAGGAGACGGAGGAGGCAGAACAGAGGAGACAGAACAGAGGAGACAGGGGAGGAGACAGAGGAGGAGACAGACCAGAGGAGGAGACGGAGGAGGCAGAACAGAGGAGACAGAACAGAGGAAACAGAGGAGGAGACAGAGGAGACAGAACAGAGGAGACAGAGGAGGAGAGGGAGGAGGAGACAGAACAGAGGAAACAGAGGAGGAAACAGGAGAGAGAGGAGACAGAACAGAGGAGACAGAACAGAGGAAACAGAGGAGGAAACAGGAGAGAGAGGAGACAGAACAGAGGAGACAGAACAGAGGAGGAGACGGAGGAGGCAGAACAGAGGAGACAGAACAGAGGAAACAGAGGAGGAGACAGAGGAGACAGAACAGAGGAGACAGAGGAGGAGACGGGAGGAGAGGGAGGAGGAGACAGAACAGAGGAAACAGAGGAGGAAACAGAGGAGAGAGAGGAGACAGAACAGAGGAGACAGAACAGAGGAGACAGAGGAGGAGATGGAGGAGACTGAACAGAGACAGAGGAGGAGACAGTACAGACAAGAGGACATGTGATCTGGTTGTTGGTAATATCTCTGTATTTACTGAACCTTTCCATATGAAATTAAAACTGGCACAGAGTTCAACATCCTCATGTCCTAGAGCGTGAATGTGCCCTGCAGACCAGCACAGGCTCTACCTCCAGCACAGACTGAGACCCCCGAAGAACATCCACAAGGCTCTGTTTGAGCAGGGCTGTAGTCCAGACTAACATTCATCTGTGTTCACAGTAATTATCAGTCATCGACTGCTCTGCATTCTAAAATAGTGCTAAAGGCATTTGTCACAAAACCAAGCAACAAACAAAAACACTGATTGATCTCTGCTCAGAAGGAGACACAGTCATGAGCTTGTACTTGAGTCCTGTCCCTCAGAGGAGTGTGTGTGTGGTACACTGTCACTCACTTGTACTTGTACTTGTGCTGTGTCCAGAGGAGCGACGTCTGTAGTGTACCGCTGTGAGGAGAAGCAGACGCAGAAGCCCTACGCCGTCAAAGTGCTGAAGAAAACGGTGAGCTGCTCCTCAGAAACACACACACTGAGACAGGTTCAGGAGACATGTTCTCTAGCGCCATAAATACAAAGCATGTACTTTGTTATGATGGTAAATGATAAGTGATTGAATCATGATTGAATCATGTCGAATTCCACTGACATAATAACCCTAAAGCAGGATTAAACCCATAGACTGAACGTGGGAGTGGACCAGTGTGTAGACTAGTGTTTGGTTGAAGCCAGTTGAGCCGAGTAGTTCAGCAGCCAGTCTGCAAGAGCCGTCTTTGGAAATCAGGAATCGAAAACCAGAGAGCCAATCAAGAGCAAGGTTGTTAAAGGTACTCGCCCCGTCCCACTGGCAAAGACTCGATGTGGCTGAATCGCACCCATGCTGGCAAGTGGCTAGTGGCTAGTGCAGGGCTCCTCAATTCCAAACTCAAAAGGTCCACTTACCAAATTTACAGAGTTTCCAGGGTCCGAAAAAGTGACGGTGGATTTTCAAACTTAGAACTTCTAACAAAAAATGTAATAAATCCACATGGAACATTTGAACTGTGCACAAAGTATTGTGTGTTCTGTCCGAAAGTGTGAAAAGCTAAAGGCCGAATTAAGGCCAGTTTATGGTTCTGCGTCAAAACTGTGTCGACCTCCTGCACCCATGGGTGTAAAAGATTTTATTATAGTCTCTGCTGCACCTCTGAAATTTTCTAACTACATGTCAAAACAACACAGACAATAAGGACTGGGACTGGTTTTAGACCTGGTTTTAGTCCTGATTAAGACCAGGAGTAAAACCAGATCTAAACCAGGACTAAACCAGGTCTAAAACAGGACTAAAACCAAGACTAAACCAGGTCTAAAACTAAACCAGGACCAAAATCAGGACTCAAACCAGGTCTAAACCAGGTCTAAACCAGGTCTAAACCAGATCTAATGGACGCACCGCCACTCCGATAATTAGACGTGGATGTCAGAGTGACGGTGTGTGGGAATGGCAGTGTGTAATAGAGCTGCATCCCAACCATAGTCCGTATATATGAGTGAACACATCCCGTTAGCAGCCGCGGGCCAAACAGGAAGTGCTCCAGGAGGCTCTTCCGGCTCCTTCTCTCCCTTTTCCCCATTGACTTACATTGGGATCTGATCGCTCCTCTCTCTGTACTTGTTGCTGTGGCCTTGTCATTTTGGTCTTAAAATGTTCGTGTGAACCCGCTCTACATGATCCTGATTTTTTTTCCGCTATTTTGTTCGTCAAAAAAAACCTGTTTATAACATAGAGCCTGGCTCCAGATTTGCTCCTGTAGCCGTTAGGATCACGAGCCTCATTTGAGCTGCGCTAAACGCTATAGGTGACGTCACGCTCACTTAGTCCACTTCTTTTATTCAGTCTATGGTTCCAACACAAAACAGTGCGGCGCGGGACACATTCTGAAAGGTCATTTCAGGCGGGAGCGTGACCGCACGATGCGGGTGGGACGATAAACAACAGTCCCGCAAAATAAATTGAGTCAAATAAAAGATAAAAGATAAAAAGTAAGTAGGCCTATATAAGTAAAATATACAGTCCACACGCTATGCGTTCAGGCTCCAGCACCATCTGAGGGTGTTCAGTGTATGTGGTCACAGACTGGAGGAGAAACAGTACTGAAGCCCTCAGTGAACAGACTCAAGCCTAAATAGGCTCATTTTAGGAATGTTCATGGCCCATTATAGGCCTCTCCAAATGTCAAATGTCAAACGTTACTGAGGCCTATTTAATGTTGGCTGAACAATAACTGTGACCCAGTTCCCACTTAAGGAATTATGTGCACGCGTGATTTTTTTCTCCTGGCCAATGAAACAACCTTCTGTCCCCATCTTTGTCTCGGTCCGGATGTCATTGCGTTTGGGTCCGGATCCAGACCAGAGTCCGCCAGTTGAGTACCTCTGGGCTAGTGGCTAGCGGCTAGTGGCTAGTAGCTAGTGGCTTGCAGCTAGTGGCTAGCGGCTTGTGGCTAGTGGCTAGTGGCCAGCTGTCCATGTTATACAGTTTAGGATGAACCCCTTTCTTAAATGTATAATATTGATAAAGAAACTGAAGCTGCAAAAGAGCAGAATGGAACATTTGAATAGTTTGTGTCGATAAGGAGTCACAGGGGTCCCTCTTCACAAGAGGAACACGATGATAACATATATAATATAGCCGCAAGCACCGATGATCGGCCCTCGCGTGCGCCTATGCTGCACAGCCTGCCCCACACTAACCCTAATAACCGTAAGCCCCAACCACACTTTTCATATGCTTTACAGTGTGTTATATTCATGCTGAGATCAGGCATCGGTGATTCAAATTTCCCAGGCTAACAGATCAAAAAAATTACATAGTGCACCTTTAAATTATTTTTGAGGAGTCTTTGTGCCCCTGGTGGCCAACAGTGAAAAATTCACCATGTCCGTAATATATATTTTTTTGCTCATAGTCATGCAAAAAATTTAATTCCCAAATTTGGTACAAATCCAATAATAATAATAATAATAATAATAATAATAATAATAATCATCATCATCATAATCATCATCATCATCATCATCATCATCATCATCATCATCATAATCATCATCATCATCATCATCATCATAATGCATCAGTTTTATACAGTGCTTTTCTGTACACTCAAAGACGCCTTACAGAGCATTATTCATTCACTCCAGACCCAGTGGTGGTAAACTAGTATTGTAGCCACAGCTGCCCTGGTGCAGACTGACGGAAGCGAGGCTCCAATCTGCACCATCGGCCCCTCTGACCACCACCATCGCCATCACACCACTTTTATACTAGGCAGTGTAGGTGATGTGTCTTGCCTAAGGACACAACAACAGTTTTTGTGACTGGCGCCCCCCAGTGGCACCTGGAATAATGTTGGCGTTTCATGTCTAGGGGGCGCTATAGTGTAATTTTCCATATGCTTTATAGTGTATTATATTCAGGCCGAGATCAGCATCAGTGACTCAAATTTGAGCTCGATCGGACTAAGTCTGTGCCAACGGGAGCAAATCTTCACATTGAATATTGTCTAATAACAGAGAATATGGCCATAATAATATTTTTTGTTTGTCTTCATGTGACAAATGCGTGTACCGAATTTTGTGGCTCTACGACAAAGTTGAGCTGGGACGGCTCCCATTGGAGTGGGCGGAGCCTAATATTCGAGGTGGTGAATTATCTCCATTTTTTTATCCCCACACATGAAACCTATATTTTCTCGAATGTCTCATCATTTCTGAACTTTTGGCAAAGTTTGGTGAGTTTTTGAACGTGTTTGCAGGATCACGTTTTATTTCAGTCTGTAGGGGGCGCTAATACACCAAATAAAATGTTTTCACATTCAGTAGCTTTAGGGCAGAGAATTTAAAAACTGTGTCAAATTTCATTGAAATCAGAGTTTGTTTGAGCAAATAGGAGCAATTTGTAAATTTCCAAAACTTGTGTTCATTATTTGTCGCTTCACTGCTCAGAGACGTCAGACGGATTTGGGATGTGGAAAACTTTTGATGTTCCACCTCTGGAGATAATGTGGACCAAATCTGAGGCCGTTTGGGTGACGCCCGCGGAGGAGTGCGTTTCAGCTTCACAAACTTTTATCCAAGATGGCCACGCCCCCTGGTGTGTCAGGGGGCGTGGCCATAATAATATTTTTTACTTGTCTTGTCATGATCAACTCTTTGTTAAATTTCATGATTCTGTGTGCACATGTTTTTTGGTGTCATTCATATTCCCTAATGCATTTTTGTCTCGTTAGGGGGCGCTGACGAGCCATTTTATTTACTTTTTGAAAGTGGAAATAGCTAAAAGTTAGAGAAGCGGATTCTTTAACACGTGGCCAAATTTCGTGAGTTTTCGTCATTGTTCACTGGGTGAAAAATGGGTGAGTGCGTTAGGAGAAAAAGAAGAAGAAGAAGAATATTCTGAGTGTGAGAAAAACAGGCCTGTCACAATAATCACTATAAAGACTTAGTGTTCTTCATATGAAATCTAGAGCTATACATTTTTGGGGTTAGTATTTATCATGTGTGTTTTTCTCTTGTGACTGTACGATAAGGTCTAAGCCGAACAACATGACTCATTACAGATGTCACTAAATGTTTTAATCTGCTGTTTGTTGATTACACCTCATGTTTTAACCTTATGTTTTAACTGTCCTGTGCATTCAGAATAGTTTTTGTGGTATAAATCTGCTCTTGGGATTTGTGTCAGTGGCATAAATTATATATTATTTTATTGTTTATAGTCACTTCAGTTTACTTCAGCAATAAATCACATTTCTAAATACACATTTAGAAAAAAGAACATATTTAGAGAAAAGTGCCTTTGAAGTGAGTTTCCATATACTGCACATGTGGATCTACTGTACGATAAGGGTTCAGCCTCTTAACATCAAAAATGCATTGAGAACATTTCGAACACTGTGTGTGTTTTTCAGATCGATAAGAAAATCGTGCGCACTGAGATCGGAGTTCTGCTGCGTCTGTCCCACCCGAACATAGTGAGTATCTCAGGCCACACTGTGTGTTATGCACTGTTATGTCGCATGTACACAGCACCACTGCACTGTAGTACTATAGTTACTATAGCACTAAAGTGAAGGAAGAATCTGACTTTATCTTTAAAACCACCAACCAAAACAAACATGGCAGCGCTGGCAAAAGGACTGCAGCCTGCTGCAGAGGGAGGCACCTGCTGCAGAGGGAGGCACCTGCTGCAGAGGGAGGCACCTGCTGCAGAGGGAGGCACCTGCTGCAGAGGGAGGCACCTGCTGCAGAGGGAGGCACCTGCTGCAGAGGGAGGCACCTGCTGCAGAGGGAGGCACCTGCTGCAGAGGGAGGCACCTGCTGCAGAGGGAGGCACCTGCTGCAGAGGGAGGCGCTCTGTGCATTTGAAGGGAAACACTTTTCTCTCATCTGGATGTAAAAAAAAGTGAAATGTTTTGCTGTTGTGACACTTCGACCAATCAGATTCAAATAGTCCTCATGACATTTCACCTTTTTGCTGATCACTTTCCGCCAGATCTGTTCCAGACTGATAATGTTCCATTCCCTTCAGAGGGCTGCATGAGTCTGGGGTCAGATCAAGTACCACAACATATTCCTTTGCTTTTATAAAAGCAACTGTTTTTGAATCAATGGAAAGAGTAACTCTATTCAAATACAGTTACTCAAAATGTGTTTTCTGAATTGAAATACATTTGTAGTAGATAATTACTGATGTCTTAACTGGTGTTCATCACAGATCATTCAAGGCTGTAAGTTAAAGGCCTCATATTATACTCTGTCTTCTGACTGATGTTTCCTCATCACACACAGATCTGGAGCTCTTCTCTCAAAGTGAAAACACTCTCTTCCACCTTGTGATGTCATGGTAATATGGTACATGTTCCACTATGTTTTTAAACTTCATACACCTTCACTAGAATCATTTGAATCATTTCAGCCCTGGAATTGCCCATCTGTACAGAACTGAAGGTATTAACTTAAAAACTCCCACCACATGACATCACAAGGCTTTTGAGGAGGGAACCTTCTACCATGGGTTAAGGGAGAACATCTGGTGTAATATGAGACCTTTGAGATTCATTTAGGCTAAGGCTGTGTGTGTGTGTGTGTGTGTGTGTGTGTGTGTGTGTGTGTGTGTGTGTGTGTGTGTGTGTGTGTGTGTGTGTGTGTGTGTGTGTGTGCAGATCGAGCTGAAGGAGATCTTTGAGACGGACACAGACATCGCTCTGGTGCTGGAGCTGGTCACGGGAGGAGAGCTGTTTGACCGGTACGCCTCCTCACTACTCCACACATACAGGAAATACTACACACTACTGCAGTCAGTGTGTACTCCACACATACAGGAAATACTACACACTACTGCAGTCAGTGTGTACTCCACACATACAGGAAATACTACACACTACTGCAGTCAGTGTGTACTCCACACATACAGGAAATACTACACACTACTGCAGTCAGTGTGTACTCCACACATACAGGAAATACTACACACTACTGCAGTCAGTGTGTACTCCACACATACAGGAAATACTACACACTACTGCAGTCAGTGTGTACTCCACACATACAGGAAATACTACACACTCCTGCAGTCAGTGTGTACTCCACACATACAGGAAATACTACACACTACTGCAGTCAGTGTGTACTCCACACATACAGGAAATACTACACACTACTGCAGTCAGTGTGTACTCCACACATACAGGAAATACTACACACTACTGCAGTCAGTGTGTACTCCACACATACAGGAAATACTACACACTACTGCAGTCAGTGTGTACTCCACACATACAGGAAATACTACACACTACTGCAGTCAGTGTGTACTCCACACATACAGGAAATACTACACACTACTGCAGTCAGTGTGTACTCCACACATACAGGAAATACTACACACTACTGCAGTCAGTGTGTACTCCACACATACAGGAAATACTACACACTACTGCAGTCAGTGTGTACTCCACACATACAGGAAATACTACACACTACTGCAGTCAGTGTGTACTCCACACATACAGGAAATACTACACACTACTGCAGTCAGTGTGTACTCCACACATACAGGAAATACTACACACTACTGCAGTCAGTGTGTACTCAGAAACCTTTTGAACAACACGTGAGAGGCAGTGTCTGATTTCAAACGGGTCTGTCCAGTTTTGAAAGTCTCTGACCCATGTGCAGTGCTATTTTCACTCTCCAGAGTCTTTTGGCTGTTTGTTGTTAGCAGCTTGGACACTAAATATATCATAGTACTCAAATTTAACATCACCCCAATCCCCATCAATGATTATTATGCCCATGTCCTCAGTGTATGGCAGCTAATAGCTGCTCAGGTTTAAGTGCTGTTTCACTGTTATTCATTAAGAAAATGACCAATTGGAATAATAAAATAGTCCTTGTTGACAAAGAATGACCAAAACAGCTGGATTCTCACTGCCCCTCACACACACGATGCTTTTCGTCTCTTTTGTTGTTGAATTCTAAATCGTTTGTAGCTCTTCCCAAAGGCTTTGCTTTGAATGAGACTTTGGTGTCATGAAAACATTAAACTTGAAAATGTTTGGACAGCAACAATAGTTCTATTTTAGCCTTAAAGATCTGGTTTGATAAAAAGATACTGCACATACTGGAGGATTAACCATTATAGACACATAAAAAGATATAAGATATAGAAAGATATAATACTGTTAAATTATGGCAGCAGTGGCAAACACCTGATACTGGGTGGAGGTCTAATACATTTGTCAGCACTGTACCTTTAAAGGAGCTGTATCTGAATTTTGCTTTCCTGAAAAATGTGTAAAACAGAACTACTTTTAAACAGCTTGCAGTGGTCCAGAGTTATTCTTCACTTAACCTTATGCATTCAGAGCATCATGATAAATCACCATGATGAGTTTAGAAGAGTTTTTCACAACTCTCAGACAAGGGAGGAGTTTGATGTCAAACTAAAGCTAACAACAGCCAGCATGATGCAGACGGCGCACTACAGTCTTATTCCTGCCTCCTTACAGAATATATCTGCTGTATGTTGGTATATGAGCCAATTCATTTACTTTACCAGTGGAGGGCCATCAACTACTCTGTTTCCCTAGAGTTTATTTGCTTTTCTAGTAATGTTCCACAGAATGGCATTAACCTTATCTCCATAGAAACAAGCAGGTCACACTACCAGAACAAGTTACAGGTCAGATCTGTGGAGAGACGATCGCACAGACATTAAAAATATATTTAGCAAGCCGGTTTTAGAAATGAAAACAAGTACAACTGAATAATAAATAGAAGACAGACAGGTTTAATGTCATACTGTGGAACATTCCAGTCAGAGCAAGAGCATCTCCATTAAAGGGACATTCCGGAATTTTGGACATAGGGTCTCATTTACTAGTGAGCCAGAGTGTAGTCGATGTGTGGAGACACTTTTTTAAATCTTCCATCCAGTCCTTGTGTGTGGAGAGGTTGTTGGTGCTGGGCTAGAGCAGGTCAATGGCCACAGTTGGAGAGGTTGTTGGTGCTGGGCTAGAGCAGGTCAATGGCCACAGTTGGAGAGGTTGTTGGTGCTGGGCTAGAGCAGGTCAATGGCCACAGTTGGAGAGGTTGTTGGTGCTGGGCTAGAGCAGGTCAATGGCCACAGTTGGAGAGGTTGTTGGTGCTGGGCTAGAGCAGGTCAATGGCCACAGTCGTCCTGCCACTAAAAACAGTCTTAAGGCAGCTACACATCACAGGATTTTTCAGGCTCAAACGATTTAAACGTGAGACATAAAGTGCACATCACAGACACGCGGAGAAACTTCCATCCATCCATCCGTCGCGGGGACAGCGGTCTAAGCAGGGACTCCCAGACTTCCTTCACCCCAGACACTTCCTCCAGCTCTGATCCCGAGGCCAGAGACATAGTCCCTCCAGCATGTCCTGGGTCTTCCCCGGGGCCTCCTCCCGGTGGGACATGCCCAAAACACTTCCCCAGGGAGGTGTCCAGGAGGCATCCAGACCAGATGCCCTCCCCTCAGCTGCTCCTCGACTCTACTCCGAGCTCCTCCTGTGTGACCGAGCTCCTCCCCCTATTTCTAAGGGAGCGCCCGGCCACTCTGCGAAGGAAACTCATTTCGGCCGCTTGTATCGGCGATCTCGTCCTTTCGGTCATTACCCAGAGCTCATGACCATAGGCCGAGGAGAAATTTAAGAGACTTTAAATCTCCGAACACAAAGACTACAGTGGGATCTGTGTGGACCACAGGATATAAAGCTGTGAGCTGATGGCGTCAGCTGTTTCCTGTCTACAGTAAAACCACTCGCTCTGAGACTCTGAAGTGTTCAAAGATCAGAGCTCTGCACTAGTTTAGATACAAGTCCAAACTGTGTTATTATTATTTGTGAAATGTGGAAAAATGCTTCAGATTCATGATTTAAAGCAGAAAAGAGGAGATAAAGTCCACATGAAGTAGAGTCACTGTCGCTGATCTGTAAACAGACACACGTGAGGAACTATCTTGCCTTTACACTTATTATTTCAAACTAGATTAATAGCGCGGTTTTGTGGACTGGATGTCATTATTTGTGGAGGACAATTTCTATGGATAATGTGGATGAGACGCTGCACTTTAAATTGACCACATTTAAGAGAAGTGAGTGTTTCTTTTCGCTCTATCCCAAGTTTGTTTGTTGCGTCTCTGTGTCCGTCGCTTCTCTGCCCCTGACGCTCTGTTTTATTAGCTGTTATCGTAGTGTTGCTGATGTTTGGTGGTTCTGATCTGACACTGACACTGCACATGAGGAGAAGCAGCTTCAAAATCGCACAGAAACAAAAAGTCGGATCATGCCTCCCTGAGCTCGGAGAGAAGAAATCACAGCTAAAATCGGGCAAATTCTCTTGTAGTGTGTGGCGGCTTTTACCCACTGTCGATTTGAATGTCTACACTCTAAAATTCTGGAATGGCCCTTTAAGGCTAGTAAGTGAGGGACCCTCCACCCGAAAAGTTACATAGTGCACCTTTAGTTAGGTCCTTGAAATATACTTTGTGATTGTAACTTCCACCCCATAGACCTTTTGTACCTTAATTCAAACTGTGCACTTAAACTTGGTCTTTTGGTTTTGAAAAATTATCTGATTTCAAATATATGTTCATCCATCCATGAATCTTCTTCCTCTTATCCGGGGCTGGGTCGAGGGGGCAGGGGTTTAAGCAGGGGCTCACAAGCTTCCTACTCCCCAGCCACTTCCTCCAGCTCCTCCGGACGGACCCCGCGAATGAAACTCATTTCGGCCGCTTGTATCCACGATCTCGTCCTTTCGGTCATTACCCAGAGCTCATGACCATAGGTGAGGGGAGGAACGTAGACTGAGGTAAATCGAGAGCTTCGCCTTTCGGCTCAGCTCCTCTTCACCACAACGGTCCGATACAGTGACTGCATCACTGCCGACGCTGCACCGATCCACCTGTCAATCTCACGCTCCATCCTCCCCTCACTCGTGAACAAGACCCCGAGATACTTGAACTCCTCCACTTGAGGCAGAGACTCCCCACCCACCCGGAGAGGGCAATCCACCTTTTTCCGGTCGAGAACCATGGCCTCAGATTTGGAACAGATTCTCATCCCAGCCGCTTCACACTCGGCTGCAAACCGCCCCAGTGCTGCAGGTCCTGGTTCGATGGAGCCAACAGGACAACATCATCCGCAAAAAGCAGAGATGAAATCCTGTGGTCCCCAAACTGGACCCCCTCTGGCCCCTGGCTGCGCCTAGAAATTCTGTCCATAAATACAATGAACAGAACCGGTGACAAAGGGCAGCCCTGGCGGAGTCCAACATGCACCGGGAACAGGTCTGACTTACTGCTGGCAATGCAAACACAGCTCCTGCTCCGGTCATACAGGGACCGGACAGCCCTTAGCAAAGGGCCCCGGACCCCATACTCCCGGAGCACCTCCCACAGGGCACCACGAGGGACACGGTCGAATGCCTTCTCCAGGTCCACAAAACACATGTGGACTGGTTGGGCAAACTCCCATGAACCCTCGAGCACCAGATGGAGGGTGTAGAGCTGGTCCAGTGATCCACGACCAGGCCGAAAACCACACTGCTCCTCTTGGATCCGAGGTTCTCTGATCCAGTACCCTGGCATAGACTTTACCGGGGAAGCTCCGGACCCCTTCTTATACAGAGGGACCACTACCCCGGTCTGCAAGTCCAGAGGTACTGTTCCCGACCGCCACGCGATGTTGTAGAGACGTGTCAGCCAAGACAGCCCCACAACATCCAGAGACTTAAGATACTGAAGACGGATCTTGGGTGACACTAGCAGGGGTATAAAGCCCCCGACAACATACCTCCTGGGATCATCACTCAAACCCCTCCACCATGTTAAGGTGGCGGTTCGAGGAGGGCATATATGTTCATACATTTTCACTGCTGATACTCCACACTGTCAGTGTTCCTCTGGTTCTCTCCTCACCTGCTCTGGTCCTCCCTGGCCCCTGTCTCTCTAAATGACCCTGGTTCATTGTACTCTAAGACATTTGCAGAGGCGTGACTCCACACATCATCATTTTATTTATTTTATTATTTTAACTTTTATTTAACCAGGAATGTCCCAAACTAACCTACTGGAACCAGTGCTTTTAGTTTGCAGTCCTTTAGTGAGTGATTCCAGCACATTGGTTTAGAATACTGAAATGCTGCAGTACCAGTGTGTCTGAACACAAAAGCAGCACAGAGTCTTGACATGGAAAAGAACACTGTCCATCTGCTCTTTGTTGGATACACAGATATGGAGGCAGCAAGACACAGAATAACCTTAAAGAGAAACTTGTACCTGTGCTTTAGCCGACAAGTGTCCAGTGTGTGCGAGGTGTGTGCGAGTGTCCAGTGTGTGCGAGGTCTACACTGTGTGATGAATCGTGTGGCGTTCATGTGTTGCAGGATTGTTGAGCGCGGATACTACAGCGAGAGAGATGCAGCTCATGTCATCAAGCAGATCCTGGAGGCTGTGGCGGTAAGACACACACAAGACCCACACACACACACACATGCACACACACACACACACACACACACAAGACCCACACACACACACACACACATGCACACACACAAGACCCACACACACACACACATGCACACACACAAGACCCACACACACAAACACAATCACACACACACGCACACACACACACAAACACGCACATGCACACACACACACATGCACACACACACGCGCACACACACATGCACGCGCACACACACACACATGCACACGTACACACACATGCACACACAAACACGCACACACACACACATGCACACACACACGCACAAGACCCACACACACACACATGCACACACACACACACACACACACACATGCACACACACACACACACACACGAAGCCTTCACACACACACACACACACACAAAGCCTTCACACACACACACACACAAATGCACACACACACATGCACACACACACACACACACACAAAGCCTTCACACACACACGCACACACACACACACACACGCACACACACACACACACACACGAAGCCTTCACACACACACACACACACACACACACACGAGGCCTTCACACCACATGAGGCCTTCTTACACACGCTCACACTCACACAATGCCTTCACTGCCCCCTCACACACATGATGCCTTCACTGCCCCCTCACACACATGATGCCTTCACTGCCCCCTCACACACACGATGCCTTCACTGCCCCCTCACACACACAATGCCTTCACTGCCCCCTCACACACATGATGCCTTCACTGCCCCCTCACACACACGATGCCTTCACTGCCCCCTCACACACACGATGCCTTCACTGCCCCCTCACACACACGATGCCTTCACTGCCCCTCACACACACGATGCCTTCACTGTCCCCCTCACACACACGATTCCTTCACTGTCCCCCGCTCACACCCTCGATGCCTTCACTGTCCCCCCCTCACACACACGATGCCTTCACTGTCCCCCCCTCACACACACGATGCCTTCACTGCCCCCTCACACACACGATGCCTTCACTGCCCCCTCACACACGCGATGCCTTCACTGCCCCCTCACACACACGATGCCTTCACTGCCCCCTCACACACACGATGCCTTCACTGCCCCCTCACACACACGATGCCTTCACTGCCACCTCACACACACAATGCCTTCATTGCCCCCTCACACACACGATGCCTTCACTGCCCCCTCACACACACGATGCCTTCACTGGCCCCCTCACACACACGATGCCTTCACTGCCCCCTCACACACACGATGCCTTCACTGCCCCCTCACACACACGATGCCTTCACTGCCCCCTCACACACACGATGCCTTCACTGCCCCCTCACACACACGATGCCTTCACTGCCCCCTCACACACACGATGCCTTCACTGTCCCCCTCACACACACGATGCCTTCACTGCCCCTCACACACGCGATGCCTTCACTGCCCCCTCACACACGCTGATGCCTTCACTGCCCCCTCACACACACGATGCCTTCACTGCCACCTCACACACACGATGCCTTCACTGCCCCCTCACACACACGATGCCTTCACTGCCACCTCACACACACAATGCCTTCATTGCCCCCTCACACACACGATGCCTTCACTGCCCCCTCACACACACGATGCCTTCACCCTCGCCCCCTCACACACACGATGCCTTCACTGCCCCCTCACACACACGATGCCTTCACTGCCCCCTCACACACACGATGCCTTCACTGCCCCCTCACACACACGATGCCTTCATTGCCCCCTCACACACACGATGCCTTCACTGCCCCCTCACCCACACGATGCCTTCTCTGCCCCCTCACACACACGAGGCCTTCACTGTCCCCCCCTCACACACACGATGCCTTCACTGTCCCCCCCTCACACACACGATGTCTTCACTGTCCCCCCCTCACACACACGATGCCTTCACTGCCCACACACAAGCCCAGGAAACGGAGGCTCTGTGCAGCACATGTGATATCAGGACGAATCATCAGGCCTCAGAACATCACAGCTCATTTCCTGGTGCCATCTGCAGCGTCTGGAACACACTGGTCTGTTTCACAGATGAGGAGCAGGTTTCATACACTTCTGTCACTATCAGTACAGCTCTGTTTATCCCACAGAGGCCATATTAACTAACTGCAGCATGTGGTATGTGTGCTTAATGTGCTCGATCCTACATACTTCAAACATTTACACATAGCCCCACCTGTGAGTCAGATCATATACATGACAACAGACCTATTATTAGTAAGAATGATTTATGTACAGAGAACCAATTAGCTGTTACTGCTCTAGTGCGCACTCATGCTGTTTAAAAGTTGTTTTTTCATTGGTTTCATTTCATTGGTTCATTTTGATGCTGCATTTCTCTGAGAATCCAAATTCAAAGTTCTCAGAGTGTTTTTGCCTCACAGGTGGAGGCCTTAGTGATCATCCCACATCCGCTGACTGGCCTTATGTGCTCAGAGTGAATCCTGTGAGCCTGACTCCACAAAACAGCACGTTCACTAAAGTTTACTTGATTGGACCTTTTCTGTGCCATGTCTGTATGACTCATAGTCATAAAGGCTGTTTTATAATCCAGCAGAGAGCTGCAGTCCTGACGACGCCTATACCATAAGAGCTTCTGTGAGCTAATCAGGGTTCAGGTGCATTATGGGAATCCAAGCCATTTCATGTGCATGAATTTACAGTAAACTATCACATTAGGATCATATCCTGCAGGTCTGAGGGGCTGGTATCAGATGTCCATAGTCTCAGTGAATCAACCAATCATAGCACTCGTGTGTGTTGCTGACTTCAGAAGAGGTTCAGTCATCAAATTTAAGTTTTGACTCTGATCCCAGAAAAAACTAATCCCAATTATACACTGATTTATCAAAATTTAATTTGAACCGAATTAAACATATACTGAGCATAAGGAATACAGGATTTAACCAGGCACTTAACACAGCAGTGTAAAATTTAGTCTTTTCCTCACAGAGGACTGGCTGAAGACCTCTCCACTGAACACACAGATCATTGGCCAATAGAAATGTGTCCATGCAGTAATAGCCCTCACTAAATGCCCTGATGTAAACATGGGGAAGGAGTGAGTGGCTTTGTTTTGCCTCCTACCTCCGCACACATTATGTAATCGTGTGGGAATCTCATCAACGCCGCATCAAATCTCCTGTCAGAGTTGTGCCCACACTCCTAACAGATGTCTTAATCCACTGTAGTGGATGTTGTGCTGCAGTGAGCGCCCTGTTAAAGTGGTGGGTGGTGGTGGGTGGTGTGAGGGGCGGTCCAGCTGTGCTCTTATGTAACATCCTGTGCAGATTATGGGGGATTGCAGGAATCACAGGTGCCGTATGTTTTCAAATGCAGATGTAGGTCGGCTGCTCTGCGTGCCGCTCAGATTACTCCACATGTGGAGCACTAATCTGTGGTACAAACATCTAGACACACCAGGAACCAATTTACTACTGTCAAAAAACACCAGCAAGACAAACACCAACATGGCAACACTGAGTGGAGGTTATACTGCACTTGTTCTCATACAGATGTTAGTGCTTTGCCTGGAATATCACACTTTAAGACATTAAACATCTGTCTAATTGTGTTTTAATTGCTACATTTACCTTGAAAAACAGGCATTTAAAAAAATCTCTGGCTGGCCTCTTCGCAGATCTGACCTGTATCTGGACAGTGTTAGCCATTTGTCTCCATCGAGATAGACAACCTTAAAGTAATTGCATTTCCATAGAGGCAAGCAACTGGTGGATCCTCCACCTGGAAAGTTACATAGTGAATCTTTAAACACCTGCCCACATCTTACAAATGTACCTCTGCTTCTCCAGCCGCCAACATGAGCACACAGCATCTGCTTAGAGCTGCTGTGTTCAGAGGAACACGTCCTGAAACATGTCCAGAGGTCCAAGGGCTCAGCACAGTGGTGGATGGAGACATCTGATTTGCGGCACGGTGGTTAGCACTCATGCCTCACAGCAAAAAGGTTGCAGGTTCGATTCCTGGGCCTTTCTGTGTGGAGTTTGCATGTTCTCTCCATGTCTGGATGGGTTTCCTCCGGGCCCTCCGGTTTCCCCCATCAACCCAAAAACATGCTGTAGGTGTGAAAGTTGTGTGAGTGAGTGTTGGTGGTGGTCGGAGGGACCGTTGGCGCCGCTTGGCCTGGCAGCCGCGCCTCCGTCAGTCTGCCCCAGGGCAACTGTGGCTACAACAGTAGCACCACCACCGGGTCTGGAGTGAATGAAGAATACTCTGTAAAATGCTGTGTAAAGCACTTTGGGGACATGTGTCTGTGTAAAGCGCTGTATAAATAAACCTTACCTTACCTTACCTGACCTGGTTTAGTCCTGGTTTAGTCCTGGTTTAGACCTGGTTTAGTCCTGGTTTAGACCTGGTTTAGTCCTGGTTTAGTCCTGGTTTAGACCTGGTTTAGACCTGGTTTGAGTTCTGATTTTAGTCCTGGTTTAGTTTTAGACCTGGTTTAGTCCTGGATTTAGTCCTGTTTTAGACCTGGATTAAGTCCTGTTGTAGATCTGGTTTAGACCTGGTTTATTCCTGGTCTTAATCAGGACTAAAACCAGGTTTGAAACCAGTCCCAGTCCTTATTGTCTGTGTTGTTTTGACGTGTAGTTAGAAAATTTTGGTGGTGCAGCAGAGACTATAATAAAATCTTATTATACACCCATGGGTGCAGGCGGTGGACACAGTTTTGACCCTAACCATAACCATAACCCAACCATTGGCCTTAATTCGGCCTTTAACTTTTCACACTTTTGGACAGAACACACAATACTTTGTGCACAGTTCAAATGTTCCATGTGGATTTACTACATTTTTGTTAGAAGTTCTAAGTTTGAAAATCCACCGTCACTTTTTCGGACCCTGGAAACTCTGTCAGTTTGGTAAGTGGACCTTTTGAGTTTGTAATTGAGGAGCCCTGGGCTAGAGGCTAATTACATTTGCTGTTGGCCTTGGGCCTATGATTATTTGACAACAGCTTTAGTGTTTTGCTCTCAGAGCTGGAGGCCTCAGAGCTGCTGACTCCTCACTTACCCTGTGTGCTCAGACAGTGAAGTGAGTGTGTGAGCAGGACTCCATCTTAAGTACACAACTTACAGTATATGTTCTTCCAGTGCTCAGCTGCTCATATCCCTGCTGTTTGCATGGTTCACACTCATGCGCTGGTGAAAAGGAAGGAGACAGAGGGCACACTGCAGTGTGCAGCGGTGGAGTAGGGTTTGCATCAAATACTGCCTGTGGTCAGTTGGACTTGGCCAAATTTAGCTTGAGGGCCAATAAAAAATGGTCTGTGGGCCATAATCTGGACACCCCTGACTGTATGTAAGAATTAGATTTTACATGTCACACACTTGGCCTTATCTGTGTCTCCAGATAAGAGAGAAACATGCTCAGTGTGTTTTGGCCTCACTGAGTTGCCAGATTCAAATCTGAAATTCAGTTGGTTTAAACAGGACTCTCTGATCTGGTCACTACCTAAAACCGCGCACCTCCACCACTAGGATTAATCAGTGCTAGTGCAGCCTCTGCAGCTCAGTCAGTGAGACATGAGGCATGGTCTGTCCTTATAAAGAAAATGAGAAAAAAACGTATGTTTTTCATGTGCAGGTTAAGGCTCTGGTAACAGAGGTTTAGTTGTGATTGTAGTAACTTTTTTAAACTTTAAAAGCCCAGACCACAGCTCCTTTAAGCAAGTGCCAACTGAAGCTGCTCTGGGTGAAGCAGTAGCATTAGCTCTCTCTGAAGCTCCAGTGAATATGCTTTTGTTATCACTATTTTCTAAAGTTCATACTGCCCCCAAAGCAAAAGTCCATGTAATGAGTGATATGATATGACACAGACGTAGACACAGCCCCTTCCAACATGTCAACACCGTCACTTCTGCCTAGCAACCACCAGCATGACACATACACCACCACTTTAACCAATATATCCTACATAAAGGCATTCTCCACTGTTCCAGCTTTAAAGTGCATATGACAGGTTAGCAGATGTGACACAGGTAGAGGAGATTCCAGAACTGTTCCCTTGCAACCACCTCTATGCCTATTACGCTAAACTGACTCTTGTGATCTTTTAGTATTAAACATGTGTGAAAGAACCTGAACACTGCTCCAGGTCTGTTTGTGATGAGGCAACGACATTATAATATAGATGAGAAAATAGTGTAATGTGGCCCCTTTAAAGTGGACAGAGTTTGGGGAACTATTAAGGAAACAACTGACTGACACCACCCCATAAATATTTAGCACAAGCACCCACCAAAGTCGATCTCTTCAGTGAATGATTCCTTCCTCTTCCCTTATTTGTCTCCGGGGCCGTGCTTAGCCCCTCCACCTCCGTCTCTCTGCACCCTTGTCTTCTCTAGGTCCACACAGGCCACCATGTTGTTGTGTCTGTGCTCACTTTTTTTGATGCTCAGGTCTGGGTCGCTCGGTCGCAGCTTGGTGGGACAGATGGCTTCCTCCTACACTTCCCAGCATGCCCTTCCGCTCCTAGCACACTTCCTGTTCACAGATTACAGACGGACCTGCACTGAGCATTGGGTTTAGGTTTAGAATGGGTGAAATGGTTAAGTCTTCCCTCAAACTCACAGACACACGTGTTAAGGCCATCGCTCCTAATGTCTCCGTATGTCTGTGCGAAACTCCAAAAAGAGTCACCTTATTTTCACCACTTTGAGCGCGTGGACAGAATGGAGTTTTGTAACTAGCATGTGATACGTACTTTCTGATTATCGGACAATAAACTCTTTGGGATACAATGCTCATACAATATCTCTGTACTGGGGTATTTTTGCTCAAAGACAGAAATACAGGATACAGGGCCTTTAATTGTGTTGCATCAGATCAAGGTCCAGTTGTTTTAAATATAATAGAAAATAATAGCCCTATATGGCTCTGTTAACTGTTACTAACACCTGTTGTGTGGCTTTTGTTTGCAGTACCTCCATGAGAACGGCGTAGTGCACCGGGACCTGAAACCAGAGAACCTGCTGTACGCCGACCTGTCCCTGGACGCTCCGCTCAAGATCGGTCACTACACACACTTTTCCCTCTCCTGTTCCTGTTTGTGTGAAAGGCAAAAGGGCAAACAGGGCCACAGGACTGCGCCAGGTCTTACAATACAGGACTGAACCAGATCTAAACTGTTTCTAAATGCGGGTAGGGTTCCATAATGTATCCATGAAAAGGTGAGGGTTCGGTTCACCTCGTCTCACCTCATTTTAAACACAGCTCCCTATGAAACTGCCCTTATGACTCTCAAAGTGTGTAACGCGAGCAAGTGGCATGATGGGATTGGACACATTTAGTGGAAATATTGTCCACTGTTAGACCATAAACTATATGGATATATCTAACCTGCCACGTTTGTCTGTAAATAAAGATATGAACTTAGCGCACCAATCAGGTTCCTTCTCTCCCAGAGGTTCCAACATTACTAACCAGTTTGAGTGACAGGTATCATGGTGCGTTGCTCAGTGCCCGAGTCATTTCTAGTCAGTCTTGCTAGTTATCTTGACTTTTTGTTTTCATTTTTCCGACTATTTTCATGAATTTACTCGCCAGAAACAGTTAAATATGCTGTGTGTCAGTGGAAAGGAAGCTGTCATGGAATAAAATCACAGAATAAGTGAAAATACTCGACAATTTATAAATGCCAATCTCCTACCTAATTGAGGATTAAATCACCTGAGCCAGTTTCCTTTTACGTGCACACGGGGGAGACGAGACGTGCGCTTGTCTGGGCTCGTCCACGTCAGGACTCCCAAAGCCTCGTCTCTCTGGCACGGTTTTTATTGAAGGCATTGTGTCATCACAATACATCATGGTCAGGATACATCATGCGTTAGGTTTACGTTTCATCAGATAAGCACAGATATATGGTCTGAGGAGTCACCCTGTCCTCTCCAATAGAGTTCAAAAGTTCACACATCTGGTTTTAGCAGATATAGTGCTGGGTACCTCACAGACTCTTAACAAAGGCTCATTCATGCACTGAGCCTGGTTTGTATCTCTTCCCCTTGAAGACTGCGTTAGCTTTATGTACATTTTTAATAACTTCATCATTATAAGCATTTTATTCTAACAGAAGCCCTCCTTTTAACAACTTAAAGACAGTTCTCACAGAATAAAACTAAAGGACAGCATATCACATGTAGTTTGTGTGTTTATGTGTTACCGTAGTGACTGGCAAGCATTTGTGAGCTTGTGGAGAAACACTCAGTGAAACCAGTGGTGCTGAAAGGGGCGAGTACCTTCTACAGCCTCACTCCTCATTGGTTCTTTGGTTCCAGAGGCAGATGTCCAAATATGGGTCAGATTAGTCTCTATAACCACTAACCTCAAAAAACAAAAGTGCAGCAGTATGTGTGAGTTGTGTGAAACTTTCCAGTGAACCAACAGAAAAGTGCAGTATCTGTGAATTCATCAGTCAGAACATTCTGAACTGCAGTTACTGTACTTTTACTTTGTATCGCGAAAGAAACTGTGAAGTACATAACCATAACTGTGTCACCAAATAAACCAAGGGTTATGAAGCTGCTTTTTGTGTTCCAATAGGGGCAGTCGAGGGTATTATAAAGAGACAGATCACCCGTTCACACCTTAGTCAGTGTCTTAGTTCAGTGGCCACAGTATGTGACTTTTATCCAAACTAAAGCAGATCTTTGTCCTTTCGGTTGTGTTTATAGTGTGTCCTGGTGAGTGGATTTGCATCTCCACAAACCTGATTCTTACTTGGCCTGGAGAGACCCTCCTGCTTCCTTCCATGGAAGTGTTTGGCTATAATCTTCCACCGTATGACATAAAACTCATCTATTTCCATGGAGAATGTTCTGAACAGTGGTTTTAATGTTCTTCTTTTTCCATGGAGTAATACAGATGATGAAAGTGAAATACTGGAACTTTAACTAAGAACTAATACTCCTGAATGTAAACAACCTGAGTGTGTGAGTTTCAGTGCACTTAGCTCCTCCCTGCGTGTGTGTGTGTGTGTGTCTGTGTGTGTGTGTGTGTGTGTGTGTGCATGTCTGTGTGTGTGTGTGTGTGTGTGTATGCATGCGTGTGTGTGTGTGTGTGTCTGTGTGTGTGTGTGTTTGTGTGTATGCATGCGTGTGTGTGTGTGTGTGTGTGTGTGTGTGTGTGTGCGTGTGTGTCTGTGTGTGTGTGTGTGTGTCTGTGTGTGTGTGTGCGTGTGTGTGTGTGTGTGTGTGTGTGTGTGTGTGTGTGTGCGTGTGTCTGTGTGTGTGTGTGTTTGTGTGTGTGCGTGTGTGTGTGTGCATGTGTCTCTGTGTGTGTGTGTGCATGTGTGCGTGTGTGTGTGTGTCTGTGTGTGTGTGCATGTGTGTGTGTGTGCGTGTGTGTGTGTGTGCATGTGTGTGTGCGTGTGTGTGCATGCATGTGTCTGTGTGTGTGTGTGCGTGTGTGTGCGTGCATGCATGTGTCTGTGTCTGTGTGTGTGTCTGTCTGTGTGTGTGTCTGTGTGTGTGTGTGTGTGTGTGTGTGCATGTGTCTGTGTGTCTGTGTGTGTGTGTGTGTGTGTGTGTGTGTGTGTGTGTGTGTGTGTGTGTGTGTGTGTGTGTGTCTGTGTGTGTGTCTGTGTGTCTCTGTGTGTGTGTCTGTCTGTGTGTGTGTGAATAACTGTGTATGACTGTGTTGTGCTGGCCTCTCACACAGTCTGGCTCACAGCTCCAGGCTTCCACAGGAGCACTCAGAGTTCCAGCTCTGTCCAGGCTCTGTGTTTGTGGAGGAAGTTCTGGCTGTACTTTTGGAGAGGAGAGGAGAGCTGGCTGTGTTTGAGAGGCCTCCTCCACACGGCCCTGCTGACCCACGCTCCACACACCAGCACATGCTAAGCGCCCACTCTTCCTCTGCTCAAACCCTTCCTCGTCTCTTCCCTGGAGCTCACAAACTAAAACTCAAGTGGAAGTGGCTTTTATTTAGCTCAGAATATATTTGTCTGAATGGTTCTACAACTTTCTACTCTGGATAAACTGTAAATGAATAAGCCTAGGAGTTGCTGGTTCTCTTCCTCCACTTTGCCTCTCTGTACACAGGGGTTCAGCTCCTGGCAGCTGGATTATCATATCTGTTTGGCCAAAGAGTCATCTTCTTCTCTTATTGGTAACTGAACCTAGTTTGGGGCATGTTTCCATCGAGCTCCACCCTGATAGAAAAGGCCACTAAAACAGGGTTAAATTACCTCACTAACCCTCAAATCCAGCTTTGTAGTAAAGGCCTTTATACTAATTAGTCCTGCAGCGAGCAGCTTTTTCAGTTCCGATACAGATATAGCCATAAGTATCTGCCAATAGCATTAAAAACAGACACCAGAGCAGAGACTGCAAACAGCATTTCACTGGAACTAAACTAAACTAAAATGAGCTAAAACTGGTCCAAATGTTTTATGGAGCTTTTTTTACCTTTCTTAACCAGGAAAGTCCCATTGAGATTACTAATCTCTTTTTCAAGGGAGTCCTGGCCACGCACACTTTCACACTAGGCAATGTGGGTGAAGTGCCTTGCCTAAGGACACAACGACAGTTTTTTGTGACCGGCGCCCCCCTGTGGCACCTGGAATTCCCAGTGGTCTCCCATCCACGTACCCGGCCCGGCCTTTCTGAGCTTCTGAGATCTGATGAGACCAGGCAGACGAGCTGTTTTTATCTCTCCAGTAACAACAGAACAACTTTGTATAAATAAAAGTTCAAACATTATGAGACTTTCTGGCCGACTCTGACCAGGAAATACTTTGCAGATACTTGAACTGGTGCAGATATCCCAGCATCAGCCCTGATTTTAGTCCTTGTTTAATCCCAGTTTAATCTCTGTTTAGTCCTGGTTCAATCTCTGTTTAGTCCTGGTTTAATCTCTGTTTAGTCCTGGTTCAATCTCTGTTTAGTCTTGGTATAATGTCTGTTCAATCTCTGTTTAGTCCTGGTTTAATCCTGATTTAATCTATGTTTAGTCCTGGTTTAGTTCTGGATTAATCTCTATTTAGACCTGGTTTAGTCCTAATTTATTCTCTGTTTAGCCCTAGTTTAGACCTGGTTTGATCTCTGTTTAGTCCTAAATTTAGACCTGGTTTGATCTGTGTTTAGTCCTAATTAAATCTCTGTTTAGCCCTAGTTAAGACCTGGTTTAATCTCTGTTTAGTCTTAATTAAATCTCTGTTTAGCCCTAGTTCAGACCTGGTTTAATCTCTGTTTAGTCCTAGTTTAGATCTGGTGTAATCTCTGTTTAGTCCTAGTTTAGATCTGGTTTAATCTCTGTTTAGTCCTAGTTTAGACCTGGTTTAATCTCTGTTTAGTCCTAGTTTAGATCTGGTTTAATCTCTGTTTAGTCCTAGTTTAGACCTGGTTTAATCTCTGTTTAGTCCTAGTTTAGACCTGGTTTAATCTCTGTTTAGCCCTAGTTTAGACCTGGTTTAATCTCTGTTTAGTCCTAGTTTAGATCTGGTTTAATCTCTGTTTAGTCCTAGTTTAGACCTGGTTTAATCTCTGTTTAGTCCTAGTTTAGACCTGGTTTAATCTCTGTTTAGTCCTAGTTTAGATCTGGTTTAATCTCTGTTTAGTCCTAGTTTAGACCTGGTTTGATCTGTGTTTAGTCCTAGTTTAGACCTGGTTTAATCTCTGTTTAGTCCTAGTTTAGACCTGGTTTAATCTCTGTTTAGTCCTAGTTTAGACCTGGTTTAATCTCTGTTTAGTCCTAGTTTAGACCTGGTTTGATCTGTGTTTAGTCCTAGTTTAGACCTGGTTTAATCTCTGTTTAGTCCTAGTTTAGATCTGGTTTAATCTCTGTTTAGTCCTAGTTTAGACCTGGTTTGATCTGTGTTTAGTCCTAGTTTAGACCTGGTTTAATCTCTGTTTAGTCCTAGTTTAGATCTGGTTTAATCTCTGTTTAGTCCTAGTTTAGATCTGGTTTAATCTCTGTTTAGTCCTAGTTTAGACCTGGTTTAATCTCTGTTTAGTCCTAGTTTAGATCTGGTTTAATCTCTGTTTAGTCCTAGTTTAGACCTGGTTTGATCTGTGTTTAGTCCTAGTTTAGATCTGGTTTAATCTCTGTTTAGTCCTAGTTTAGACCTGGTTTAATCTCTGTTTAGTCCTAGTTTAGACCTGGTTTAATCTCTGTTTAGTCCTAGTTTAGACCTGGTTTGATCTGTGTTTAGTCCTAGTTTAGATCTGGTTTAATCTCTGTTTAGTCCTAGTTCAGACCTGGTTTAATCTCTGTTTAGCCCTAGTTTAGACCTGGTTTAATCTCTGTTTAGTCCTAGTTAAGACCTGGTTTAATCTCTGTTTAGTCCTAGTTTAGACCTGGTTTGATCTGTGTTTAGTCCTAGTTCAGACCTGGTTTGATCTGTGTTTAGTCCTAGTTCAGACCTGGTTTAATCTCTGTTTAGTCCTAGTTCAGACCTGGTTTAATCTCTGTTTAGTCCTAGTTCAGACCTGGTTTGATCTGTGTTTAGTCCTAGTTCAGACCTGGTTTAATCTGTGTTTAGTCCTAGTTTAGACCTGGTTTAATCTCTGTTTAGTCCTAGTTCAGACCTGGTTTGATCTGTGTTTAGTCCTAGTTCAGACCTGGTTTAATCTCTGTTTAGTCCTAGTTTAGACCTGGTTTAATCTCTGTTTAGTCCTAGTTTAGACCTGGTTTAATCTCTGTTTAGTCCTAGTTCAGACCTGGTTTGATCTGTGTTTAGTCCTAGTTCAGACCTGGTTTAATCTCTGTTTAGTCCTAGTTTAGATCTGGTTTAATCTCTGTTTAGTCCTAGTTCAGACCTGGTTTGATCTCTGTTTAGTCCTAGTTCAGACCTGGTTTGATCTGTGTTTAGTCCTAGTTTAGACCTGGTTTAATCTCTGTTTAGTCCTAGTTTAGACCTGGTTTGATCTCTGTTTAGTCCTAGTTCAGACCTGGTTTGATCTCTGTTTAGTCCTAGTTCAGACCTGGTTTGATCTGTGTTTAGTCCTAGTTTAGACCTGGTTTAATCTCTGTTTAGTCCTAGTTTAGACCTGGTTTAATCTCTGTTTAGTCCTAGTTTAGACCTGGTTTAATCTCTGTTTAGTCCTAGTTTAGATCTGGTTTAATCTCTGTTTAGTCCTAGTTTAGATCTGGTTTGTCATGAAGTAAAACAGCACAGCTCTGCTCTTTGCTCTTGCATGTGTTTGGTGAGTGCTGTGGCAGCAGTGGTCAGCAGAACACACACACTTACGGTACATGTGTTTACAGCCGACTTTGGCCTGTCCAAAATCATCGATGACCAGGTGACCATGAAGACGGTGTGTGGGACCCCCGGGTACTGCGGTGAGCTGGGTTCACCTCACTGTATGGTGCAGTATGGTGTATTGATGTCACACAGGTTTCATGCCAGATGCCCCGCTCTGATTCCTGATCTGCCCTTTATATTTAATCTTTTTATCATTAATATGCTTTAAATGTGCACTATGTAACTTTTCTAATGGGCCTGCTACCTGCTAGCCTATATTATGCTTCCTGTAAGTTCTTATATTACACAGAATTGACTCTTTGACCTTTTAGCCATGTTAGAAAGTTGTTTCCTCTTCAAAAACAGACCTGGACTTGTGTTTTGTTTCCTTTATCAGGTCTGTCATATTTATTGTGGGCACATTTTATTTGGGCTAAAGGTGCACTGTGTAACTTTTCTGGAAAGGGCCCACAACCTGTTTGTCTCCACAGTTTGGTTTCAATATACTGTGACAGGCCGAGCTTTTATTATTCGTCTGTCTACAGCTCCAGAACTCAAAAAGCATCTTGTGTGAAAGGTGTTTTCTAGTGAACTCCAAGTCTGTTTGTGATGAGGAAACAACATTAGAAGAAAATTGTGCTTTAAACTTATCCATCACCACTGAGTCAAGCAAGTGATGCCAGTTTGCTCACAGTAAGAATGCAGTTTTTCCACTGGATTTCTAAGCAACAAAAGCCTGTAATTTAAGATATATGAGATACATCTATGATAACACAGATAAGATACATAAAATGGTAAACGATCACATAGCGCTTTTCCTCCTTCAAAACCTCACAGTACTTTATATCAAGGAACCACTCACTCATTCACACACACTAGGGGCCACACAACAACTACATTCATCTGTGGGAACTGGAATCGTACCGCCAGCCGTACTGATTTACACCAACTGTATTCACAAGTGAAATGATTCAAACCGCCAACCTTCAGATCAGTAAATGATGATATGAAGTGACGACAACCCTGAAACTCCATGACCGTAATTCACTGCAAACCCGTCAGAGCAGCACAGAGGCATTGTGAGCAGCGCCTTCTTCATGTGAAAGTGTTCAGATGAAGCTGTAGTCAGATAGTCAGATAACCCTAACAACATATGAGCCTTTGGTGGATATTCAAGGCAAATAGCCCATTCACTAAAAAGTGTAAATATTACCTTGATATAATGGCCAACCAATGGGGATGGTGCAAGATCTCGTGAGACCAAATTTCCACAAGATCGTGCAGACATGAGGAAAATGAGCTTGTGAGATTTTCCCCCCCATGTGTTTACATTTGGATTAGGCAAAAAAGAGTCGGTCAGTTACATCTCTTTAAAGGGACCGGTTGGAATTTTGGACATAGGGCCTCATTTCCTCGTGTTGGAGACCTGTGGAGACACTTCATCCAGTCCAGAATCCAGTCAGTATTTGGAGAGGCTGCTGGTGCGAGGCTAGTGCAGTCTTACCCACTCCACAGAGCACCCGAGGCAACACTAATAGAACTCCAGACTGTCCATGTGAATGTATTGATAGAGTAGTTTTAAAAGTAAAACCAACCTTGCGGACTGATATATGAGAACATAGTCCCTCAACATGCGATGATTTATGTGATGCAAGATTAGTTTTATTTCAAACATTATTCTCTGGACACAGTTCAGTTCAATTCAGTTTTATTTCTATAGCCCCAATGTTCTTCACAGTGAAAAACATGGAAACATCATCTGACAGACATCAGCAAACACACTGTCCCATCCTCAGTCTCTCAATGAACACATGATCCTCGGTGCCAGAGCAAAAAACCCACCGGCAGGTGCAGTATGGGAAAATTCTCTCCAGACACTGTTGCCAACAGCTGTCGCTGTGCAGCACCTTCAGACCTGAGAACTTTGAGGAACCAGTCACTTTGTAGAGAGCAGGGTTCAGACGGACAGGCAGACGTGAGGGGGACTGGACATCGGCTTATTTGGGTTGAGGGCTTCAACCAGGCAGGTGGGGCTCCATCCAGGCAGGTGGGGCTCCATCCAGGCAGGTGGGGCTCCATCCAGGCAGGTGGGGCTCCATCCAGGCAGGTGGAGCTCCATCCAGGCAGGTGGAGCTCCAACCAGGCAGGTGGAGCTCCATGCAGGCAGGTGGGGCTCCATCCAGGCAGGTGGGGGCTCCATCCAGGCAGGTGGAGCTCCAACCAGGCAGGTGGAGCTCCATCCAGGCAGGTGGAGCTCCAACCAGGCAGGTGGGGCTCCATCCAGGCAGGTGGAGCTCCATCCAGGCAGGTGGAGCTCCATGCAGGCAGGTGGGGCTCCATCCAGGCAGGTGGGGGCTCCATCCAGGCAGGTGAGTGGAGAGGGGTAGAGCTAAGGTCTGGTCAGCGTCTGCTCACAGGAGGACACAGACGTTCACAGGGACAGTCTGGAGTTCTAATAGTTTCCTCGGGTCTGTGGAGTGGGTCAGACTGTTTTTAGTGGCAGGACGACTGTGGCCATTGACCTGCACTAGCCCAGCACCAGCACCTCTGCAAATACAAGGACTGGAGGGAAGATTTTAAGTGTCTCCACACATCTCCAACACTCTGGAGGGCTAAGAAATGAGGCCCTATGTCCAAAATTCCAAACTGTCCCTTTAAGTTTTCTGTATCAGCAGACTGGGGATGGGGCTGTGATGCTGGAGTTGGATGTAAAAGAGCTCTGTGTGAGGGAGTGAGTCACCCTCTGCACACTCACACTGGACCATCTCTCCAGCACAGCTCATTTTCCTTTTCTGGAACACTCTCAGCCCTTTTTAATTAGATCTGCAGTGTATTTATAACATGCCAAGGGGCATTAATATTTGATAAATGTCTGCTAAACTAATACAAGAATCATATGGATTTTTGGAGGTCTAAGCTCAGATTGTGTTATTCATCAAAATGTGAATAATCACTTTATTAGCTGTGACTGGCAAATCAGAAAAAACAGAATTATTCAAACACAGTCTAAACTACAGGGATATTAGGCTCAATATTTCAATCACTTTTTAGACCACACAGAGACATAAAGACAGTAATATTAAAGAAAATTAAATATAAAAAAATAAGCCTAACACTTTCTACCATGTTATTACATTGTTCCCTGATCCAAAACATGCCTGAAGAGGTCCTCCTCGCCCCTATTTGAATCCTCCTTAGACTTAACTATAAGATTCTGTGCAATGCTCCGCCCACAAGCCTGCGTCACCCACGCTCCAGCACAATTCTCCATGAATATACAAAAACATTATACTGTACACTATAGCTTCACAAACCTGATGTGATGTGCAGTACCCCTGATCTGGACTGCTCCAGTTCACAGAGAATGATCTGCTCTGCCCTCCACCCATCTGGAGAACAAGGACTCATGTGAGAATGAATGAATGTTCATAGACTTCACTTCAGCATTCAGCACCATAATACCAAAACAACTCTTCTGCAATCTCGACAAGCTCCTCTCAGCACCTCCCTCTGCCACTGGCTGCTAGTCTTCCTCAGCCAGAGACGTCAAGCAGTACGTGTTGGAAACAATACCTCCAGCACTCTGAGCACTTCTAAAAGAGAGGCTCTCCCTCTGGGAGGTGCTACCTTCCCCCAGCAGGAAAACAAATAGATTTGCTGATTCCTTTATTCCCTTCTGCCATTCAGCTCCTAAACACACAGAGGCTGAGCCAAGTGTCTTCTTATCCTTTCTTTACTGCTTTAATGTTGTTCTTTTCTGTACCTGGCCGTGGCACTTTGTGCCACATTTGTACCTGATGTCTCAGCTGCACTATGGCTCAGCTCTGATGCCCATAACTGTGCGAGCACCTGACTTGTGTGAAATGTACGTCTGTGTTTTCTATGCTGTCGTTTGTGATTGCAAATAGATTTGCCCTTTGAGGATAAAGTTTTCTAAACTAAACTACACAGGGGCTCACCAAGGCTGCGTGCTCAGTCCTCTGCTCTTCACCCTGCTGACACATGACTACACCCTACAGCACCAACCACCGACATGAAGAACTCTGGTGGGTCTCATCACCAAGGGCAACAAGACTCACAATAGGAAAGAGGTCGACTTTCTGACCACGTGGTGCAGAGACAACCACCTCCAGGTGAATGTCAGCAAGACTAAGGAGATTGTTGTCGACTTCCAGAGAGGCCACACCTGACACCCGCCACTGACCACTGGTGGTGCTGCTGTGGAGAGTGAGCAGCACCCCTGGTGGTGCACATTAGTGAGGACCTCTCTTCGACTACCAACACTGCCTCACTGGTGAAGAAAGTCTAGCAGCGCTTCTACTACCTGAGAAGATTAAAGCGGGCAAGTACGTCACTGCCCATCATGAGCACATTCTACAGAGAGCATCACTGTGTGGGGTGGAAGCTGCACTGGCCACGACAGGAGAGTGAACACAGCCAGGAAGAGCACTGGGGCAAGACATACACACGCCTCACCTGCCGTCACAGGTGTCAAACTGCAAACTCTCCGGCCCGGATTTGATCCTTTGTTCTCCATGTGAAGAGCTCTGTTACAGCTTCACTTTTACACAGCAGAATTTAAGCTCCGGACGAACTACTGCACATCAACAGGAGGAGGAGAACAGGAGGAGGAGAACAGGAGAGGAGGAGAACAGGAGGAGGAGAACAGGAGAGGAGGAGAACAGGAGGAGGAGAACAGGAGAGGAGGAGAACAGGAGGAGGAGAACAGGAGGAGGAGAACAGGAGAGGAGGAGAACAGGAGGAGGAGAACAGGAGAGGAGGAGAACAGGAGAGGAGAAGAACAGGAGGAGAGGAGGAGAACAGGAGAGGAGGAGAACAGGAGGAGGAGAACAGGAGGAGGAGAACAGGAGGAGGAGAACAGGAGGAGGAGAACAGGAGGAGGAGAACAGGAGGAGGAGAACAGGAGAGGAGGAGGAGAACAGGAGGAGGAGAACAGGAGAGGAGGAGAACAGGAGAGGAGGAGGAGAACAGGAGAGGAGGGGGAGTTGTGTCTTTCCTCTCGCTCCTCAGATCAGAAAGACGGGAAAACTTCAGTGTCCCAAATCAAACTCTTGTGTTTGTGCTGTGGTTTTTCTTTCGTTTAATTGAATGGGTCAAAGTGTCACTTTGAGCCCATTTTCCTCAGAGTCTCTGCAGCGCTCAGACTCAGACTCCGGACTTGAGGCTTAAAGTGGAGATGGAGCTAGTTTCAGCTCAGGATTTTAGCCTGGACTTGTTCAGTGACTTTGCTGGAAAACCCCCCTCGTACTGAATGTACAAGAACAGAGTAGCTGTGCTTATACACCACACTAGGCCCATTTTAATATAAAACACAACTGGATGGAATATATATAGAAGGAGGTCCCTGCTCCAGCTCTCCATCAGTTTGGGGGTCCCCGGCCTGAAAAAGACAGAAGACCCCTGCACTAAACAGAAACTTAAAAAACATGTTAGTCTGCAGTTTTCAGCAAATACAGCATTTTCAAAAGAATAAAAGAGAACAGGGTGATGTAAATATGTTATGTAGAAGCAGATAACACCTCACAGAGGTGTAATATCTCTTTTACTTCATAGCAGTGGCGATGCTGGCCTCATCTGGTCTGGTGTCCATTGGTGTATGAATGGAAGTGTGTTTCTGAGAGTTCATGCACTCGTGTTGTTGGTGGTGTTTGTGTTGGTCGGTGGTGGCTTCCAGTGGCAGTTGGCGAGGCGTTCATGGAGCAGCTGCTCTGTGGGATTTCTCATGCCTGTCCATCTGCCTCCACAGCTCCAGAGATCCTGCGGGGGAACGCCTATGGGCCCGAGGTGGACATGTGGTCAGTGGGAGTCATCCTCTACATCCTGTGAGTGTCCCTGCAGCACACACTGTTAAAGAGGACATGTGGACTCTAGTGTTGTCACGGCGACGCAAAAATGATATTAAAGAGGGTTTGTGTAACGGCACATTTGGGACGGGTACAATATTGAGTAGTACTTTTGTGATTCAGCTGGATAAAAGGTTTAGGGCATTAAATACGACTGAGTTCTGTTCATGTCAGGCTCAGGCTCTGTTTTGGGGTGAACTAAAGGTCACAGCTGTAACGTGGACTTCCACTGGTTTAAAAACACCAGTTCATCTTTTGGGTTTATTACAAACTTTTAGTTGTAGGATCTGGCGACCCAAAGTGAGCATCTCTTTAATAAGTAAGTAATGTGTTGCACATATTTCCAAAGAATCGTAAATATACTCTTGATGATCAAATACAGCAGCAGTGCTGTTGTCATGGAATAAATTACAAGCAGTACAATATTCAAACAGTTTTATACAAATGCCAGTCTCCTACCACAATTGAGGATTAAATCACCTTAGCCAGTTCTCTTTTTACGTGCACACGGGGGAGGACGTGCGCTTCTTAGAGCCCGTCCACGCTTCTCCCAAAGCTCCGCCTCCCTTGGCACGGTTTTTATTGTGTCGTTACAATACATCATGTCAGTATACATCATTTTGTTAGGTTTACAATAGACAACATGGTCAAAGTATATCATGGCTAGGTTTATATTTCATCAGATAAGCACAGAAATATGGCCTGGGAACCTCAAGTAGAGTTCAAAAAGGTCACACGTCTGGTTTTTAGCAGATATAGTGCTGGGTACCTCATAACCTCTTAACCAAGGCTCTTTCATGCTCTGAGCCTGGTTTGTATCATTCCTTGAGACTACTTTTAGCTTGATGTACATTTTTAATAACTTCATCATTATAAGCATTTTATTCTAACAGCTGTGCACACAGTATTCACACCCAGCACCAAGACTAGATCCAAACCGGGGGTGTTCAGACTGGGGCACATGGGCCACATGTGGCCCTCATGCCCATTTGCTTTGGTCCTCAGGCGTTCTGCTGAATTGGCCCACATTATGCCGGGGAGTAATTTTTTACTGCTAGTTTGAAATAATCTGCCATTTGCACTGAAATCACAAACCACACTGATGGGAGACAGACGTGCTGTTGGGCTCTGACCATCCGTTCAGCTGTGATCAAGTAGAGAAAAAGTGTTTTTAAATGATTCACAGTGAACCAGCTTTTTAAAGGTCCTATTTTACACAAAATTGACTCATGTGTTACCTCAACAAAAACATACTCACACACACACACAGACCTACACACACACACACACACACACACACACACACACACATACACACACACACACACACACATACACACACCACACACACACACACACACACACACACAATGTTTGAGTCACCCTTTATTCTTATTCTGTTTCCATCTCCAAAGCTCAAAATGCCCTTTTCCACCTTGTGATTTTTTCAAATGATCAGCTCCATTTCACTTTCTCTTTCGTAGTGATTGGAAATTCCAGGGTTGGTGTGTGGAGCTCTTGATGGAGCTCAATGTGCTGAGTTTGTGTGTCAAACATGTGTGAATCAAACAGAACACAACTCCTGTTTGTGATGAAGAAACCACATGATAACAGATCAGGAAACAGTGGCATATTCCTGGGTTTTAAATGACTTCTCAGCATTTTATAGGAATATTAATGAATCCAGATGGGCGGCAGCTAAAATGAATCTCGTTAAAATGCACATTTATGTTGTAATACAGTGAGTTCTAGGGTTTAGTTAACAATTCAAAATATCAGGTTCAAGATTTGTGAATTTACCTTTTGGATATTTTGGATGGCGGTGCAGTCAGAGATGTTAGGATTACGTCGATATCATGTACTAATGAAAGGAAACAAAAGTGTGATGTGTGTCAAATGTAAGCACAGGTTTTCATGTACCTGTAGGGTGGGTTTGATGAGACCAGTGAGAGTGTGCTCCTCTGTGCTTCCAGTCTGTGTGGATTTGAGCCCTTCTTTGACCCTCGGGGGGACCAGTACATGTACAGCCGCATCCTCAACTGTGACTACGAGTTTGTGTCGCCCTGGTGGGACGAGGTGTCCCTCAATGCCAAAGACCTGGTCAGTGCTCCTCACACTTTTACATGGACCGTCCTACACTGACACACAACTGACCTGTGCACGAGCAGTGTGACTGTACAGTGTGACAGTACAGTGTGACAGTACAGTGTGACAGTACAGTGCACGAGCAGTGTGACAGTACAGTGCACGAGCTGTGTGACAGTACAGTGTGACAGTACAGTGTGACAGTACAGTGCACGAGCAGTGTGACAGTACAGTGTGACTGTACAGTGTGACAGTACAGTGCACGAGCAGTGTGACAGTACAGTGCACGAGCAGTGTGACAGTACAGTGTGACAGTACAGTGCACGAGCAGTGTGACAGTACAGTGCACGAGCTGTGTGACAGTACAGTGTGACAGTACAGTGTG
Organism: Odontamblyopus lacepedii; assembly: GCA_034769755.1. Taxonomy (NCBI): domain Eukaryota; kingdom Metazoa; phylum Chordata; class Actinopteri; order Gobiiformes; family Gobiidae; genus Odontamblyopus; species Odontamblyopus lacepedii. The sequence continues at coordinate 586,806 of CM068350.1, read as the reverse complement.
ACAGTACAGTGCACGAGCAGTGTGACAGTACAGTGTGACAGTACAGTGCACGAGCAGTGTGACAGTACAGTGTGACTGTACAGTGTGACAGCGGCTGTCCAGACTCAGTGTGGCTGTGTTTGGAAGTATTTGAATAGGTGTATAGATGGTCTGGTGTACAAAACATAAACCCAGGTCCACATAACTCTATGATAACCCTGTGGTGTGTGCACAGGTGAGTAAGCTGATTGTGCTGGACCCTCACAAGCGCCTGAGTGTGCGTGAGGCCCTTCAGCACCCATGGGTGCTGGGGAAGGCTGCTCGCTTCTCCCATATGGACACCACCCAGAGGAAGCTGCAAGAGTTCAACGCTCGCCGCAAACTCAAGGTACACAGTAGGCCTGGTTTATCAGGTGTTTGCTCAGGTGCTGGACAGCGAAAAGCCCAGATGACAGATTATTACAGCGATGAGCCTAAAAGTGTGAGATCCTTCAGTTTACTGAGAGACAGGTGCAAAGTGTTTACACAGCAGCTGCTGCACAACACATCAGAACATGTGCTTTTCACAGCAACTCGAATGAAAGATGCACCCGACACACTCTACACCTGACACACTCGTCACCCGACACACTCTACACCTGACACACTCTTCACCCGACACACTCTTCACCTGACACACTCTTCACCTGACACACTCTTCACCCGACACACTCTACACCCGACACACTCTACACCTGACACACTCTACACCCGACACACTCTACACCCGACACACTCTACACCCGACACACTCTACACCCGACACACTCTTCACCCGACACACTCTACACCCGACACACTCTACACCCGACACACTCTACACCCGACACTCTTTTCACCCGACACACTCTACACCCGACACACTCTTCACCCGACACACTCTACACCCGACACACTCTTCACCTGACACACTCTTCACCTGACACACTCTTCACCCGACACACTCTACACCCGACACACTCTACACCTGACACACTCTACACCCGACACACTCTACACCCGACACACTCTACACCCGACACACTCTACACCCGACACACTCTTCACCCGACACACTCTACACCCGACACACTCTACACCCGACACACTCTACACCCGACACTCTTTTCACCCGACACACTCTACACCCGACACACTCTTCACCCGACACACTCTACACCCGACACACTCTTCACCTGACACACTCTTCACCTGACACACTCTTCACCCGACACACTTTTCACCCGACACACTCTACACCCGACACACTCTTCACCCGACACACTCTACACCCGACACACTCTACACCTGACACACTCTACACCCGACACACTCTACACCCGACACACTCTACACCCGACACACTCTACACCCGACACACTCTTCACCCGACACACTCTACACCCGACACACTCTACACCCGACACACTCTACACCCGACACACTCTACACCCGACACACTCTTCACCCGACACACTCTACACCCGACACACTCTTCACCTGACACACTCTTCACCTGACACACTCTTCACCTGACACACTTTTCACCCGACACACTCTACACCCGACACACTCTTCACCCGACACACTCTTCACCCGACACACTCTACACCCGACACACTCTACACCCGACACACTCTACACCCGACACACTCTACACCCGACACACTCTTCACCCGACACACTCTACACCCGACACACTCTTCACCTGACACACTCTTCACCCGACACACTCTACACCCGACACACTCTTCACCCGACACACTCTTCACCCGACACACTCTACACCCGACACACTCTACACCCGACACACTCTACACCCGACACACTCTACACCCGACACACTCTTCACCCGACACACTCTACACCCGACACACTCTACACCCGACACACTCTTCACCCGACACACTCTACACCCGACACACTCTTCACCCGACACACTCTACACCCGACACACTCTTCACCTGACACACTCTTCACCTGACACACTCTTCACCTGACACACTTTTCACCCGACACACTCTACACCCGACACACTCTTCACCCGACACACTCTACACCCGACACACTCTACACCTGACACACTCTACACCCGACACACTCTACACCCGACACACTCTACACCCGACACACTCTACACCCGACACACTCTTCACCCGACACACTCTACACCCGACACACTCTACACCCGACACACTCTTCACCTGACACACTCTTCACCCGACACACTCTACACCCGACACACTCTTCACCCGACACACTCTACACCCGACACACTCTTCACCCGACACACTCTACACCCGACACACTCTACACCCGACACACTCTACACCCGACACACTCTTCACCCGACACACTCTACACCCGACACACTCTTCACCCGACACACTCTACACCCGACACACTCTTCACCTGACACACTCTACACCTGACACACTCTACACCCGACACACTCTTCACCCGACACACTCTACACCCGACACACTCTACACCTGACACACTCTACACCCGACACACTCTACACCCGACACTCTTTTCACCCGACACACTCTACACCCGACACACTCTTCACCCGACACACTCTTCACCTGACACACTCTTCACCCGACACACTCTACACCCGACACACTCTACACCCGACACACTCTACACCTGACACACTCTTCACCCGACACACTCTTCACCTGACACACTCTTCACCCGACACACTCTACACCCGACACACTCTTCACCTGACACACTCTTCACCCGACACACTCTTCACCTGACACACTCTTCACCTGACACACTCTTCACCCGACACACTCTTCACCCGACACACTCTTCACCTGACACACTTTGGCCCCTCACACATGTCTCCCACTGGTCTGAAGTGTTCCACAGCAACAGCTAATGACTGTCCCACATCCTAAAGACTGTCCTGTGCCCTAAAGAGTGTCCCATGTCCTAAAGACTGTCCAATGTCCTAAAGACTGTGCCATGTCCTAAAGACTCTCCCATGTCCTAAAGAGTGTCCTAAAGACTGTGCCACATCCTAAAGAGTGCCCTAAGGACTGTGCCATGTCCTAAAGACTGTCCTGTGTCCTAAAGACTGTGCCATGTCCTAAAGACTGTCCTGTGTCCTAAAGACTGTGCCATGTCCTAAAGACTGTCCTGTGTCCTAAAGAGTGTCCTGTGTCCTAAAGAGTGTCCTAAAGACTGTCCTGTGTCCTAAAGACTGTGCCATGTCCTAAAGACTCTCCCATGTCCTAAAGACTGTCCTGTGCCCTAAAGAGTGTCCTGTGCCCTAAAGAGTGTCCTCAAGACTGTCCAATGTCCTAAAGAATGTGCCGTGTCCTAAAGACTGTGCCATGTCCTGAAGACTCTCCCATGTCCTAAGGAGTGTCCCATGTCCTAAAGAGTGTCCTAAAGTCTGTGCCATCTCCTAAAGACTGTCCCATGTCCTAAAGAGTGTCCTAAGGACTGTGCCACATTCTAAAGAGTGTCCTAAGGACTGTGCCATGTCCTAAAGAGTGTCCTGTGTCCTAAAGACTGTGCCATGTCCTAAAGACTGTCCTGTGTCCTAAAGACTGTGCCATGTCCTAAAGACTGTCCTGTGCCCTAAAGAGTGTCCTAAAGACTGTCCAATGTCCTAAAGACTGTGCCATGTCCTAAAGACTGTGCCATGCCCTAAAGACTGTCCTGTGTCCTAAAGACTGTTCCATGTCCTAAAGACTGTCCAATGTCCTAAAGACTGTCCTGTGTCCTAAAGACTGTGCCATGTCCTAAAGACTGTCCTGTGTCCTAAAGACTGTGCCATGTCCTAAAGACTGTCCTGTGTCCTAAAGACTGTGCCATGTCCTAAAGACTGTCCTGTGTCCTAAAGAGTGTCCTGTGTCCTAAAGACTGTCCTGTGTCCTAAAGACTGTGCCATGTCCTAAAGACTGTCCTGTGTCCTAAAGAGTGTCCTGTGTCCTAAAGACTGTGCCATGTCCTAAAGACCTTCCTGTGTCCTAAAGACTGTTCCATGTCCTAAAGACTGTCCTGTGTCCTAAAGACTGTCCTGTGTCCTAAAGACTGTGCCATGTCCTAAAGACTGTCCTGTGTCCTAAAGACTGTGCCATGTCCTAAAGACTGTCCTGTGTCCTAAAGACTGTCCTGTGTCCTAAAGACTGTGCCATGTCCTAAAGACTGTCCTGTGTCCTAAAGACTGTTCCATGTCCTAAAGACTGTCCAATGTCCTAAAGACTGTCCTGTGTCCTAAAGACTGTGCCATGTCCTAAAGACTGTCCTGTGTCCTAAAGACTGTGCCATGTCCTAAAGACTGTGCCATGTCCTAAAGAGTGTCCTGTGTCCTAAAGACTGTGCCATGTCCTAAAGACTGTCCTGTGTCCTAAAGACTGTGCCATGTCCTAAAGACTGTCCTGTGTCCTAAAGACTGTGCCATGTCCTAAAGACTGTGCCATGTCCTAAAGACTGTCCTGTGTCCTAAAGACTGTCCTGTGCCCTAAAGACTGTGCCATGTCCTAAAGACTGTCCTGTGTCCTAAAGACTGTGCCATGTCCTAAAGACTGTCCTGTGTCCTAAAGAGTGTCCTGTGTCCTAAAGACTGTCCTGTGTCCTAAAGACTGTGCCATGTCCTAAAGACTGTCCTGTGTCCTAAAGACTGTGCCATGTCCTAAAGACTGTGCCATGTCCTAAAGACTGTCCTGTGTCCTAAAGACTGTCCTGTGCCCTAAAGACTGTGCCATGTCCTAAAGACTGTCCTGTGTCCTAAAGACTGTGCCATGTCCTAAAGACTGTCCTGTGTCCTAAAGAGTGTCCTGTGTCCTAAAGACTGTCCTGTGTCCTAAAGACTGTGCCATGTCCTAAAGACTGTCCTGTGTCCTAAAGAGTGTCCTGTGTCCTAAAGACTGTGCCATGTCCTAAAGACCTTCCTGTGTCCTAAAGACTGTTCCATGTCCTAAAGACTGTCCTGTGTCCTAAAGACTGTCCTGTGTCCTAAAGACTGTGCCATGTCCTAAAGACTGTCCTGTGTCCTAAAGACTGTGCCATGTCCTAAAGACTGTCCTGTGTCCTAAAGACTGTCCTGTGTCCTAAAGACTGTGCCATGTCCTAAAGACTGTCCTGTGTCCTAAAGACTGTTCCATGTCCTAAAGACTGTCCAATGTCCTAAAGACTGTCCTGTGTCCTAAAGACTGTGCCATGTCCTAAAGACTGTCCTGTGTCCTAAAGACTGTGCCATGTCCTAAAGACTGTGCCATGTCCTAAAGAGTGTCCTGTGTCCTAAAGACTGTGCCATGTCCTAAAGACTGTCCTGTGTCCTAAAGACTGTGCCATGTCCTAAAGACTGTGCCATGTCCTAAAGACTGTCCTGTGTCCTAAAGACTGTCCTGTGCCCTAAAGACTGTGCCATGTCCTAAAGACTGTCCTGTGTCCTAAAGACTGTGCCATGTCCTAAAGACTGTCCTGTGTCCTAAAGAGTGTCCTGTGTCCTAAAGACTGTCCTGTGTCCTAAAGACTGTGCCATGTCCTAAAGACTGTCCTGTGTCCTAAAGACTGTGCCATGTCCTAAAGACTGTGCCATGTCCTAAAGACTGTCCTGTGTCCTAAAGACTGTGCCATGTCCTAAAGACTGTCCTGTGTCCTAAAGACTGTGCCATGTCCTAAAGACTGTGCCATGTCCTAAAGACTGTCCTGTGTCCTAAAGACTGTCCTGTGCCCTAAAGACTGTGCCATGTCCTAAAGACTGTCCTGTGTCCTAAAGACTGTGCCATGTCCTAAAGACTGTCCTGTGTCCTAAAGAGTGTCCTGTGTCCTAAAGACTGTCCTGTGTCCTAAAGACTGTGCCATGTCCTAAAGACTGTCCTGTGTCCTAAAGACTGTCCTGTGTCCTAAAGACTGTGCCATGTCCTAAAGACTGTGCCATGTCCTAAAGACTGTCCTGTGTCCTAAAGACTGTCCTGTGCCCTAAAGACTGTGCCATGTCCTAAAGACTGTCCTGTGTCCTAAAGACTGTGCCATGTCCTAAAGACTGTCCTGTGTCCTAAAGAGTGTCCTGTGTCCTAAAGACTGTCCTGTGTCCTAAAGACTGTCCTGTGTCCTAAAGACTGTCCTGTGCCCTAAAGACTGTTCCATGTCCTAAAGACTGTCCTGTGTCCTAAAGACTGTGCCATGTCCTAAAGACTGTCCTGTGTCCTAAAGACTGTCCTGTGTCCTAAAGACTGTGCCATGTCCTAAAGACTGTCCTGTGTCCTAAAGACTGTGCCATGTCCTAAAGACTGTCCTGTGTCCTAAAGACTGTGCCATGTCCTAAAGACTGTGCCATGTCCTAAAGACTGTCCTGTGCCCTAAAGACTGTTCCATGTCCTAAAGACTGTCCTGTGCCCTAAAGACTGTGCCATGTCCTAAAGACTGTCCTGTGCCCTAAAGACTGTGCCATGTCCTAAAGAGTGTCCTGTGTCCTAAAGACTGTCCTGTGTCCTAAAGACTGTGCCATGTCCTAAAGAGTGTCCTGTGTCCTAAGGACTGTGCCATGTCCTAAAGACTGTCCTGTGTCCTAAGGACTGTGCCATGTCCTAAAGACTGTCCTGTGCCCTAAAGACTGTGCCATGTCCTAAAGACTGTCCTGTGTCCTAAAGACTCTCCCATGTCCTAAGGACTGTGCCACATCCTAAAGAGTGTCCTAAGGACTGTGCCATGTCCTAAAGACTGGCCTGTGTCCTAAAGACTGTGCCATGTCCTAAAGAGTGTCCTGTGTCCTAAAGACTGTGCCATGTCCTAAAGAGTGTCCTGTGTCCTAAAGACTGTCCTGTGTCCTAAAGACTGTGCCATGTCCTAAAGAGTGTCCTGTGTCCTAAGGACTGTGCCATGTCCTAAAGACTGTCCTGTGTCCTAAAGACTGTGCCATGTCCTAAAGAGTGTCCTGTGTCCTAAAGACTGTCCTGTGTCCTAAAGACTGTGCCATGTCCTAAAGACCTTCCTGTGTCCTAAAGACTGTGCCATGTCCTAAAGACCTTCCTGTGTCCTAAAGACTGTGCCATGTCCTAAAGACTGTTCCATGTCCTAAAGACTGTCCTGTGTCCTAAAGACTGTCCTGTGTCCTAAAGAGTGTCCTAAAGACTGTCCTGTGTCCTAAAGACTGTTCCATGTCCTAAAGACTGTCCTGTGTCCTAAAGACTGTCCTGTGTCCTAAAGACTGTTCCATGTCCTAAAGACTGTGCCATGTCCTAAAGACTGTCCTGTGTCCTAAAGACTGTCCTGTGTCCTAAAGACTGTGCCATGTCCTAAAGACTGTCCTGTGTCCTAAAGACTGTCCTGTGTCCTAAAGACTGTTCCATGTCCTAAAGACTGTGCCATGTCCTAAAGACTGTCCTGTGTCCTAAAGACTGTCCTGTGTCCTAAAGACTGTGCCATGTCCTAAAGACTGTCCTGTGTCCTAAAGACTGTCCTGTGTCCTAAAGAGTGTCCTAAAGACTGTCCTGTGTCCTAAAGACTGTTCCATGTCCTAAAGACTGTCCTGTGTCCTAAAGACTGTCCTGTGTCCTAAAGACTGTTCCATGTCCTAAAGACTGTGCCATGTCCTAAAGACTGTCCTGTGTCCTAAAGACTGTCCTGTGTCCTAAAGACTGTCCTGTGTCCTAAAGACTGTGCCATGTCCTAAAGACTGTCCTGTGTCCTAAAGACTGTCCTGTGTCCTAAAGAGTGTCCTAAAGACTGTCCTGTGTCCTAAAGACTGTCTTATGTCCTAAAGACTGTCCTGTGCCCTAAAGACTGTCCCATGTCCTAAAGACTGTCCCATGTCCTAAAGACTGTCCCATGTCCTAAAGACTGTCCTGTGCCCTAAAGACTGTCCCATGTCCTAAAGACTGTCCCATGTCCTAAAGACTGTCCTGTGCCCTAAAGACTGTCCCATGTCCTAAAGACTGTCCCATGTCCTAAAGACTGTCCCATGTCCTAAAGACTGTCCTGTGTCCTAAAGACTGTGCCATGTCCTAAAGACTGTCCTGTGTCCTAAAGATTGTGCCACATCCTAAAGAGTGTCCTAAGGACTGTGCCATGTCCTAAAGACTGTCCTGTGTCCTAAAGACTGTGCCATGTCCTAAAGAGTGTCCTGTGTCCTAAAGACTGTGCCATGTCCTAAAGAGTGTCCTGTGTCCTAAAGACTGTCCTGTGTCCTAAAGACTGTGCCATGTCCTAAAGAGTGTCCTGTGTCCTAAGGACTGTCCTGTGTCCTAAAGACTGTGCCATGTCCTAAAGACTGTCCTGTGTCCTAAAGACTGTGCCATGTCCTAAAGAGTGTCCTGTGTCCTAAAGACTGTCCTGTGTCCTAAAGACTGTGCCATGTCCTAAAGACTGTCCTGTGTCCTAAAGACTGTTCCATGTCCTAAAGACTGTTCCATGTCCTAAAGACTGTCCTGTGTCCTAAAGACTGTCCTGTGTCTTAAAGACTGTGCCATGTCCTAAAGACTGTCCTGTGTCCTAAAGACTGTGCCATGTCCTAAAGACTGTTCCATGTCCTAAAGACTGTGCCATGTCCTAAAGACTGTCCTGTGTCCTAAAGACTGTCCTGTGTCCTAAAGACTGTTCCATGTCCTAAAGACTGTGCCATGTCCTAAAGACTGTCCTGTGTCCTAAAGACTGTGCCATGTCCTAAAGACTGTGCCATGTCCTAAAGACTGTCCTGTGTCCTAAAGACTGTGCCATGTCCTAAAGACTGTCCTGTGTCCTAAAGACTGTCCTGTGTCCTAAAGACTGTGCCATGTCCTAAAGACTGTCCTGTGTCCTAAAGACTGTGCCATGTCCTAAAGACTGTCCTGTGTCCTAAAGACTGTCCTGTGTCCTAAAGAGTGTCCTAAAGACTGTCCTGTGTCCTAAAGACTGTCCTGTGTCCTAAAGAGTGTCCTAAAGAGTGCCCCATGTCCTAAAGACTGTCCTGTGTCCTAAAGACTGTCCTGTGTCCTAAAGACTGTCCTGTGTCCTAAAGACTGTGCCATGTCCTAAAGACTGTCCTGTGTCCTAAAGACTGTCCTGTGTCCTAAAGACTGTCCTGTGTCCTAAAGACTGTGCCATGTCCTAAAGACTGTCCTGTGTCCTAAAGACTGTCCTGTGTCCTAAAGACTGTCCTGTGTCCTAAAGAGTGTCCTAAAGAGTGCCCCATGTCCTAAAGACTGTCCTGTGTCCTAAAGACTGTCCTGTGTCCTAAAGAGTGTCCTAAAGAGTGCCCCATGTCCTAAAGACTGTCTTATGTCCTAAAGACTGTGCAGCGCTCCTATGGCACAGGCACAAGTGTTTATGTGTGTATTGGGTTTAGTCTAAAGCCAAAAAGGAAATCTGTCGTAAAAGTGTTCAGGCTCCTGTCAAATGCTGACAGTGAAAATGTTCTGAAGCAGCATAAACACTTCCACACTTTCACCACCCACAGGAGCACAGGCACAAATCTCTGCACTCGCTGAATGCTCTCATTTACATGTGAGTTATAGTCCACTCAAACCCAGTTCAACAGAACACACAACATGCAACACAAATCTCACATGCTGCTGTACTCTGACCTGAGGCTCCTCAGGTCAGTCCAGACAGAACAGACCCTCTTTAAGCTGTGCACGTGTGTGTGTGTGTGTGTGTGTGTGTGTCTGTGTGTGTGTGTGTCTGTGTGTCTGTGTGTGTGTGTCTGTGTGTGTGTGTGTGTGTGTGTGTCTGTGTGTGTGTGTGTGTGTGTGTGTGTGTGTGTGTGTGTGTGTCTGTGTGTGTGTGTCTGTGTGTGTGTGTGTGTGTCTGTTTGTGTTTGTGTGTGTGTGTGTGTGTGTGCGTGCGTGTGTGTGTGTGTGTGTGTCTGTGTGTGTCTGTGTCTGTGTGTGTCTGTGTGTCTGTGTGTGTGTGTCTGTGCGTGTGTGTGTGTGTCTGTGTGTGTGTGTCTGTGTGTGTGTGTGTGTGTGTGTGTGTGTGTGTCTGTGTGTCTGTGTGTGTGTGTCTGTGTGTGTGTCTGTGTGTGTGTCTGTGTGTGTGTGTGTCTGTGTGTGTGTGTGTCTCTGTGTGTGTGTGTGTGTGTGTGTGTCTGTGTCTGTGTGTGTGTGTGTGTGTGTGTCTGTGTGTGTGTGTGTGTCTGTGTGTGTGTGTGTGTCTGTGTGTGTCTGTGTGTGTGTGTGTGTGTGTCTGTGTGTGTGTGTGTGTGTGTGTGTCTGTGTGTGTGTGTGTGTGTGTGTCTGTGTGTGTGTGTGTGTCTGTGTGTGTGTGTGTGTGTGTCTGTGTGTGTGTGTGTGTGTGTGTGTGTGTGTGTGTGTCTGTGTGTGTGTGTGTGTGTGTCTGTGTGTGTGTGTGCGTGTCTGTGTGTCTGTGTGTGTGTGTGTGTGTGTGTGTGTGTCTCTGTGTGTGTGTGTGTGTGTGTGTGTGTGTGTGTCTGTGTGTGTGTGTGTGTGTGTCTGTGTGTGTGTGTGTCTGTGTGTCTGTGTGTGTGTGTTGCAGGCGGCCATGAAGGCTGTGGTGGCCACCAGTCGGATGCATGAGGGCTCCAGGCGACGCACTGACAGCTGTGAGATCTCTGGCTCTGGCACATCCCGACAGAGCAGCATGCAGCAAGACCCGCCCCCAGAGTCTGCAGACCCCACCCCCGAGACCTCAAGCCCCGCCCCTAAACAGGCCACACCCACTGAACCAGCACAGCCGTCAGACGAGAGCGCACCAGAACCCAGCACTCCCTCTCCGCCTTGCAGTCCCAAACCTCCGCCCACCAACACTGACATCATTTGCTCTAGCCCCGCCCCTAACCCCGCCCCCGTCAGGCCCCCACTAAGAGCTGACGGAATAAGGCCCGCATCAGTCATCCCCAAAAACTTCTTGGTCCAATCAGAAAGGAGCCAGTCTGCTGTCGACCCCACCCACATCGCACAGACCACGCCCCCTGCCGCCACGCCCCCCAGTCCCAGCAGCCTCAGTAACGGCCTGAGCTCAGAGACAGACAGGCGCAAACAGTAAAGCCACAGCCTGTGCTCTGCTAAAGCTAATATCTTCTGTGGTGTTCACACGTGAGCAGCGCCTGGTACAGCACACTTCAGTCTAACATGTTCACTATTAGGTTATAGATTTGTATTTGATGTACCGTGTCAGCAATCTCGCAGGTTCCAGGAATCAAACCACAAACCTAAGGGTAAGTGGGTGAACAACTCACATGAAGAACATGTAAACAACAGCAAATTATGAGAAATAATGACAAATATTTCTTCAGAACTAGTGTCAGTGAAGCCCCCCTGAAGGAGTGCTATAAACAAATCTCTTCATATTGGCTACACTGCAGTGGAGCAAAGGATTATGGTCTGGTCCCACTTTTTCACAGGCCTTTCCACAGTGTGATTCTGACACTTGTGATGTTGCAGTCTCACAGTATTGCAGCTCCATCCCTAGACTAGTGGCCAGAGCACAGTGCAGTGAAACAGTAAATGTGATGCTCTCATCCTCCAGCAGGGGGTGTGATCCCACCAGGGCTCATAGATCTGTAATAAGACCAGACTAAGGCACTCCCCCCTCTGTCCCTGTGTGAGATCAACTAGTGACCACTCCAGGTACTGCAGCTCCCAGGAGCTCGGGCCCAGACAGCATGCAGCTTTTTAACATTAAACCCATTTAAATCCCCAAAGCGCCTGAAGTTAACCCTGTAAGATTTACCTTAGCCTCGCCCTGAGCCTGTGAGCTCTAGCAGCCATCACTGTGATTGGTCAGAATCATGTGATGCACAGTTCTGACATCACATGGTGGGAGGAGCTAGCCCAGGGGTGGGCAAACTACGGCCCGGGGGCCACTTACGGCCCATTAACCTTTTTAATCCGGCCCGCCAAACATAATTGAACTGCAATAAAATGTATTAGTTTTATTTTCCCTGCAATTCTGGCGTTTCCCTATAGATGGCGCACTCTAGATACATTGATACATAAAACCAAATTATCCATATGGGCCTGTAGCACAGTGCCCAGGGGTGGAACTATATCTTGAACACGACGTGGACACCGCGGGTGGATCGTGTCTTGTCGCGTTTGCTGCGTGGACCGAGCTTCCTCCTGTGGACCTCTAAAGCAGAACTAACACCAGGACTAAGACAGGTCTAAAGCAGGTCTAAACCAGGTCTAAACCAGATCTAAAACCAAATGAGAATTTGCAGGAGGTGGTTGCTACATTCATGTAGTTTTAAAAAACACGACAATATCAAGTAATCCAGTTACTCATTTAAGTAATTTAATGGATTACGTTAAAAAACTCCATTTTGGGGTCTGTAATCTGTAATCTGTAGTAATACAGTTTAAAGTAACCTTCCCAACACTGTCAACAGAATTATCAAATGTGTCACAATCAAACGGAATTCAAAACTTCTGAAACGGAAAATGTTAAATTTTGAAGCAGAAAATCATCGGCCCTAAATCTGGTGCACAAGTTGAACTGAGACGTCTGAATCTGTCACATGTAAATCATTGGATCCTGACAGTTATTTTCGGTTTATTTGCTGGGCTGATGTAGTCAGACCAGAACCCTCCGTCCATCTGCTCCTGGTCCGGCCCTTCCGTCAAATTTTAGAACTTTTGTGGCCCTCGAGCCAAAACGATCGCCCACCCCTGAGCTATTGAGGAAAGGTGGAAGAAAAAATATTGTTCAGGCTTTTGCACCAGTGAACAAACCCAACACTGCACCATCTTTGGTTCATCTTCTACATCGTATAATCCTGCCCTGCTCCCAGAGGCTCATCTGGCCACAACAGAACCCTCCTGACCCGTGCTGCACCGGACTGACCCGTGCTGTACCGGCCTGACCCGTGCTGCACCGGCCTGACCCGTGCTGTACCGGCCTGACCCGTGCTGCACCGGACTGACCCGTGCTGTACTGACCCGTGCTGCACCGGACTGACCCGTGCTGTACTGACCCGTGCTGTACCGGCCTGACCCGTGGGCGAAGTTTAGATTTTTACACAATCATTCAAATCTAAGAAATGTCACTTTCTGGAATGTCGACCTCCAGCAGGCTTCAGCAGCACTGCCACACACATGAGAAGCACATGTTGTACAGAACTTTGCTAAATCTGGACTTCTGGATGATTATTCGACATGTAAATAGCTGAGAAGAAGCTGCTGGTTTAATACAGGAGAATGGCCCATTTTATAAGTCACCAGATCTGTGCGTTTTAGAGTCAAATATTCGATGGATGACAGAACACAGTCTAGGTGAAAACTTTAAAGGCGCTGTACCTGATTTTTAAAAACATGAAAAATAGACATACATTTTAAACAGTTAACTAACGACAGCTATCATGCTAATGCACACTTCCTGATGATCAGCCAATACACCTCTGTCCAGTTAGACACAAACAGTGCACAGCAGACTTATTTTGACCTCATCAGCTGCTTTTACAGTACATCTGTGCTGAGGCAAGACACATTTTGCTCAAATCCATGCAAAAAACCAACAAAAAATCAGGTACAGGCCATTTAAACATTGTCCTTTTCAGTTCTTGCAAACATTTTGGAATTGTTCTGTCCATATTCTTCTCATGATGGGATGAAACTCTCTCAGATCCTCCAGATGTTTTGGACCACACTGACTCTGGTTGTGAGGAGCTCTTCCAGACTGAGCTGTGGGTCTGTTCCTCTGTCGCCTCCTCTGCTCCAGGGAGCTGAGGCCATGTCAGGTACATCTGATACTCGCCGATGTTATATGAGAAGATTATGGAAACGCCAGAACATAATTCTAAGTGTCATGGCTGATGGTAAAGTACTGCACAGAACTGCACAGAACTGGACTCTCCCCTTCCTTCAGCTGGAGCATGCACTGGTACTGACCACCAGGGGGCGCTCTGGTCTACAGAGAAGCTCAAAGACTCTTTTTTACCCCTTTCTACTCACATAGACTTTATGATCCTCCTCGTGCCGTGGTGTGTTCGTGGACATCTAGTACAATTGTGTTGTTTACACTAAGCGTATTCTGCTGCATTGTACATAAGTTAGTTTTAGATGATTATATTAGTATTAAATATCTAAATGCCCAAATTTCCAAATTCCTTTAAAATGTTCCAAAATTTAAAGTAACCACACGCTCTACCTCTTTTGTACAGGGGCTTCCACACAGAGACAAGTGAAACGTGAGCAGACACAAACATGTAACAAACATGTGACCCACACGTGAAATCTGGATCTGAGATTCTGAACGTCCCAAAGGCAAAACTCCAAACATGAACTTCAGCACTGTCCATTTTTAAGAATGAGAACATCCATAAAGCAAAGAATTTAACTGCAACAAGACAATGCATTCAGTATATCAGGAGTAAAATAATAACGACTCTGACCAGTCTGGACACAAAAACACTTTCTACAAATGAAATGCAAAATATTTGATTTGTATTTGGTGTTAGTTTGGAGAAGCAGACAGGAGTCCATCAGACAGGAGTCCATCAGACAGGAGTCCATCAGACAGGAGTAAATCAGACAGGAGTAAATCAGACAGGAGTCCATCAGACAAGAGTAAATCAGACAGGAGTCCATCAGACAGGAGTAAATCAGACAGGAGTAAATCAGACAGGAGTCCATCAGACAAGAGTAAATCAGACAGGAGTAAATCAGACAGGAGTCCATCAGACAGGAGTAAATCAGACAGGAGTCCATCAGACAGGAGTAAATCAGACAGGAGTAAATCAGACAGGAGTCCATCAGACAAGAGTAAATCAGACAGGAGTAAATCAGACAGGAGTCCATCAGACAGGAGTAAATCAGACAGGAGTCCATCAGACAGGAGTAAATCAGACAGGAGTCCATCAGACAGGAGTAAATCAGACAAGAGTAAATCAGACAAGAGTAAATCAGACAGGAGTAAATCAGACAGGAGTAAATCAGACAGGAGTCCATCAGACAGGAGTAAATCAGACAGGAGTAAATCAGACAGGAGTAAATCAGACAGGAGTAAATCAGACAGGAGTAAATCAGACAGGAGTAAATCATTGTCACTGTAGTGAAAAATACATCTCATACATTAAAAAGTGGGTATTTTGCTTATTTTACTTTTTGAAACTCTCCCATCACAAACAGGCCAGAGGAGGTTCCAGATGCTATTCACACATTCCTTACGGTTGGCAGTAAGTGTTTATTTCTATAGTGCTTTTCATAGACATATGTCACAAAGACGCTTTACAGAGGATTATTCACAGAGCATTCTTCATTCAGACCAGACCCGGTGGTGGTAAACTACGGTTGTAGCCACAGCTGCCCTGGGACAGACTGACAGAGGCGCGGCTGCCAACGGTCCCTCTGACCACCGCCAACACTCACGCACCTTCACACCTACAGTACGAGGCTGTTCAGAGCTCTACGTCCCCCACGCTCCCACAGGACAATTCTCCATAAACACACAAACAGGATTCAAAACAACACAAATACACGACAGCTTCAGAACTGAGACGTCGTGCAGCAGGGTCAGTAGTGAAAAGCACTGAAGGGGAGCGAGGGGAAAGCATCAGAAACAAAACTGAAACATTTTCATTTTCAAAAAAATAAAAGGGAACATGTGATCTAAATCTGCTGTATGTCACAGTTAACACCTTATAGAAGTAACTGATCATGAAAGAGGAACTTCAGTAGATTCCACATTTACCTTTTCACTCATTTGGTGCACTGTAAATGTAGTCGCTTCGTAAATTTGTACAACTATATGAAACTCTTTTAAACTCTAGAGTTTGTCTGCTCCTGTCTGCTCCTGTCTGCTCCTGTCTGCTCCTGTCTGCTCCTGTCTGCTCCTGTCTCCAGACTCCTGCTCACCGGTGCAGTGTTGATCACTCATTTGCTCCCACCAGACGAGCTGAAAATATGCAAAATGTTAAGTCTGAAGAGAGTCATTTTTACACAGGAATTTTGAGTAGAGAAAAGATGAGATTAACACGTTGTACAGACTTCCATATTACACTTCTGGATGTGTTCTTTTGTGGTGTTTTTCTGAGTGCACCAGACACTGGAATAACATGTGCACGTTTGAGTTCCACTGTACAAACATGATATGGGACTTATATTTACAGTTTATGGGGCGTTTTGTGTTGGAGTGGGGTATTTGGGGGGTTGGGAGGACATGGGTGCATGTCTCCAGTCTTCTGCATGTTCTGGGCTTGTGTTGTTCATATCTGCTCCTCTGCTCACATCATGTACAGTAAAAACGTCTCAAACTCCACACCTCTGCCTGCTCCTTCCTTTATGTCACTTTTCTAGAAGACAATCGGCCATCCGTTTGTCCCCACGGAGATGATGTTTTGCCTGCAGTGTTCACATTAAACTTACGGTCAGGAAATTACACACACAGAACAGTGTTGTGAGAATGACAGTGTTAAACTGAGATGACTCCGTCTCAGTCCTGTGGAGAATACAACCTGCTGCTGACTGAGCATTAACACCACGAATCAAAGACACAACTCACCTTAAGTTTTTACGTGCACGGGGAGACGGAGTGGTGCTTCTGACAGCTCGTCCCACTGGGTGCCCAACTTCGGAGCTTCCCTCAGCCTCTTCCAAATCCAGTTGTCTCTCCGTTCATTTGATTAAGTTCAGCATGAGCGGCTCCCTACCTCGCAGGGCGGGGCGTCCCTGTTTAAACAGTGTAATACAGTTTCTGCACATAAGCAAAAACAATAGACAAACTTCGTGAGACTGATCTTGAGTCTGTCCAATATCGCGGGAGGGGATGTGATACAGCGGCGGCTGTCTCCACCTCCCCCTCCGCGGCCAGGCAGCACCTCCCCCTCCGCGGCCAGGCAGCCAAGGCCCAAACTTTCCAGGAGCTTTACTCACGTGAATATTGTACATGATTTTTCTTCAGCACAAAACTGGTGGTTTCTCGTACTACATAATACTAAACTGCATGTACTGTATTTACAACTTGACAACAAACTTCTTTACAAAAGCTTTCACACTTACTTCCACCACAACAATCGATATGTATAAATATTACTCCAAATTAAAAAGTAGATGCAGTAAAATAGCCGTAAGCGGCAATGATCGGCCCTCGCGTGCACCTACGCTGCAACCCGCAAACGACATGCCCTACAAACGACGTGCCCTACAGACTGGGCTGTGCAAATGCTGCGCCCAGCAAACGGAGCACCCAGCAAATGCAATGCCCCACACTAACCCTAATAACCACACTTTTCATATGCTTTATAGTGTGTTATATTCAGGCCGAGATCACGTATTAGTGATTCAAATTTCCCAGGCCAAGACATCCTCCATCAGAAAAATTACATAGTGCACCTTTAAATGATTTTTGAGGAGTCTTTGCGCCCCCTCCTGGCCAACAGTGAAAAATTCACCATGTCCGTGATGTATTTTTTTGCTCGTAGTCATGCATAGAATTCAGTGGCAGCCGTGCATTTCACACCTAGGCCTTCAGTAGTGCTACGTCTGAATCGATCCACTTATCAACTATTTTATGGCTATAAAAACAATCTTATTATGCAGAAATGCAGTATAAAGGGCCGTTGCATCGCAGACAGATAACGGTGCAGCCACAATAAACGCCTTTACTGAAGAAACAAACCCGGGGTGCAGGGACGTGCACAGGAGTTTTGAGGGGCGCTCTGACATAAAGAAAGGGCACCGCACCAAACTTGAATGAACCTTAACAAAACTTAGCAAGTTTTATTTTCCCTGCAGTTCTAGTGTTTACCAATAGATGGCACCATCTAGATACATTGATACATAAAACCAATTTACCCATATGGGCTTCGGTACACGGCTCAGGGGTAGAACTATATGTGGTGGTCCGAAAACCTTCCCATAAAGCACTGGGCCAAGTATATGTAGTGAGCCGCACCTCCTCCCGTCTTGAGCGCGCCGCATCTCCTCTTGTACGGCGTGGACACCGCGTGGATCGTGTCTTGTTCATTCGCTGCGTGGACCGCGCTTCCTCCTGTGCCTCTAAACCAGCCGCTGCGTTCAGCGCCTTGTAGAGTTCCTGTATCGGCTTCTCTCGCTCAACGGTATCAGAGGAAAATAACACGCTCCCAGCAACACAACCTGCTGTGTTCCTCAGAGCCTGTGAGCCAGGGGCACCGCTCGGAGTTAGTGGACTGAAAGTGACGGACAAATCCTTTTCCCAGTTGTGACGGGCTTACCCGACCTTTCTTAACAATGTCCAGCTTTTCTTGAAAAGTCCGTCTTGAAAATGGCTTTGACAATAAATCTGCAACCAAATCAGTTTCTTCTGCTCCTTCAGCCATTGTGGGTTGAAAAAACAGCGATTAAATCAACATAACTATATTTCTGTCCGTGCAGCTACAGATGCAGTTTGCTCCGGCTGGTTCACTCTCTGACGAGCCAATCAAAGGGTGTGAATACTCTGACGTTACCGTAGACCTGCTAAAGGCACTGGTGTCGCCAACTCAAAATCTGATTGGCTGAAGCAATAGTTTCATCGACACTTATTTTTTACTCGAGGGTCCACAGAACTGATTGTGAAGGCCTCAGGCAGATTTCTTTGACGTTGTCCCTGCCTGGCAACAAGTGGTGTCTGAAATGTGATTGGTTAAACGCTTTAATATGAAAACACATGTCTGGAAGCAGCACAACCAGAGTAAAGGCTGTGAAGGGAAGGACAGACATTTGGAATTATTTAATAAGGATTCATGGACAAAATATAATTAACATTAGTCTGTGATTCAGATATTTTTTTAGGCCAGCAGAGAAGGCCTTGCAGGCCCTGACGGCCCACCACTGATAGAATTCAATTCCCAAATTTGGTAGAAATCCAATAATGTTGATGTTTCATGTCTAGGGGGCGCTATAGTGTAATTTCAGCACGATCGGACTAAGCCTGTGCCAACGGGAGCAAATCTTCACATTGAATATTGTCTAAATTTTGATTGAACTTTGTGGTTTCGCTGCACGTAAACCATGACAGTGGAGGTAACTTTCGTAGCCGCACTTCTCTAGATGATGTTCGGTGATTTTCAGCACTTCTCTAGATGATGTACGGTGATTTTCAGCTCTTCTCTAGATGATGTACGGTGATTTTCAGCTCTTCTCTAGATGATGTACGGTGATTTTCAGCACTTCTCTAGATGATGTACGGTGATTTTCAGCTCTTCTCTAGATGATGTACGGTGATTTTCAGCTCTTCTCTAGATGATGTACGGTGATTTTCAGCACTTCTCTAGATGATGTACGGTGATTTTCAGCTCTTCTCTAGATGATGTAGGTGATTTTCAGCACTTCTCTAGATGATGTACGGTGATTTTCAGCTCTTCTCTAGATGATGTACGGTGATTTTCAGCTCTTCTCTAGATGATGTACGGTGATTTTCAGCTCTTCTCTAGATGATGTAGGTGATTTTCAGCTCTTCTCTAGATGATGTACGGTGATTTTCAGCTCTTCTCTAGATGATGTACGGTGATTTTCAGCTCTTCTCTAGATGATGTACGGTGATTTTCAGCTCTTCTCTAGATGTACGGTGATTTTCAGCTCTTCTCTAGATGATGTAGGTGATTTTCAGCTCTTCTCTAGATGATGTACGGTGATTTTCAGCTCTTCTCTAGATGATGTAGGTGATTTTCAGCACTTCTCTAGATGATGTACGGTGATTTTCAGCTCTTCTCTAGATGATGTACAGTGATTTTCAGCACTTCTCTAGATGATGTACGGTGATTTTCAGCTCTTCTCTAGATGATGTACGGTGATTTTCAGCTCTTCTCTAGATGATGTACGGTGATTTTCAGCACTTCTCTAGATGTAGGTGATTTTCAGCACTTCTCTAGATGTACGGTGATTTTCAGCACTTCTCTAGATGATGTACGGTGATTTTCAGCACTTCTCTAGATGATGTACAGTGATTTTCAGCTCTTCTCTCGATGATGTACGGTGATTTTCAGCTCTTCTCTAGATGTAGGTGATTTTCAGCACTTCTCTAGATGATGTAGGTGATTTTCAGCTCTTCTCTAGATGATGTAGGTGATTTTCAGCACTTCTCTAGATGATGTAGGTGATTTTCAGCTCTTCTCTAGATGATGTAGGTGATTTTCAGCTCTTCTCTAGATGATGTACGGTGATTTTCAGCTCTTCTCTAGATGATGTAGGTGATTTTCAGCACTTCTCTAGATGATGTACAGTGATTTTCAGCACTTCTCTAGATGATGTACGGTGATTTTCAGCACTTCTCTAGATGATGTACAGTGATTTTCAGCACTTCTCTAGATGATGTACAGTGATTTTCAGCTCTTCTCTAGATGATGTACGGTGATTTTCAGCACTTCTCTAGATGATGTAGGTGATTTTCAGCACTTCTCTAGATGATGTACAGTGATTTTCAGCTCTTCTCTAGATGATGTACGGTGATTTTCAGCTCTTCTCTAGATGATGTACGGTGATTTTCAGCTCTTCTCTAGATGTACGGTGATTTTCAGCACTTCTCTCGATGATGTACGGTGATTTTCAGCACTTCTCTAGATGATGTACAGTGATTTTCAGCACTTCTCTCGATGATGTACGGTGATTTTCAGCACTTCTCTCGATGATGTACAGTGATTTTCAGCACTTCTCTAGATGATGTAGGTGATTTTCAGCACTTCTCTAGATGATGTACAGTGATTTTCAGCACTTCTCTAGATGATGTACAGTGATTTTCAGCACTTCTCTCGATGATGTACGGTGATTTTCAGCACTTCTCTCGATGATGTACAGTGATTTTCAGCACTTCTCTAGATGATGTAGGTGATTTTCAGCACTTCTCTAGATGATGTACAGTGATTTTCAGCACTTCTCTAGATGATGTACGGTGATTTTCAGCACTTCTCTAGATGATGTACAGTGATTTTCAGCTCTTCTCTAGATGATGTACAGTGATTTTCAGCACTTCTCTAGATGATGTACGGTGATTTTCAGCACTTCTCTAGATGATGTACGGTGATTTTCAGCACTTCTCTAGATGATGTACGGTGATTTTCAGCACTTCTCTAGATGATGTACGGTGATTTTCAGCACTTCTCTAGATGATGTACGGTGATTTTCAGCACTTCTCTAGATGATGTAGGTGATTTTCAGCACTTCTCTAGGTGATGTACAGTGATTTTCAGCACTTCTCTAGATGATGTACGGTGATTTTCAGCACTTCTCTAGATGATGTAGGTGATTTTCAGCACTTCTCTAGATGATGTACAGTGATTTTCAGCTCTTCTCTAGATGATGTACAGTGATTTTCAGCACTTCTCTAGATGATGTACGGTGATTTTCAGCACTTCTCTAGATGATGTACGGTGATTTTCAGCACTTCTCTAGATGATGTACGGTGATTTTCAGCACTTCTCTAGATGATGTAGGTGATTTTCAGCACTTCTCTAGATGATGTACGGTGATTTTCAGCACTTCTCTAGATGATGTAGGTGATTTTCAGCACTTCTCTAGATGATGTACGGTGATTTTCAGGCCTGTGGGTGAAGCGCCTTCAGAGGAGTTCGTTCAACCACAACATGACTCTGTGGACTCTGCTTTTTGAAGATTTCAATCCAAGATGGCCGCCTTCTGCTTTGTCAGGGGGCGTGGCCATAATAATATTTTTTGTTTGTCTTCATGTGACAAATGCGTGTACCGAATTTCGTGGCTCTACGACAAAGTTGAGTTGGGACAGCTCCCATAGCAGTGGGCGGAGCCTAATATTCAAGGTGGCGAATTATCTCCATTTTTTAGTCCCCACACATGAAACCTATATTTTCTCGAATGTCTCATCATTTCTGAATTTTTCGCAAAGTTTGGTGAGTTTTTGAACATGTTTGGGGAGTCACATTTTATTTCAATCTGTAGGGGGCGCTAACACACCAAATTAAATTTTTTCCACATTCAGTAGCTTTAGGGCAGAGAGTTTAAGAACTGTGTCAAATGTCATTGAAATCAGAGTTTGTTTGAGCAAATAGGAGCAATTTGTAAATTTCCAAAACTTGTGTTCATTATTTGTCGCTTCACTGCTCAGAGACGTCAGACGGATTTGGGATGTGGCCAAACCTGATCCCGTCAGATCTCGGAAGCTCAGCAGGGCCGGGCCTGGTTAGTACTTGGATGGGAGACCATTAGGAATTCTAGGTGCCACAGGGGGGCGCCAGTCACAAAAAACTGGTGTTGTGTCCTTAGGCAAGACACTTCACCCACGTTGCCTAGTGTGAAAGTGATGTGTGCAGGGCAGGGCTCCCTTGAAAAAGAGATTAGTGTCTCAATGGGACTTTCCTGGGTAAAGGTTAAAAAAAAAAAATATATATATATATATATATATTTTTTTTTTTATATATTTTTATATTTTTAACCTTTATTTACCCAGGAAAGTATATATATATGTAGATAACTTTTGATGGTCTCGTCCTGGAGATAATGTGGACCAAATCTGAGGCCATTCGGGTGAGCGCCCACAGAGGAGTGCGTTTCAGCGTTGCAAATTTTAATCCAAGATGGCCGCTCCCTGGTTTGTCAGGGGGCGTGGCCATAATAATGTTTTTTAATTGTCTTGTCATGATTGACTTCTGGTTTAATTTTATGATTCCATGTGCAAATTTTTTTGTATCATTCGTATTCCCTAATGCATTTTTGTCTCGTTAGGGGGCGCTGATGAGCCATTTTCTTTATTTGTTGAAAATGGAAATAGCCAAAAGTTACAGAGGCAGACTTTTTCACACGTGGCCAAATTTTGTGAGTTTTCGACATTGTTCACTGGGTGAAAAATGGGTGAGTGTGTTAGGAGAAAAAAAAAGAAGAAGAAGAAGATTAAAGCCGTAAGTGGCATCGAAGCACTCAGCCGACCTGGCGCTCCCCCGGGTGTGGCTCATACTCCCCCGGGTGTGGCTCATACTCCCCCGGGTGGCGCTGACGCTCCCCCGGGTGGCGCTGATGAGCCTCTTGTCTCTGTGTGTTTGTGGCTTTGGGCTGAACGTGTCAATAAACACATAAAGTCCACACACACTGGAGATGCTGATGTGCCAACATAGACAAACATGGACACTTTGGGACATCGCCATGGCAACACCGTGCAAAATACAACTTTGGCCCCCGGACTTTTTTGTTCGGGCTGACCTGAAGAATCACTGTGCCAAATTTCACATTCTTCAATGAAACTGTTAAGCCGTTATGTCACTTTGAAATGTAAGAAATTGTAGAAATTTTCCCATGAAGAGAACATGTAGGTTTGGCGCATCGCCATGGCAACCCTGTGAAATATACCATATGGTTGTCATTGACTTTTTTGATCGGGATCACATGAAGAGTAATTGTGCCAAATTTGAAAATATTCAGTGAAAGTAAAATATTTTTCATGAATGGGAATTTATGTGATCTCTCCCATTAGGATAACACTGGAGCTTTTGTGCATCACCATGGCAACACGGTTAAAAATACCATATGGTTTACGTTGGCTTTTTTGATTGAGATGACCTAAAGTAATGTTGGGGCAAATTTGGTACATTTTAGAAATTATTTAAAATTGTGTCCTGCAGGGGGCGCTATCACACCAGTTTTGCTCGTGTCACAATTAGTAGTGTGACAAGTGATTCAATTTGTGAAGCTCAATCGGACTTTGTATGGCCGAATGGGAGGACATTTTGACATTGGAAAATTGCAAAAGATCTGAACAGATTTTGCGGCTTCACCGCACGTAAACCGTGAGTTATCAAAAACATTCAGCTATTGATGCCGCACTTCTCTAGTAATAAGGAAACTTTTTTTTTTAGCAAAAACAATATATCCTTTAACATAGGAAACACATATTATACATTTTTTGAAAGCTTTCGAGATTCCCCACGTCACCGCTTACGCGCCCGTCATTCACCATCTGGTCGGTGTCGGCCATTGACTCCCATTGATTTCCATTCATTTTAGCAGCTGTAAATATGGCCTGGATACAGCCTGATGTCAGGAGTGTGTTTGGGGGAGAATACATTGAGTATAAGACACCAGACTAGACAAAACAGAGGCAAAGCAGCAGAAGATAAGACAGGACAGGAGAGGAAATGCGTCCACCCTCACCACGACAAGAATTTGCATGCTGTAGCAGGGGCACAGATGGATCATGTTTATGAAATTTAAAATCAAAGTAGGAAAATGGGAGCATGTACAAATATGAAACTAAAAATCCTAATGAATTAAATCACATTTTGCTGTCACACTGTAATCGTTAAGCATTTACTCTGGCTCTTCAGACTGTGGGTTTGCCTCAGTTAGTAAATTTCATGTCCACTTTAGGATGATTTTGTGTTCTTTTAGACCTGGTTTAGACCTGGAACTCGCAAAGCCAGATTTCTTTGGTAGTATGAAAAGTTTGAGTGTTGTTCTTAAGTGAAGCCTTTACTTGGTGGTTGGGCCTGTGGTGCCTGTGCAGACTGGTTCTGCTGCGTGGTTGGACTGTTTGTCCTCCTGTCACTGAAGACCACAGCCTCATGTTCATAAGACCCACAGTCCTCCAGAGGTTTGGACATGATCACCAGTGACCCAACCACTCTTCACTGATCAGACTGGAAACAGAAATCACACCAGCATCTGTCAAATGTGGTCATTTAATTTTGGAACACTGAACAGAATTCAAAAATGTCAAAGAAGATCGAGTCAACTGAATAATCTCATACAAGTCTTTTCTACTCCTGCAGTTACTTTCATTTCTGTTTGAACTTAAAATGAATGAGATTTCAACTCAAGTAATAAAAATGTAACAAAAACAATAGAAAGAACAATAGAAAAGAATAGAATGATAGAAAGAGTCTCCTGATGTCTGCTCCAGTGTCTGCTCCAGTGTCTGCTCCAGTGTCAGGTCCAGTGTCAGGTCCAGTGTCAGGTCCAGCCTGGAGTCTAGTCCCTGGTCAGTCTCTGGTGGAGGGCTTGAGCTGCTGCTGTGCCTGTAGAAGAGGACACAGTGAGGCGCTGGTGTTGGGCCTGATGTCCTGGAGTGTGGTGATCTCGTGCTACATGATGTAGTGTGGTGATATCGTGCTACATGATGTAGTGTGGTGATCTCGTGCTACATGAGGTAGTGTGGTGATATCGTGCTACATGATGTAGTGTGGTGATATCGTGCTACATGAGGTAGTGTGGTGATCTCGTGCTACATGATGTAGTGTGGTGATATCGTGCTACATGATGTAGTGTGGTGATATCGTGCTACATGAGGTAGTGTGGTGATATCGTGCTACATGATGTAGTGTGGTGATATCGTGCTACATGAGGTAGTGTGGTGATATCGTGCTACATGATGTAGTGTGGTGATATCGTGCTACATGATGTAGTGTGGTGATATCGTGCTACATGATGTAGTGTGGTGATATCGTGCTACATGATGTAGTGTGGTGATCTCGTGCTACATGATGTAGTGTGGTGATATCGTGCTACATGATGTAGTGTGGTGATATCGTGCTACATGATGTAGTGTGGTGATATCGTGCTACATGATGTAGTGTGGTGATATCGTGCTACATGAGGTAGTGTGGTGATATCGTGCTACATGATGTAGTGTGGTGATATCGTGCTACATGATGTAGTGTGGTGATATCGTGCTACATGATGTAGTGTGGTCATATCGTGCTACATGAGGTAGTGTGGTGATATCGTGCTACATGATGTAGTGTGGTGATATCGTGCTACATGATGTAGTGTGGTGATATCGTGCTACATGATGTAGTGTGGTGATATCGTGCTACATGATGTAGTGTGGTCATATCGTGCTACATGATGTAGTGCGTCACTGACCAGGTAGGAGCCTGTGTAGAAGCCGCACATGTACCACAGCATTAGCATTTGTGAAGTTTGGGCCAGAGCAGCGCTCCAGTCCCTCCCTCCAAATGCCCCGAAGGGAGGGGGAGGGGGCACCAAGCCTGGGACGTCCTGCAGACACAGTACAAGTACACAAGTTACTCACGCACACATGTTGGGTTTCCATGTGCCATTTACGTCATGAGCACCTGATTTTTGTCCCCATAAGGGGGGCAGGTATTCAGGAATCTGAGTGTGTATATTTGAATCCCCACTATGTGCCAAATATCTCCCACACACACTAGGAAACTCCTGCTCCACAAGTACACAAATACGTCCAGTGGTGTGTGGGTTATGTGCAGTACACAAACATTTCGCAGGCCATGTTGCAGTATCCTCATATTTTCATATGAGTCTGTCCCTCTGTCCATGATCTCTGTGAGCTGATGTACCTGTGTGTCCCTCTCCTCTGGTACACAGACTGAGCCGCTTCATTAAAGCCACACTTCACTTTAAAGGATTATTTGTCTCAGGATCAGCAACTGAGCAAAAAGTCATTTCAACATTTGAATTAGTCTAGAATTAACCTGTTTAGTACTTTCCAGATCTTTTTCATAGATTTAAAACCATAGTCAAGATCTGGAAAGTACTAAACAGGACCAGGACCACTGATAAACACCCAGAGGGAGGTGTGTCTGTGCTAATGTGTAGGAGAGTGAGGCCGCTGTTACCCCATAGCACTGAGGAGGAGGAGGAGGTGGAAATGGAGGGAAGGGACTGAAGAGGGGGTAGACCGGTGGATCTGCAGGTTTCTTCTCCTCTCTGTTCTGGCTTGAGGTCCTGTGTCTGGGCTGCTGGAAACAAGCACAGCTCAGTGTTCATGCAGTGACGGAGTTTGGACTCCACTGTTTAATAGGAGCATTTTAACTTACTCTGGTTTCCTGTGGGTCTTTCCGGCTCCCATCCCTCTCTCTCTCCACTTTCTCTTCTCGCTCTCCCCTCTCTCTTCTCTCTCCTCCCTCTGGCTCTTTTTTATCAACACTGTCAGAAGCCTCTCTACTTCTCCTGGCTCCAGTGGTAAACACGGGCCTCCGGGTGGCACCCTACACAAATACAGGAAAGAAAAGACAGCCATCAGTTTCACACATTTCTCACTTAGATGATCTGCACACCAACAATAGCTGTGTTGAGGCCCTCACGTGTGATGTCAAACACTTGTGATGGTGGAAACTGTGGTGATGATTTGGTGGAGATGCAAACTATGATGGGCACAGCAGTGAAAGTGGAGATGCCCCAGATGGTCCCAGATGGTCGGAGGTCAGAGAGGAAGAATAGTGATTAGAGATTACAGAAGGGCACTGAATGAGCTTGTTTGGGAGTTAGGATGGGAATGATAATGTCCAGGGGGTGGCCAAGTGGTCAGAGACAGAGAAGTCAGTGGTGGGACTGGGACTGGGACTGAGGTCGAAGAACAGACGAGCACGAGAATGAACCAAGTCCACTTACACCTGCTCATGTGAAGCATGTGGACTTTTAAAGCACTGAAGCATGTGCTGGTTTCAGCTGGAGAGATACAGTGTTGTTAGCGAGAAGAGGTGTGTGTGTGTGTGTGCGTGTGTGTGTGTGTGTGTGTATGTATATGTGTGTGTGTGTGTGTGTGTGTGTATGTGTGTGTCTGTGTGTGTGTATATATATGTGTGTGTGTGTGTATATATGTGTGTGTGTGTGTGTGTGTGTGTCTGTGTGTGTGTATATATATGTGTGTATATATGTGTGTGTGTGTGTGTGTGTGTCTGTGTGTGTGTATATATATGTGTGTATATATGTGTGTGTGTGTGTGTGTGTCTGTGTGTGTGTATATATATGTGTGTATATATGTGTGTGTGCATATATATGTGTGTATATATGTGTGTGTGTATATATATGTGTGTATATATGTGTGTGTGCATATATATGTGTGTATATATGTGTGTGTGTATATATATGTGTGTATATATATGTGTGTGTGTATATATGTGTGTATATATGTGTGTGTGTATATATATGTGTGTGTGGGTGTGTGTGTCTGTGTGTGCGTGTGTGTGTGTGTGTGTGTGTGTCTGTGTGTGTGTATATATATGTGTGTATATATGTGTGTGTGTGTGTGTGTGTGTGTGTGTGTGTCCAGGTCAGAGGCCTCTCACCCTCCTGGAGCGCGTAGGCCCATGCAGCTCACTGGGGCTCAGCAGACTGTCCACGTCCAGCTCCTCTTCGTTGTTGTAGTGGTTGAAGCGAACCCTGCAGCGCTGCCCTCTCACCCACAGCACCACCGCGGGGTACGTGAGCCCATCCACAGAGTACCTGGCTCTGCAGGGAGAGCCCTCCTTCCACTCCTGACAACACACACACCACATTCATACCAGGCCAGGTGGGAAAAGTGTCTTGCCTATAGACATGCTGCCCCACTGTGGCACCTGGTAGTGTTGCAGTCAAGACGGCACCAATCGAGACCAAGACCTGTCCAAGACCACAGGGTCCAGATACCAGGACAAGAAGAGGTAAGATTGGGCCTAAAAAATCCAGCCCGACCCGACCCGCGGGTATTAAAGCCCGACCAATTAACTTGATTTGCAGGCCCGAGCCCGAAGCAAACCCGAAATTTCATGCGGCCCTGCGGAGGGGAAGATTATTAAGAGGGCGTCGTTCACGTGCGCAGAGCCAGAGCAGAGTATGCTCTGCTCTGGCTCTGGCTCTGCGCACGAATTTAACTGCTAAACTTTTTTTTTTTTTTTTTTTTTAAAGTCAGCGAGAGAGAAGCCCGGCCCGAAGCAATGATTGACATTTTAGGCTCGGGTTGGGCTCGGGCTTAAGATCTTACCTCTAAGGACAAGACCAAGACCTGTGAGGGTCGAGATCATGGCCCACTGAGACCAAATCAAGACCATGTTTGTCATTTTCTTCATTTATTTGTTTTACAGTTATTTTGTAATTTAGGCTTAAAATAAGCCAAGCAAACTATACTACTGCACTTAAACACTCTGCGCCCATTTTCCCTCACCCACAGTTTGAGAACTCTTTCTTTAAGAGAACTTACACTGGCACTTTACAGTAAACTGCTTCAAAGTGGAGAGAGTAGGTAGGATTTTTAAACCTGTTTTAAGTCCCTAACTGGAGGTATTTAGCTTACCAGCCTCTGCACATTGTGACAAATACAAATAGATTTGTGCACTTTTATTAGGCAAACTTCAGCCCACTGCTGAAGCTGTAGGGTTTACTTTACGTGGACACTGTAACATAAGTTTGGCTTAGTTTTAGCTTTGCTCTTCCAATCCGTGTGCACTGAGGAGGGAGCATATGTGCACTCTACACAGGGACTAGAGACAGTATAAGAACGGCGTGCTGATGTGAGGCAGGTAGACAGGTGGGATGTTGGCTAAACTTAAAGTTTAACGATGGGGGCATGTTTGCAGTGATGTGCTGTGCAGTGTCTGCGAGCTCCAAACGAGCGCACAGACTGCAGTAAGAGGCTCCCAAACATGGGTACAAGTTTACTCCTGATAAGAGCAGTCAGAATGAAATATTATCCCACTGGTCCAGTGTCAGACCTTGAGTCTGTGACTCAAGTCTCAACCACCTTCCAGACCAAGACCCCGAGACTCAAGTCCGAGACAAGTCCAAGATGAGTCCAAGACCAAGGCTAGTCTTGAGACCAAAACCAGTCTTGAGTACTATGATGATAGCACCTGGAATTCCCAGCAACCTCCAAGTACTAACCAGGCCTGGCCTTGGTTAGCTTCTGAGATCAGACTTTGACAATGTTTGGCCGTGTAATTTAAGGCAGGATTTTACATTACAAAGGCTACAGTTGACACCAGAACCTATAGAGCACACATGCTCTGTGTGGCTCTTCACCCTGGGCCCAAACCCGGCCCAAAGCAACAACCTGAGCTAGACAGTGTCAGGCACTCATAAGTTTATTAATAAAAAAAACTAGTCTATAGCTGCCCGTCATTAACTAATCTATTAAAGGGAAAGACTGAGTCCCCTGGCAAACATACCTGAGTGCTCTTGAACTGTCCCGCTGGCTGTTTGAGGGTGCTCAGGTCCACTTCGTCCTCGTTGCCGTAGCCATCAAACCGGACTCTGCAGCGCTCTCCATCCAGAGACAGGATGGTGGCAGTGTACACCCTCCCGTCCTCTGACCACACGGCCTGACACGGAGCTCCCACTGTCCACTCAGGCTGAAGCAGGACAAAAGACAAGTTTCATTCACCACCATCACATGCACACTCCAGACTCCAGAGCTACCACAGGCTGTGCTGCAGTTAAACATGGAGCAGCAATTTCATGTAACTGAGCTGTCACTAATCTATGTATATTGGCAAAAGCATGGTTATGGATGTTGGCATTTACTATTACCAATTATATCTACAAATTATGAGATGACCCTGAACATCCAGTTGCAGCAACTCGCTATTTAGCTTTTCCAAATGCAGAGTAAAAGACATCGTTGGCATTTGAAAAGCACAAACCTGAGGCTCAGAAGGCTGGGCACTGTCTGCAGGCTGGACTGGTGGGTCACTTGTGGGGATGGTTGTGGGTTGGGCTGAGGGGCAGGTTGCGGTTTGGCCTGTGGGGCAGGTTGTGGGTGGATAAGATGGAGGGCTGACAGCTCGAGGCTCTTCCACAGTCTCTGGAGGGTCACATTCTTCTAGTCCCAGTGCTGGCTCACACACAATCTTAAAAAAAAGAGTATCAGGTTACAGTGAGCAAGAAAGACTATGTCTCAACTGATTTTTCTGTCCCGACTTTAAACAAATCCAGGAGCATTCACATTTGAGTCTGAAATCTGAACTGATACAAGAATCAGTGGATTTCAGAATATGTTTGTAGAGATCTAAAACTACAGGGTTGGCAACTGTTAGATTAGAGATACTTTATTATCCTGAAGGAAATTCATTTTAGGCAGCACAATACAGAATAATAACATAATAATAACGTAATATCAATTCAGTTATAGTGAAGCGTTGTATTGTCGTATGGCATGTGGGACTATCGACTTCCAGAGTGTGTCCCTGGAGCAGGACAGGGACCAACAGCCTGTCCCCAAAGGTGCTCTGTTGTCTGGTGACGGTCTGTGCAGGGGGTGCAGGGGGTGATCCAGGATGGACAGGAGCTTGTTTAGGGTCCTTTTCTCAGCCACAGATGTAAGTGAGTCAAGCTTTGCACCTACTACAGATTTCAGGGAGGGCATCTGACACACAGGGACATTTCAGAACATGTTTGTACAAGTATATAAACTATAGGTACTGTGAATTATTCTTTTGAGTTAATATTAAGGAATGATTGAAGGAAGCACCATCAACCCAAAACATGCCCGCACCCCTATGAACTAACATCAAGGACCATGTTGTCCTCCCTCCTGTGGGCTCACCACCTGCAGAGGGGTTCATAGGGGGGGTCAGGTGCTATGAGTATTGGGCAGCAAACTGCCCCCGTGACCCAGCTGGATTAAGCGGGAGAAGATGGATGGATGGATGGATGAAGGAAGCACATGTGTGCTTTGTCCTATTTTGAATTAGAACATATGAACCCTATGGCATTTGGAGTTGAACATGTTAACCTTGTGACATTTGAAGTATGCTGTTTAAATAGGTGTGCTGTCTCTGCAAGGACCTGTGTGCTACTTTATACGGTGGGCTAGAAGCTCAACCTATGGGATCTATACGTAAGCAACAAGGACAGAATTACACCTGCAAATCGGGCTATAAAAAAGGTCTCGCAGAAGGGGCCTTTCAGAGACGGGGAGTGAAGACCCACCATAAAGGCCGGTATCCTGTTGTAGCTCAAATAAAGATATTCTTAAAACTGCTCTACGCGTTCTACGTCTTTGTTTTAAGGTGCCTCAAAGAATTGGAAGCTTGCAGTACAAGACATGTCTACAAAATGACACGATATTTTGGTCTTTGCAGAGTCTGTTATCTAATTATTTTCAACCTTTGTGAGTTGATAAATGCAACAACTCAAACTGCAATCTCCAGTCAAGAACAATCCTAAGTGCACAGCGGCGCTGGCTAAATCAGTCTCAAAGCTAATGCTAGCTAGGGCTGCAACAACTAATCGATTAAATCGATTAAAATAGACTATTAAAATAGTTGGCAACTAATTTACTAATCGATTAGTTGACTAGTTCATGTGACAAAGTCCAAGCGTGAGCATCGGGGGGAAAGAAAAGAGGACACTTGAGAAATGGCAGAGGTGAACGCAGGCAGTAGTGTGGACTCTCCTGCTGAAAATGTTAGCACAGACAAGCAAGTCCTCAAAAGTTTGGGAGCATTTTACATTAACACCGTCAAAAAACAGTGTTAGGTGCAAACTGTGCACAGCTGATCTGGCAGCACAACATCACTGCGTGAGCATCTGAAGAGGAAGCATGTTGGAGCCGTGGGTGAAGGAGATTCACGGTAAGTTCATGTTAAGATATTACGGATTCATCTAGAAACTATTTGTTTTTAACTTGGCCGGAGATGTGTTAGCTTTGAAATCTATCCTAAACTGTAGATAGTGCTTTTATACCTACGCTGACAACCATTCTCCAGAAATTAAACCGAGGGGCAACGTCTTTTTTAAACCGATACATGAAAGCCACCAGAGCACATCGGTCTCTCCCCTTTAAAATCAGTCGGACTCTGGTGAGATTTCACCAACATATTGGCAACCTTTTTTGACATGAAAAGTAGTCGGTTGCATTACTGGTACAAGTTAATAGGAACGTTTTAATCACAACGTATTGTTTGACACTATAAAAGTTAAACCGAAGTTGCTTGGTGTTAGCTAGTTAGCACATATTAGCCGCGATTGCATTGGAACAATGTGTTTCTAAGCCAATATTAGCTAGTCCAGTTAACCACTTGCCACCCACCCGCCGGCGGGCGATTTCACAACATTAAAAAGTCAAGCCAGATATTCACCGTACTTATTTTTCCGGCCGTGGCTATTGTTACGTGACCGTAATGAACTGCCGGAAGGATATTCTTACGTGACTTCCGCTCGGGCATTATTTTCACTGAGTCTGCTGCTAAATTTAATTTTTATACTGGTAATATATTCTTTTTTCTGAGTTGTGGGAAGGACTCCATGGCATATTGTTAAAAGGTCATGAGTGTTTTATCAAAAATGCCAAAAATTAAATGTTTTGTTTCCTTCTTTTTATCCGATTAATAATCGATTAGTTGAAAAAATAATCGCCAGATTATTCGATTATGAAAATAATCGTTAGTTGCAGCCCTAATGCTAGCCTTTTATTTTATTTTAATTAAGTAAAGAGACTTATCTGAGAAAATTACAAAATGATTTTTTCAGCATTCTTTTCTGTGTTGACTGTGGTATTGACCATGAAGACCAGTAGTTCTTGACACTAGACAAACTTACCCTAACATGAGATTTAAGAATAACAGGAGATAAACATAGGCCTATCTCCCTGCAGGACACTCACTTCTGGTTTAAGACAATTACACACGCTTTGGAAAAGTTTGAAAGCAAAGTTCAAGTTCACTGAATGAGTAAATAAAAATGATCTTTTCAATGCAGCTTACTTGTGACATAATGACTTTATCTTCATAGGCGTCCAGCACTGAAAGCTCCACCGCGTGGTTTCTGGAGCCGCTCTTCTCCTTTAGAACAACATGATTAGAATATTAGCCCCACGCGTTTCATTAGCATTAGCTGCACAACTTGAACATCATAGGCAAAAAAGTTATTTTATTCTTTTTTCCAGCACAGTTCGGGATAAAACGCACCGACTTCGTAGCTCCAAGAAAATTACAATTTGCAGTCATTTCGGTGGAGCTGTTTAAGAGGAGCAGTCCTACACCTGACGGAGGAGCTGCAGCACCGTGAGGAGCGCGAGGAGCACGCAGTGTGTGCGGGGCGTGCGTCAGCGCGCGTGATTCAGCGCCACAACAGCGTCCGCCACACGCGCTACCGGAACAACTTCAAAATAAAAGTTCAAAATTCCACTGAAGAAAGTAAGTTCAGTGCATTCATTAACGTTATTTCGGCTATTTAGTGATTTACTGATTTTCGCTTCAGCCGCGAAAAAGGAATTGTGAAAACCAAGACCAAGGTGCTCAGTCCAGTGTCAATACATTCATACAGCAGCAGCTTTAGTAACATCCGGTTTAAAGTCTGATGTCCCTCAGTACAGGACTTCCCGCTTGACAATAGATCAGACAGAGGCCAAACCTCAGAGCCTCTGCTTCACGAACAGCTCAGCCATTTGTCTGTGCTCCAGAAGCGTTCAGAAGCAGATTTGAGTGAAATTTTAGTCAGGCTTTTTAGGTAAAATCAATCGGATTAATATTATTAATTTCTTAGCATGTTAGTGCATGTAAAAAGTGCACTGGGAGTTTACTCTGGTTTTGGAAATTGATACAAAAAGTGCGGTAATGCAGTCAATGGGCAAAACACATTTTCACACAAATAAGGGAAAGGGGAAAAACTTACATAATAAGTGAGCAAAAATCGAAGTTCATAAATCGATATTCATGTAATCCCTCATTCGGCCACTTGGTGTCAGCGTTCACTTGTCCACTAACTAACCTCTGGTGAAAGTGAGCGGGCTCTGATTGGCTGCTGTGAGGGGCGTGCGGAGTGACGTCACAGCGGCCGAGACAGGAATTAAAGATGGCGGCGGTGACAAGAGGCTCCTTCAGTGTTTTTAGGCGACTGGTGAGAAATAAACACAACCTGACACATGATGCACGCTTTTATCGAGCCTGTGTGTGCGCGGCTGCAGCGTCTACCGTTATCAGGAACCGTATCGGCTTTTAAACATGTTAGAACTAGATCCAACCTCTCTGACTCCATGTAATGCAATGGATGCTAATGTTAGCATCAAGAGACATAAACCAAAACACACAGGGAAGCATACTGTGACAATCAGAGGACAGTTCTGAATGAAACAAACACCGGTTATTGTCGCAATCAGCCCGTGTCTGCTGTCATGCATCGGAAGGGCTGGTCCTGGAGCTGTTATTTAGTCTTGTCCTTTTCCACCTTGCATCACTTCACCTGTCAGGTTTTGCAGCCGATGAATGAAGTGACGTATGGATTTAGGTCGTGTCATGATGAATAATTGGATTAAAATGTCAAGTATGCAGAAAGGGCTGTCACTCTTAAGGGCATAGTTTACAGTACAGTTTATTCTCAATGAAACTGCTTTGTTATAAAATTCGTTCTCACCCAGAGACGAAAAACACTATTATAACAACAGTATGTGGATAGTGAGAGAGAGGGAGAGTGCTCTGTTCTGTAGCTAAGTTTGTAATTCGTAAAGTATCGTATCATCATATAATCAAAATCACATCATATCGGCTGTGATAGGACCCCCAAATCAGTCGGTCTCTTCTCTACTCTCTCCATATATTTCTTTTAAAATATTAATTGGTTTTGACTATTTGTGAAGTATTTCGCGCATTCAAGTCCTCCCTCACACCCGTTTAGCCCCTCACATTTCAGTACATAATCTTGGATCAGATGTGTTCAAGCCTGGTCCCTTGTTGTAGTGTCCTCACAGACAGATGTTTCTGAGTGAAGCTCCTCTCAGCCCGTTGTGTTTGTGTCCAGCTGTGTCAGCAGTACCGCTGCCGCTGTTTCCGCCCTCAGAGCTTCAGGTCTGAGGCCAGTGTCCAGTCTTCAGTATTCACATGTGAGAGGAGCCTGCGCAGAGTCGGCTGGAGGACACTCCACACAGCCATCGGTCAGTAATGTTCTTGTCTTCCTTTCATATTGTTTGTAGAAGTATGGAGCCCTACTGTCAACCGCGAGTCCTGCAGTGTGACTGTGACTCGTTTGCACCACCAACTCCATGAATATAAAATGAAGGCTATTGATATTGGGGAATATTTGATCAAAATATCATAATAAGTCTCTTGAGTACTATAGCCAAATTCAATTTAGTGCTTTAAAGCATTATGATTATAAATGTTAAAGTCCTTTATTAGAAGTGGGAGGCTAACGTGTTTTAGCCTATGAAGGTCTTTATCAGAGGCATTTTGAATGAATTTGTTTCCACTAACAATACATTTGTATATGTTTAGAGAGCAAGTATTTATTCAGTATTTATTCCTTGCTTTTTGTTTTCTTAGTGAACTATGGGCCTATTGTACAGTTCAAACTGTCTGACATTGGGGAAGGAATCATGGAGGTCACTGTAAAAGAATGGTATGTGACAAATCTGATCATGTCCAATAACCTAACATGTTTGTGAGAGAGGCTGTAGGAGGGGATTTTGTGTGTACCTGGTGTGTGACGGTGCTATGTGCTGTGTCAGGTACGTGAAGGAAGGGGACAAAGTGTCTCAGTTCGACAGTATCTGTGAGGTGCAGAGTGACAAAGCGTCGGTGACCATCACGAGCCGGTATGATGGAGTCATCAGGAGGCTGTACTATGAGGTGGACGCCACAGCGCTGGTGGGCAAGCCGCTGGTGGACATCGAGACCGAGTCTGGCTCAGGTCAGGACTCACGTGGGCTCTGAGGATCATACAGGACTTTATGTTTTCTAGATTAGATTACCAAATGCATATGAGAATGGCTCTGTTGGCGTTACAAGTAGGGTTGTCAGAAGTATTAAAAATCTGATATTAATCAAGACTATTTTCAAAACTAGATACTCATTTGATCAAGAATTTATATTAAAAGTCCAATTCACAGGACAGTAATGACCCATTCCTGAATGTCTTTAGAATGACCTTGAGCTGTATCAGAACAAGTATAAGAGCACATAGACTAGTGTACACTCATGGAGCACTGAGGAACCTACTGGACCACTGAGGGAGTCCAAACATATAAGAGCACATGGGAACAGAAAAGCCAGTAGTACCATTAAATGAATCACACTGAATCTATTCCTTAGTATCGAAACAAGTATGAAATGTTAGTATTGTTAGTTGTTGTTTAGTACAGTACTGTTGAATTTGACGGCTTGAAAATATCTGTGCTAAATATTTAAAAGGTGATTTTTTTATATTGAAATTTTAAACACATTGAAAAACTATGTCAAAGAGTTTAAAAAATCAGAGTAAGAAATCCAAAATCTGATGAAACAAAGTTTCCATACATTATTGGTATAAAAATGTAAACAGATTTGTTTTTCACTTGCATCATAAAACTGTAGGATAACTGTTGAAAAGCTGCTTCCTCCCCATACCAACTGTGAGTGTGCTGTGCTTGTGCAGAGGTGATCCAGGAGGAGGACGTGGTGGAAACTCCAGCCATGGCCCGAGAGGAGCACACCCATCAGGAAATCAAGGGACACAAGACCCAGGCCACCCCTGCTGTGAGGCGCCTGGCCATGGAGAACAATGTAAGCACCACACACTCATTCAGTTCCATAAAAATACAACAATACCTTTATTTTGTTAAATAAATATGAAAACTGTCAGAAAAATGTGGTCCTTGCTCTTAAATTGCCCCTGCATTTCAGATGAAATTTTGTGTATAGGTGACATTAGAGACAGAGGGATTTCTATTTAGAAGTCAGCTCTACTTTTCACTTTTTCCAGCTTTTCTTACTTGACTGGTATAAAACTTTAATAAACATTTAGTACACACTAGGTAATCAGAAAAACAAGAAAAATCTGTGCACTTCAGCATTTGAGACAATAGTGAAATCTGAACTTTAAACTAATGCAAGCATTTCAGAACATGTTTGTAGAGGTCTAAACTGTAGACCTCTACAGCTCTTATACAGAGTAAAACATCAAGGGACATCAAGACCATGACCCACATTTACTGTGTTGTAGATAAAGCTGAGTGAGGTGGTGGGGACAGGCAAAGATGGCCGTATCCTAAAAGAAGACATCCTGAACTACCTGTCCAAACAGACGGGTGCCATTTTACCTCCAGCACCGATCCAGGAGATCCGGCCCCCACCTCCTGCTCCTGAAACCAAACCACAGATCCCTATGGCGACCAAACCTGCCCCAGCCATGCCCAAGCCTGTGTTCAGCGGGAAGGATGTGACGGAGCCGCTCAAAGGTCAGACCGTGTAGTTTAGTGAATAAGGTGTTTGCTGTATAGATACAGTGTCAAATCGCTCAAGTATCCATTTAGTAAAATATAGAGGGTTTATCTGCTCTGCTGTTCATGTCATGTATCATGTCAGTGCCTTGTAATATTTCAGGCTGTCCCGCTGTGAAGTTTGGCCCATTTCTTCTCATCATTTACCCACTCACCTGCACTTAACGCATATGGGTCACTGAGGCTTATCCCATTCACTAATGTTCTTTTAGCAGCAAATCTTATTTCATCACACGGTGATAAATTGTTGTAGTGCACCGACAATATCTTTAGCTAGTGATGCGACCTCATGTTAACAGCACAAGCAGTGGTGCTTTGTCAGGCTGCACACACATCCACTGTGCTGATGAACGAATAATTTGTCTAGAAGACATTTAAACAGGAGGGAGGGTACACTGCACACACACACACACACACATGCACACACATGCACACACATGCACACACATGCACACACATGCACACACACGCACACACACGCACACACATGCACACACATGCACACACACGCACACACACGCACACACACGCACACACACGCACACACACGCACACACACGCACACACACGCACACACACGCACACACATGCACACACATGCACACACATGCACACACATGAACGCACATGCACACACATGCACGTACTCTAAATACAAGGCATTTCTGTCCTCTCTGTTTGGCCAGAAGTGGCTGGGCGATCAAGCCACCACAGTGAGGTGTGCCGGCTCGCCTCACTTCTCTCGTTGTTCTAAACGAGCCGAATGAGCTTTGTTCTGCAGTTTGTTGATGGTAAATGTAAAGCTGCTTGTGTTTTTAAACGCAGGTTTCCACAAAGCGATGGTGAAGACGATGACAGCTGCTCTGAAGATCCCTCACTTTGGCTTCTGTGACGAGGTGGATCTGAGCCGCCTGGTTGTGCTACGCAAAGACCTCCAGACTTTCACTGCAGCCCAGGGTGTCAAGCTCAGCTACATGCCCTTCTTCATCAAGGTCCAGTCACAGAACCTCAGTGTGTGAAGGCCAGACCGGACTGCTGAGCTAACTGTTCTCTCTGCTCCCTCTGCTCCAGGCTGCCTCACTGGGTCTACTGCACTTCCCCATCCTCAATGCCTCCCTGGACGAAGCTTGTCAGAACATCACCTATAAGGTAGGCCTACAGCTCCCATCATGCTTCACTTCAAAAGACTTGCTTTAATATGAGCTTGCACACCTGCCCTTGTCCAAAAGTCCCTGGTGAGATGATCTGATCTTCTGCGTGCAGGCCTCTCATAACATTGGCCTGGCCATGGACACAGCTCAGGGTCTGCTGGTGCCCAATGTGAAGAACGTGCAGGTGCTGAGTGTGTTTGAGATCGCTCAGGAGCTCAACAGGCTGCAGAGTCTAGGAGCGGCCGGACAGCTGGGCACCTCGGACCTGACCGGAGGGACATTCACTCTGTCTAACATCGGATCGGTACGACACAATAAATATCTATGGATTTGACCTAAATATGTGAACTGGGGCTGCAGGGATTATTCGGTCAACTACAGTTGCAAGAAAAAGGATGTAAACCCTTTGGGATTACTTGGATTTCTGCATAAACTGTGTCCTGATCTTCATCTAAGTCACAACAACAGACACATTCTGTTTAACTAATACTGCACAAAAATTGAATGTGTTCAGTTCTTCATTGAACACAACATGTAAGACCTCTCAGTGCAGGGTGGAAAAAGGATGTGAACCCCTCGTCTTATGACTTCTCCAAGAGCTCATTGGAGCAAAGTGTCAGCCAACCTGTGGTCCAGTGAATGTGATGATTTGCAGGTGTTGGTTAAAGCTGCTCTATAAAAAACTCAAACTAGTTTTGAGATAACTGAAGGATTTCCTGATGTGAATGATGTGAATATAAAAGTATGTCTAAAAGCCTAGATGTTCATGTGTTTACAGTGAGACAGATTGTCTACAAGTGGAGACAGTTCAACACTGTTGCTCCTCTCCCTGGGGGCGGATGTCCTGTACAGATGCAAGAGCACAGTGCAGAATGCTCAACGGGGTGAAAAGGAATCCTAGAGCGTCAGCTAAAGACTTGCAAAAATCTCTGGCACATGCAAACATTTTTATTGATACTACAATACGTAAAAACAAGAATGGAGTTCATGGGAGGACACCATGGAGGAAACCACTGCTGTGAAAGAAAAACATTGCTACACGTCTGAAGTTTGCAAAACATCACCTGGATGTTCCACAGCAGCACTGGCAAAACATTCTGTGAACAGATGAATCCAAAATAGAGTTGTTTGGAAAAAACAGGCAGTGTTGTGTGTGGAGAAAAAAGGCACACTACACCAACATCAAAACCTGGCCTGGACATCACTGATGGGAAAATGAATTCCAAATTGTCCCAAAACTTAAGACCATCTGTATTCCAAGTGAATCTCAAATGAGGATGGGTGATGCAACAGGACATCCCAAGCATAAAAGCAAATCAATAACAGAACGGCTTAAAGAGAAAATACTCCTTCTGGAGTCCTGACCTCAACCCCATTGAGATGCTGTGGCAGGACCTCAAGAGAGCAATTCTCACCAGACAACCCAAAAATACTGCTGAACTGAAGCAGTTTTGTGAAGAGGAATGGTCCAAAATTCCTCCTGACTGTTGTGCAGGTCTGATCTGCAGTGACAGGAAATGTTTGGTTGAGGTTATTGCTGCAAAAGGGGTCAACTAGTGCTTAAATCCAAAGGTTCACATACTTTTTCCACCAAACATAGTGAGTTTTTACATGTTGTATTCAACAGAAAACTGAAAACACAGGTTGTTTGTACAGTATTAGTTTAAGCAGAATGTGTTTGTCTTGTTGTGACTTAGATGAAGATCAGGACACATTTTATGCAGAAATCCAAGTAATCCCACAGGTTGTCTGACACTTTGCTCCAATGAGCTCTTGGAGAAGTCATAAGACGAGGGGTTCACATCCTTTTTCCACCCTGCACTGAGAGGTCTTACATGTTGTGTTCAATGAAGAACTGAACACATTACATTTTTGTGCAGTATTAGTTAAACAGAATGTGTCTGTTGTTGTAACTTAGATGAAGATCAGGACACAGTTTATGCAGAAATCCGAGTAATCCCAAAGGGTTCACATCCTTTTTCTTACAACTGTATTAAAACAAATAACTGTAGCTGTATTTTGATAATTGACTCTCCAGAATCTAAAACTTAACATAAATATAACAGTGGTAGTGACATGTTTAATCAAAATGTCAAACAAATAACTTTTTCATTTTAAAGTTACAGTATGTAACTTTCTGCCAAACAATAGACTAAAATGAAAGCTGGATTTATTTTATATTATTTTTTTGGTTGTGTTTGTTGCACTGAAAACATAAGCGTGTGTCCTTATGTGAGCGTCCCTGCATCAGCACAAATCTGACCCTCATGTGGCCGTCCTGGAAGACGGCTTCTTCCTCCTTGTTTGCATCTCTATAACATTCCACAGTAACACCTCACGCACTGTGATGATAATATGATGATGACTATGATAATCATGCAGGTGATCCACAAAGTCACACACTGTGGCTTTGGATCATTGATAATGCATTTGTAAATATTCTTCCCACTCCATCAGTCTTCATCAGTCTTAGACTCAAATAGTACAGACTGTATTCACTTCTGTTCCACTTTCTTTTGCCATGACACAGCTCGAAAAATAAAGATGATTATTTAGAAGACTTCAGTCAGCATATTTCAACCTTCATATGTTTAAAAGATGTACTTGAAAAGTCTGAGTGCAATAGAATGAATCATTTGACAAGTCAACTCACTGAAAATATAACTGCTGACTAATGGGCTTCTAAAATAAGAATAAAATCATAAGAGTTTCAGCCGTAAAGTGAGGCTGACATGACATGTGTAGGATTCTAACCTCTGTGCTTTGTGCAGATTGGAGGGACGTATGCTAAACCTGTCATCCTGCCTCCAGAGGTCACTATTGGAGCTCTAGGAAAAATCCAGGTACAGTGAGCAGAGTGAGGCCTTCACATGAGAGCCACACACAACCACACTCAGTATCATGTAGAGCAGAGTGAGGCCTTCACATGAGAGCCACACACAACCACACTCAGTATCATGTAGAGCAGAGTGAGGCCTTCACATGAGAGCCACACACAACCACACTCAGTATCATGTAGAGCAGACTGAGGCCTTCACATGAGAGCCACACACAACCACACTCAGGATCATGTAGAGCAGAGTGAGGCCTTCACATGAGAGCCACACACAACCACACTCAGTATCATGTAGAGCAGAGTGAGGCCTTCACATGAGAGCCACACACAACCACACTCAGGATCATGTAGAGCAGACTGAGGCCTTCACATGAGAGCCACACACAACCACACTCAGTATCATGTAGAGCAGAGTGAGGCCTTCACATGAGAGCCACACACAACCACACTCAGTATCATGTAGAGCAGAGTGAGGCCTTCACATGAGAGCCACACACAACCACACTCACTATCATGTAGAGCAGACTGAGGCCTTCACATGAGCCGCACACAACCACACTCAGTATCATGTAGAGCAGACTGAGGCCTTCACATGAGAGCCACACACAACCACACTCAGTATCATGTAGAGCAGACTGAGGCCTTCACATGAGAGCCACACACAACCACACTCAGGATCATGTAGAGCAGACTGAGGCCTTCACATGAGAGCCACACACAACCACACTCAGGATCATGTAGAGCAGACTGAGGCCTTCACATGAGAGCCACACACAACCACACTCAGTATCATGTAGAGCAGAGTGAGGCCTTCACATGAGAGCCACACACAACCACACTCAGGATCATGTAGAGCAGAGTGAGGCCTTCACATGAGAGCCACACACAACCACACTCAGGATCATGTAGAGCAGAGTGAGGCCTTCACATGAGAGCCACACACAACCACACTCAGTATCATGTAGAGCAGAGTGAGGCCTTCACATGAGAGCCACACACAACCACACTCAGTATCATGTAGAGCAGAGTGAGGCCTTCACATGAGAGCCACACACAACCACACTCAGTATCATGTAGAGCAGACTGAGGCCTTCACATGAGAGCCACACACAACCACACTCAGGATCATGTAGAGCAGACTGAGGCCTTCACATGAGAGCCACACACAACCACACTCAGTATCATGTAGAGCAGACTGAGGCCTTCACATGAGAGCCACACACAACCACACTCAGTATCATGTAGAGCAGAGTGAGGCCTTCACATGAGAGCCACACACAACCACACTCAGTATCATGTAGAGCAGACTGAGGCCTTCACATGAGAGCCACACACAACCACACTCAGTATCATGTAGAGCAGAGTGAGGCCTTCACATGAGAGCCACACACAACCACACTCAGTATCATGTAGAGCAGAGTGAGGCCTTCACATGAGAGCCACACACAACCACACTCAGTATCATGTAGAGCAGACTGAGGCCTTCACATGAGAGCCACACACAACCACACTCAGTATCATGTAGAGCAGAGTGAGGCCTTCACATGAGAGCCACACACAACCACACTCAGTATCATGTAGAGCAGACTGAGGCCTTCACATGAGAGCCACACACCACCACACTCACTATCATGTAGAGCAGAGTGAGGCCTTCACATGAGAGCCACACACCACCACACTCACTATCATGTAGAGCAGAGTGAGGCCTTCACATGAGAGCCACACACAACCACACTCAGTATCATGTAGAGCAGAGTGAGGCCTTCACATGAGAGCCACACACAACCACACTCAGTATCATGTAGAGCAGAGTGAGGCCTTCACATGAGAGCCACACACCACCACACTCACTATCATGTAGAGCAGAGTGAGGCCTTCACATGAGAGCCACACACAACCACACTCAGGATCATGTAGAGCAGAGTGAGGCCTTCACATGAGAGCCACACACAACCACACTCACTATCATGTAGAGCAGAGTGAGGCCTTCACATGAGAGCCACACACAACCACACTCAGGATCATGTAGAGCAGAGTGAGGCCTTCACATGAGAGCCACACACAACCACACTCACTATCATGTAGAGCAGAGTGAGGCCTTCACATGAGAGCCACACACAACCACACTCACTATCATGTAGAGCAGACTGAGGCCTTCACATGAGCCGCACACAACCACACTCAGTATCATGTAGAGCAGAGTGAGGCCTTCACATGAGAGCCACACACAACCACACTCACTATCATGTAGAGCAGACTGAGGCCTTCACATGAGCCGCACACAACCACACTCAGTATCATGTAGAGCAGAGTGAGGCCTTCACATGAGAGCCACACACAACCACACTCAGTATCATGTAGAGCAGAGTGAGGCCTTCACATGAGAGCCACACACAACCACACTCAGTATCATGTAGAGCAGAGTGAGGCCTTCACATGAGAGCCACACACAACCACACTCAGTATCATGTAGAGCAGAGTGAGGCCTTCACATGAGAGCCACACACAACCACACTCAGTATCATGTAGAGCAGAGTGAGGCCTTCACATGAGAGCCACACACAACCACACTCAGTATCATGTAGAGCAGAGTGAGGCCTTCACATGAGAGCCACACACAACCACACTCAGTATCATGTAGAGCAGAGTGAGGCCTTCACATGAGAGCCACACACAACCACACTCACTATCATGTAGAGCAGAGTGAGGCCTTCACATGAGAGCCACACACAACCACACTCAGTATCATGTAGAGCAGAGTGAGGCCTTCACATGAGAGCCACACACAACCACACTCAGTATCATGTAGAGCAGAGTGAGGCCTTCACATGAGAGCCACACACAACCACACTCAGTATCATGTAGAGCAGAGTGAGGCCTTCACATGAGAGCCACACACAACCACACTCACTATCATGTAGAGCAGAGTGAGGCCTTCACATGAGAGCCACACACAACCACACTCA
This sequence comes from Odontamblyopus lacepedii, assembly GCA_034769755.1. NCBI lineage: Eukaryota > Metazoa > Chordata > Actinopteri > Gobiiformes > Gobiidae > Odontamblyopus > Odontamblyopus lacepedii. Next base: position 542,107 of record CM068350.1, on the reverse strand, counting down.
GTATCATGTAGAGCAGAGTGAGGCCTTCACATGAGAGCCACACACAACCACACTCAGTATCATGTAGAGCAGACTGAGGCCTTCACATGAGAGCCACACACAACCACACTCAGTATCATGTAGAGCAGAGTGAGGCCTTCACATGAGAGCCACACACAACCACACTCAGTATCATGTAGAGCAGAGTGAGGCCTTCACATGAGAGCCACACACAACCACACTCAGTATCATGTAGAGCAGAGTGAGGCCTTCACATGAGAGCCACACACAACCACACTCAGTATCATGTAGAGCAGACTGAGGCCTTCACATGAGAGCCACACACAACCACACTCAGTATCATGTAGAGCAGACTGAGGCCTTCACATGAGAGCCACACACAACCACACTCAGTATCATGTAGAGCAGACTGAGGCCTTCACATGAGAGCCACACACAACCACACTCAGTATCATGTAGAGCAGAGTGAGGCCTTCACATGAGAGCCACACACAACCACACTCAGTATCATGTAGAGCAGACTGAGGCCTTCACATGAGAGCCACACACAACCACACTCAGTATCATGTAGAGCAGAGTGAGGCCTTCACATGAGAGCCACACACAACCACACTCAGTATCATGTAGAGCAGAGTGAGGCCTTCACATGAGAGCCACACACAACCACACTCAGTATCATGTAGAGCAGAGTGAGGCCTTCACATGAGAGCCACACACAACCACACTCAGTATCATGTAGAGCAGAGTGAGGCCTTCACATGAGAGCCACACACAACCACACTCAGTATCATGTAGAGCAGAGTGAGGCCTTCACATGAGAGCCACACACAACCACACTCAGTATCATGTAGAGCAGACTGAGGCCTTCACATGAGAGCCACACACAACCACACTCAGTATCATGTAGAGCAGAGTGAGGCCTTCACATGAGAGCCACACACAACCACACTCACTATCATGTAGAGCAGACTGAGGCCTTCACATGAGAGCCACACACAACCACACTCACTATCATGTAGAGCAGAGTGAGGCCTTCACATGAGAGCCACACACAACCACACTCACTATCATGTAGAGCAGACTGAGGCCTTCACATGAGAGCCACACACAACCACACTCAGTATCATGTAGAGCAGAGTGAGGCCTTCACATGAGAGCCACACACAACCACACTCAGTATCATGTAGAGCAGAGTGAGGCCTTCACATGAGAGCCACACACAACCACACTCAGTATCATGTAGAGCAGAGTGAGGCCTTCACATGAGAGCCACACACAACCACACTCAGTATCATGTAGAGCAGAGTGAGGCCTTCACATGAGAGCCACACACAACCACACTCAGTATCATGTAGAGCAGAGTGAGGCCTTCACATGAGAGCCACACACAACCACACTCAGTATCATGTAGAGCAGAGTGAGGCCTTCACATGAGAGCCACACACAACCACACTCAGTATCATGTAGAGCAGAGTGAGGCCTTCACATGAGAGCCACACACAACCACACTCAGTATCATGTAGAGCAGAGTGAGGCCTTCACATGAGAGCCACACACAACCACACTCAGTATCATGTAGAGCAGAGTGAGGCCTTCACATGAGAGCCACACACAACCACACTCAGTATCATGTAGAGCAGAGTGAGGCCTTCACATGAGAGCCACACACAACCACACTCACTATCATGTAGAGCAGAGTGAGGCCTTCACATGAGAGCCACACACAACCACACTCAGTATCATGTAGAGCAGAGTGAGGCCTTCACATGAGAGCCACACACAACCACACTCAGTATCATGTAGAGCAGAGTGAGGCCTTCACATGAGAGCCACACACAACCACACTCAGTATCATGTAGAGCAGAGTGAGGCCTTCACATGAGAGCCACACACAACCACACTCAGGATCATGTAGAGCAGACTGAGGCCTTCACATGAGAGCCACACACAACCACACTCAGTATCATGTAGATGGAACCATTCATTTATCTCACATTTGGATCATTTATTTATTAGAGTAGGATTCGGCAGTGTCATGTAGCCATTTCAGCATAAATAAAAAAAAAAATCCCCTTCTTGTTAGTGTGATGTGCTTCTATCCACACTGAGCTGATAATGTAATAACTGCCTAATAAAACATAATAATTTTTATGTAATAAAGCCAATAATGTAATAACTTGCCAGTAATGTAAGAAAATGTCTGAAACGATAATGTCATAGATGCCAATAATGTAGTAACATCTTGCATTGTTGGTTAATTATTACATTATTGGCTAGTTTAATAAAAAAAAATCTTCAAAATGAAATAACTGCAGCCACTACTGTAATAATTTCTTCTATTTCACTTAATCAAAGATTTATTTATTAAATTAAAAGTGTCACACTACATTAGATTGTGTTGTTACTATTGTCTCTTTCCAACAGCTGTTAAAAGAACTGGTCACTCTCTTTTCTTCTCTACATAACTGTCACTCTCCACTAGCAGCCAGAGTTATTTATCCTGTCATATTCTGGACCTGGGGAAGGGGCAGTTATCAGCTTCATTACATCTGTGGCAAAATGTGAAAAAGGTCATGATTCATGGTGTTTACTTGAAAAACAAAAAATACTTTTCTTGTATCTTATATTTAATGAATGATTATGTAAAATGTTCATAGAGTTTAGAGCAATGTCAAAGTTCACTATGTTAAATCTAGTAAATGGTCAGCTAACTATTAGCATTGCAACATTAGCATTAAATGAATCCCGGCAATTAATCCCATTAATTTGGGGCAAACGATTAATTCCTTCCTCACATAAATCTTGCTCAGCAAAACTGGGAAAATATGGAACTCAAATTCTTTTAAGCAGAACTAGTGCAGAGCCTGTACAGTCTGCACTGTGTCTGTACCATATATGAGCCAAACAGGAAGTGCTCCAGGAGGCTCTTCTGGCTCCTTCTGGCTCCATTTGACTCACATTGGGGTCTTGTGGCTCCTCTCTCTGTACCTGCTGCTGTGGCCTCGTCATTTTGGTCTTAAAATGTTTGTATGAACCCACATTTTTTATTCTGAATTTTTTTTCACAATTTTATCTGTCAAAAATTCCCCTTCATAAAAGAGCCTGGCTCCAGATTCACTCCTGTAGCAGTGGCATCATGAGCCTCATTTGAGCGGTGCTGATGCTGTGGTGACGTCACACTCGTTTAGTCCACTTTTATATACGTCTGTGGTCTGTACAGTCCTGATGTGCTGGTGTCCTGTCGACGTGAGCTCCCTGTGCATGTGCACAAACCCCAAGCCCGGTCCCAGTTTAAATGCTGTCGATTTGAGCTCCTGAGGCAGAAGTGGAGAAACAAGTCACATTTTAAAAGTGTGTTGTTTTACTGTATGTTTGGAGCAGCATGTGAACACAGACATGTGTTTTACTGTATGTTTGGACCAGCATGTGAACACAGACATGTGTTTTACTGTATGTTTGGACCAGCATGTAAACAGACATGTGTTTTATTGTATGTTTGGACCAGCATGTGAACACAGACATGTGTTTTACTGTATGTTTGGACCAGCATGTGAACACAGACATGTGTTTTACTGTATGTTTGGACCAGCATGTGAACACAGACATGTGTTTTACTGTATGTTTGGACCAGCATGTGAACACAGACATGTGTTTTATTGTATGTTTGGACCAGCATGTGAACACAGACATGTGTTTTACTGTATGTTTGGACCAGCATGTGAACACAGACATGTGTTTTACTGTATGTTTGGACCAGCATGTGAACACAGACATGTGTTTTACTGTATGTTTGGACCAGCATGTAAACACAGACATGTGTTTTACTGTATGTTTGGACCAGCATGTGAACACAGACATGTGTTTTATTGTATGTTTGGACCAGCATGTAAACACAGACATGTGTTTTACTGTATGTTTGGAGCAGCATGTAAACACAGACATGTGTTTTACTGTATGTTTGGACCAGCATGTGAACACAGACATGTGTTTTACTGTATGTTTGGACCAGCATGTGAACACAGACATGTGTTTTACTGTATGTTTGGACCAGCATGTGAACACAGACATGTGTTTTATTGTATGTTTGGACCAGCATGTGAACACAGACATGTGTTTTACTGTATGTTTGGACCAGCATGTGAACACAGACATGTGTTTTACTGTATGTTTGGACCAGCATGTGAACACAGACATGTGTTTTACTGTATGTTTGGACCAGCATGTGAACACAGACATGTGTTTTACTGTATGTTTGGACCAGCATGTGAACACAGACATGTGTTTTACTGTATGTTTGGACCAGCATGTGAACACAGACATGTGTTTTACTGTATGTTTGGAGCAGCATGTGAACACAGACATGTGTTTTACTGTATGTTTGGACCAGCATGTGAACACAGACATGTGTTTTACTGTATGTTTGGACCAGCATGTAAACACAGACATGTGTTTTATTGTATGTTTGGACCAGCATGTGAACACAGACATGTGTTTTACTGTATGTTTGGACCAGCATGTGAACACAGACATGTGTTTTACTGTATGTTTGGACCAGCATGTGAACACAGACATGGGCATGTTGGATTCGCGGCAGAATAACTACGTTAGATGATTGAATAGTTTGGATTTAATATTTGATTTTATCGTTATCATTTTCATTACATCGTATTTTATTTTGTTTCCGTGAGTAGAAAATGTAACTTTGTTTTAAAAGGAACTAAAATAAAATGTCTCTATATTCTAATGGGAAATCCACACTGGAGCCTGTGACATTAGCCTTAAACATTATATGTTTAATGATATTTAATATAAAGATTTCAGTGTTTCCAGTCATTTCTTTCTTTTATATATAGAACTATATATAGTTCTCTTATACTTGTTTGTCAGAAAACATAAGCCTGGTGAAAACATAAGCCTGGTGAAATGAGCCTCCACCCAAATTCATCTAAATGAGTAACTCTATGGTCCTGAGCTCTGGGGAACGACCGAAAGGACGAGATCCCCGATACAAGCGGCACAAATGAGTTTCCTCTGCAGAGTGGGCGGGCCTCCCTCAGAGACAGGGGGAGGAGCTCAGTCACATGGGAGGAGCTCAGAGTAGAGTCGCTGCTCCTCCACGTGGAGAGGAGCAGCTGAGGGGAGGGCATCTGTTCTGATGCCTCCTGGATGCCTCCCTCAGGAGGTGTTCCGGGCATGTCTCACCGGGAGGAGGCCCCGGGGAAGACCAAGGACACTCTGGGTCTGGGAATGCCTCAGGGTCCCCTCTGAGGAGCCGCTGGAGGAAGTGTCTGGGGTGAAGGAAGTCTGGGAGTCCCTGCCATAGACCATATATAAAAGTGGACTAAGCAAGTGTGACGTCAGCCACAGTGTTCAGCGCCGCTCAAATGAGGCTCCTGATGCCACAGTTACAGGAGTGAATCTGGAGCCAGGCTCTGTGTTATGAAGAGGATTTTTGTTTGACAGTTTGACATTTCAGTTGTCGACTATTTTATATTTGTTATTTTTTAATCTCTCACATTGGGAGAAGTGGGTGGGCGGCGTAGCCCTGCGTACCCCCACTACACCACTGATCACTTGACTAGCTTAGCTAATGTCTCAATATTGACACTTGAGATGTTATATTTAAAGTTACATCCAGTATAAACCAAACCGTCCTGTCTGTCTGAACCAGTTTTTCTTGTCTTTTTCCTACTGAGCATTTGGTGACCTGAACAAAACATGAATTAAATGCACACACGCACACACACACACACACACACACACACACACAGACACACACACACAGGTACAAAGTGCATCTCAAATACACAGAGAAGCAAACACTTTACTGGATGAAGTGATGGACATTTTTCTTTCTTTTAATTTTCTTGAGCTGCTTTTTCAGAGAACAGATGGAAGTTTCTTGAGCCTTTTGCTTTAGGTGATTGTACAGTAGAGAAATGGGACGACCGGAATTATTTTCTGTTTTACAGGTCATAGTTTAGTGTGAAGATGTTAAAAAGTGGACAAGTGTCGTAACACTGCTGTTACTTTAATAGTTTGAATTTGAAAACATTTCAGAAAAACGTGTGTGGTTCAGTTAAAAAGTTGGATTAAAATGAAAGAATGTTTTCATTATTTGTTTGAATATGCAAACATTTACATTTGTGTCGGCGCCCGAATGGCTGCAGCTGATAGAAATAATTGTAACCATCAAGTTAAATAAATAAATAGTCCTCATTTTTACGGAGGCAGATGTATATCAAACCCCTAATAATAATAAATGTTCCCTGTAAAAGGCACAGGCCAACAGCAGAAACATACTAAGAGAAAGTGTTAGTCCAGTGTATAAGTGTATTTAAGCAGCTCTGTGAAAGAGACAAAAGGAACAGTATATCTGAAAGTGACACTTTAAATTCAGTTAATAAATCTTAAAGGACTAAAGGAACAGGAGGTGAGTCTGTGGCCAAAGCTGGTTCTGATCATGTCTGAAACACTGCAGAGCAGAGGAGCTCCTCCACCAGACCAGAGGTCAGCAGCTGCAGGAATCAGATGGAGAATAATTTACACATAATGACAAGAAAACAGAAGCTGAGGGCTGCAGGTTCTATGGGGAAGATTCAGGCTGGATCACTGTCAGTGATGAAAGGATTTAAACTGATCCTGATTCCTCAGTGTCTGTGACCAGTTCTTTTAACAGCTGTTTGAAAGAGACAAAAGGAACAAAACATCTGATGTAGAGACACTTTTAATTTAATAAATAAATCTTTGATTAAGTGATATAGAAGAAATTATTACATCAGCGGCTGCAGTTATTTCATTTTAAAGATTATTTTTTAATTAAACCAGCCAATAATGTAATATGTTACTACATTATCGGCATCAGGTTATTACATTATTGTTTCAGACATTTTCTTACATTACTGGCAAGTTATTCCATTATTGGTTTTATTACATAAAAATGATCACGCTATAGGCAGTTCTTCCATTATCGGCTGCTACAGGGCCGACAGCAGGCGGCGCTTTGTTCTGATGTTTACAGCAGCGTCCTGTAAAGAGTCCAGCAGGAATCAGCTCTACAATACTGCTGCAAGTCAGCTGACCAGTTTCTTTTATGAAGCTGTTTTAGATGAATATTGTCATTAAAAAATGATCAACAGGTGTTTCTTTATAACTATAGCACAAACACAGGCATTATAGTCCATTTACCAACCAGTTCTGATTGAAAATGTTGGGGAAAGGGAGAGGAACTTATTACTCTGCTATCCACACACACTATCCACACACACTATCCACACACACTATTCACACACACTATCCACACACACTATCCACACACACTATTCACACACACTATCCACACACACTATCCACACACTATCCACACACTATCCACACACACTATCCACACACACTATCCACACTATCACTATCCACACACTATCACACACACTATCCACACACTATCCACACACTATCCACACACTATTCACACACACTATCACACACACTATCCACACACACTATCCACACTCTATCCACACACACTATCCACACACACTATCCACACACACTATCCACACACTATCCACACACTATCACACACACTATCACACACACTATCCACACACTATCCACTTTACACTATCACACACTATCCACACACACTATTCACACACACTATCCACACACTATTCACACACTATCCACACACACTATCACACACACTATCCACACACACTATCACACACTATCCACACACACTATCCACACACACTATCCACACACACTATCCGCACACACTATCCGCACACACTATCCGCACACACTATCCACACACACTATTCACACACACTATCCACACACACTATTCACACACACTATCCACACACACTATCCACACACACTATCCACACACACTATCCACACACACTAGCCACACACACTATCCACACTATCCACACCCACTATCCACCCACACTATACACACACACTATCCACACACACTATACACCCACAATATGCTCAAACACTATCCTCCCTCACTATCCACACACACTTTCCACACACACTATCCACACACTATCCACACACACTATCCACACACACTATCCACACACACTATCCACACACTCGATCCACACACACTATCCACACACTATATCCACACAAACTATCCACACACTATCCACACACACTATCCACACACTATTCACACACACTATCCACACACTATCCACACACTATCCACACACACTATCCACACACACTATCACACACTATCCACACACACTATCACACACACTATTCACACACACTATCCACACACTATCCACACATATCCACACACACTATCCACACACACTATCCACACACACTATTCACACACACTATCCACACACACTATCCACACACTATCCACACACACTATCACACACACTATCACACACACTATCACACACACACACTATCCACACACACTATCCACACACACTATCCACACATTCACACACACTATCCACACACTATCCACACACACTATCCACACACTATCCACACACACTATTCACACACACTATCCACACACACTATCCACACACTATCCACACACACTATCCACACACACTATCCACACACACTATCCACACACACTATCCACACACACTATCCACACACACTATCCACACACACTATCCACACACACTATCCACACACACTATCCACACACACTATCCACACACACTATCCACACACAATCACCACACACACTATCCACACACTATCCACACTATCACACACTAACCACACACTCTACACACACACTATCCACACACACTCTACACACACACTATCCACACACACTATACACACACACTATCCACACACACACTATCCACACACACTATCCACACACTATCACACACACTATCACACACACACTATCCACACACACTATCCACACACTATCCACACACTATCCACACACACTATCCACACACTATCCACACACACTATCACACACACTATCTCCACACACTATCTCCACACACACTATCCACACACACTATCCACACACTATCCACACACACTATCCACACACTATCCACACACACTATCCACACACACTATCCACACACATATCCACACACACTATCCACACACTATCCACACACTATCCACACACACTATCCACACACTGTCCACACACACTATCCACACACACTATCCACACACACTAACCACACACTATCACACACACTATTCACACACACTATCCACACACACTATCCACACACACTATCCACACTATCCACACACACTATCCACACACACTATCAACACACACTGTCCACACACACTATCCACACACACTATCCACACACACTATCCACACTCTATCCACACACACTATCCACACACTATCCACACACACTATCCACACACACTATCCACACACACTATCCACACACACTATCCACACACACTATCCACACACACTATACACACACACTATCCACACACACTATCCACACACACTATCCACACACACTATCCACACACACTATCCACACACACTATCCACACACACTATCCACACACTACCGACTCTCTCTATCCACACACTATACACACACACTATCCACACACACTATCCACACACTATCCACACACACTATTCACACACACACTATCCACACACACTATCCACACACACTATCCACACACACTATCACACACTATCCACACACTATCCACACACACTATCCACACACTATCCACACACACTATCCACACACACTATCCACACACTATCCACACACTATCCACACACACTATCACACACACTATCACACACTATCACACACTATCCACACACACTATCCACACACACTATCCACACACACTATTCACACACACTATCACCACACACTATACACACACAGTATCAACACACACTATCACACACACTATCACACACACTATCCACACACTATCACACACACTATCCACACACACTATCCACACACACTATCCACACACTATCCACACACACTATCCACACACACTATCCACACACACTATCCACACACACTATCCACACACTATCCACACACACTATCCACACACACTATCCACACACACTATCCACACACACTATCCACACACACTATCCACACACACTATCCACACACACTATCCACACACTATCCACACACACTATCCACACACTATCCACACACACTATCCACACACACTATCCACACACACACTATCCACACACACTATCCACACACACTATTCACACACACTATCCACACACACTATCCACACACACTATCCACACACACTATCCACACACACTATCCACACACACTATCCACACACACTATCCACACACACTATCCACACACTATTCACACACACTATCCACACAGAAACACACTCTGAAGGAAGAGATGCACACGAGCTACAAAGGGAAGAATCAGAGAGTGTTTTAGTTAAAGAAACAATAGTTCTGACCTCTGACCCCTGTGGTTCATTCTGTCTGTGGCATTTGCACATTTCAAATATATCAAAGGTCATGTTCATCTGAAATGACTTCATGAAAGAAACAAGTCCTTTGTTTTCTGCCATGTTAGAAAACTGGTCCCTAACTGGAGCTGATAAACATCACAACACAGAGTCGACCTCTTCTGTGGACAGATGTGAACCAACAGCAGATTTATTTTAAGTGCCGACTCAAACGTGCACGATCACCTCCAAATACAACTTCAGACAAAAACATGGTGACGGGAAACGACTATAACAGGGTTAAAAGCTCTGAAAAGATCTGCTTTAATTCACAATATTGTTTCTTTATCATTCACATAATTCCCTTAAATGAATCCCTTTCATGCTGCTGTCCTGTGTGTGTGAGACAGGTGCTGCCACGGTTCAGCCCCTCGGGGCAGGTGACACCCGCCCACATCATGAAGGTGAGCTGGTCAGCTGATCACCGCGTCATCGATGGGGCGACGATGTGTCGCTTCTCCAACATGTGGAGGGAGTACCTAGAGCAGCCCGAGCGAATGCTGCTGCACCTCAAATAGAACAGACTACAGCTCCCATCAGCCCCTGCTGTCACAGGGGACTGCACAGCTCAGCAGGGCCCATCCACCGCTGGACCTGGAAGCTAAACTCCCATTCATTTGTTCCATAGAATAGTATCATAATGCAGTTATTTTATTAAAACCCTGTGTTTCCTGCTGTGCCCCTGATGGTTTCAGACAGACTTTTCTTCTTCTGCAGTGACGTAAAGGCGCTTTACTCATTCTTTTCTTTAATGCTTCACCACAGTGGTCCAAAACTATTCACCACAATGAGATGATCAGAACGTTTCACAACTTTCAGAGCAGTGCGAAGTTTTGCAGTGACAATAAAGCTAACAACTAGCATGCTAATGCATATTTCCTGATTATGTGACAAATAATGATTTATAATAATAATCATTTTGACCTCAAGATCTGCTCATGCAGTATATCTGGATTGGGGCAAGACACATTTTAGGTAAATACATGGGAGAGCTTTTTTATTTATCTTCTTATCTTTTTTTTTTTTACATTTTCTATGGAAAAAACAAATGGGATCAGACCTTCTGAAAGCAGAAGTCCACCTGATGTTGACCTTTGACCTTGTCCCGACCTGTGGATCTCACGTCTTTCCTGAGCTGATGAGAAGCAGTTCAGTCCAGTTTGGTTCTTTGTTACACTGCCCACAATAATACTGTGGATTACAGAGGCTTATTTTACTTCTCACTTTAAAAGCCTTAAACTGTGACAGTTCGGTTGCCCTAAAATACCTTAAACATATATTCTGAGTATTATTGTGACTGCAGATCGCTCAGTTCCACAAATGTTCTTCTAACTCATCCACAGTGGTGGTGGAGTGGGTTAAGCATAAGCCCATGAACCAGATGCTCCCTGTTTTGTTGTGGCGTTGAGTAAACCTCTGCTCCCACTGCCCCCTGTACTCACCACTGTATTTAGCTGGTTTTCACAGAAAGGGCATCTGGTGTAAACATCTGCAACTCGCTCTTAATTTGATTTTTTAAAACTAAACGATGAAGTAATGTAAAGAAAACGGTTCAAACTCCTCACTCCAAAGACTCGAGTGTTATTCCCTGCCTCCCTGGTGCTTCTGGTGAAAACACTTTCCCACCTGAAAACCGTTTGTACTGTACTTTATTTTGGAAGGACAGACATGACGGACAGACCCACACCACTTCCTGTCCTCTGCAGCCTGTTACTTTTCCATGATGCCTTTGAGCAAGGTTCAACGGGGGTTTGATTAACTCTTCCTTTAGCACAGAGAAGAATGACAGGACAGAAGTAAAGCTCCACACTGGGACTTTGTATTGGCCTTTTGCTTCCTAAAGTCTTTGCCTTTCAAATCAAACTTCACTTTAGAAATTCTCAACACAATATCTGCTGTCGAAGGGAAGCAGAAGCAGCACATACGACCGGTGTGTGAGACGGACGCACAAGTCTCTTTAAATGTAAAGTGTGTGTCTGGTTTTGTTGTATTTGTGTTTCTGTTTGTCGTTTTCTTTGTTTTCAGTTCAGTCTTTTTAAATCACTCTAGAATCTGGTTGAAAGACAATGCAGCAAATCGAGATGATTTTTAGAGCGTTGAAAACAGTTGATTCTCGGCTGAACTTTACTCCAGAATATCTACTGTCATTTCATCTGATTTGCAAAATGGGGAAAGGTTTTTAAAATGTACTTTTGACTGCAGATGTAGAATCTAAAGATGAAATTATTATTCACAGAAGTTTTTTTTCTATGTTTAAATCATTTCTGTTCGTGTCTCTGGTGAAAACGTCCCATTGTCACTGTTACACATTTAGTCTCATGTTTTAATTTAAACCGTGGGAAATGCACTCACTTCTTGGGTTCATTTTAAAGAAGTTCATATAAATAAGACAAAAGTTTGTTTTTGGCTTTGTGAGAAACACGTCTGAAGTTCATATTCTACAGTTATTAGTGTTTTTGGATTTGGGGAGGAGGAGGTTCTGTTTCACATGTGTGAGTTTGACGACTGCTGAATGACTTTAAATAAAGAAAATAAAGGTTTACTGTCAAAATGTAATGATTTCCATTGTAATATTTACAGAAAACAAATCTAAATACGTGGATTTGTATGATTACAATTTTTATCATTGGAATTCCAGCCGTTTCAGTGAAGTGAACTCTGGGACACAGTAGTACAATGTGTATTCTAAAGCCCTTCATATTGTACATTTAAAAATAATTGTTTACAAGTGTGTTTCCTGTCCCCTTACAGACCTGGTGCACTATTTGTTAGCCAGAAAATAGACTAAAATAATTGCTTTTTTGGTTCCTTTGGGATTTTTATTGAGCTTGAATCTCCACAAACCCGACTCGTATTTGGCCTCTTACTGCCTTCCACGGAAATGCTCCTTTGGCTCTAATATTCCGCAGTATGGCAGAAAACATGTCTCCATGGGTAATGTTCCAAAGTGTGATTTTAACTTTATATTCCCATGTTGTTCATTGCTCATTACCGCCCAGCATCTCTCTGTTAGCATCATATTCACACTACAACACACAACAAATGAATTCCTGTGCTTTATTATGAGTCACAGAGTAAAAGTGACTGATACTCCGCCTCAAACCTGCACATCGTCTGTGTGTGGAGTGTGTGTGAAGTGTGTGTGTAGTGTGTGTGGAGTGTGTGTGGAGTGTGTGTGGAGTGTGTGTGTAGTGTGTGTGTAGTGTGTGTGCAGTGTGTGTGTAGTGTGTGTGCAGTGTGTGTGGAGTGTGTGTGGAGTGTGTGTGTAGTGTGTGTGGAGTGTGTGTGAAGTGTGTGTGGAGTGTGTGTGTAGTGTGTGTGGAGTGTGTGTGTAATTAATGGTGAATGACAATTGGAGTGTTATTGTGAAGTGTGTGTGTGTGGAGTGTGTGTAGTATTGTGTGTAGTTATGGGGGGGGTATTATTATTGTTGGAGTGTGTGTGTAGTGTGTGTTTGAGCGGGGTGTGTGTGTAGTGTGTGTGTGTGTGTGTAGTGTGTTATTGGAGTGTGTGTGTGGTATTGTGTGTAGTGTGTGATGCAGTGTGTGGCTGTAGTGTGTGTGCAGTGTGTGTGGAGTGTGTGTGGTGTGTTATTGAATATTGTATTGGTGTGATGTGGAGTGTGTGTGAGTGTTATTATTGTGTGAGTATTGGTGTGTGTGTAGTGTGTGTGAAGTGTGTGTGGAGTGTGTGTGAAGTGTGTGTGGAGTGTGTGTGTAGTGTGTGTGTAGTGTGTGTGAAGTGTGTGTGGTATTATTGTGTATTATTGTGTAGTGTATTGGAGTGTGTGTGCAGTGTGTGTGTGAGTGTGTGTGTAGTGTGTGTGTAGTGTGTGTGGAGTGTGTGTGTAGTGTGTGTGTAGTGTGTGTGAAGTGTGTGTGAAGTGTGTGTGGAGTGTGTGTGTAGTGTGTGTGTAGTGTGTGTGGAGTGTGTGTGGAGTGTGTGTGTAGTGTGTGTGAAGTGTGTGTGTAGTGTGTGTGTAGTGTGTGAAGTGTGTGTATTGAATGGTTATTATTGTGGAGTGTGTGTATTGGAAGTGTGTGTTGTAGTGTGTGTGAAGTATTATTGTGAGTGTATTGTGTGCTTAGTGTAGTGTGTGAAGTGTGTGTGTGGAGTAATGTGATCTATTGAGATGGGTAGCTTGTAATGTGTGTGTGTAGTGTGTGTGCAGTGTATTATTGTGTGTGTGTAGTGTGTCTGGAGTGTATTATTGTAGTGTGTGTGCTCGCAGTATTATTATTGTGTGCCCAGTGTGTGAATTGTGTGTGTAGTCGTGTGTGTGCAGTGTAGTGTGTAGTGTGTGTGTATTGAGTGTGTGTAGTGTGTGTGAAGTGTGTGTGAAGTGTGTGTGGAGTGTGTGTGTAGCAGTGTGTGTGTAGGTATTGTGAAATTATTATTGTGGAGTGTGTGTAGTGTATTGTGGAGTGTGTGGAGTGTGTGTGGGTGTGTGTGGAGTGTGTGTGAGTATTATTGTGTAGTGTGTGTGTAGTGTGTGTGAAGTGATGTGTGTGTGTGTGCAGTGTGTGTGTAGTGTTATTGGAGTGTGTGTGTAGTGTGTGCAGTGTGTGGAGTGTGTGTGTAGTGTGTGTAGTGTGTGTGTGCAAGTGTGTGTGTAGTGTGGTGTGTAGTGTGTGCCAATTATTGTGTGTGGCAGTGTATTGTGTAGTGTGATGTGTGAAGTGTGTGTGTGTGTGATGTGTGTGGAGTGTGTGTAGTGTGTGTAATTATGTATGTGTGTGAGTGTGTGTGGAGTGTATTGTGTGTAGTGTGTGTGAAGTGTGTGTGTAGTGTGTGTGTGAGTGTGTATTGGCCAAATTATTATTGTGTGTAGTGTATTGGAGTGTGTGTGAAGTATTATTGTGTAGTGTGTGAAGTGTGTATTGTGAGAGTGTGTGTAATTGTGTGTGTAGTGTGTGCCAGAGGTGCTCATTGATGGCAGTGTATTATTGTGTAGTGTGTGTGAAGTGTGTGTAGTAGTGTTGTGTAGTGTGTGAAGGTGTGTGTGCCAATTATTATTATTGTAGTGTGTGAAATTATTGTGTAGTGTGTGTGAAATGTATTATTGTGTGTGGTGTATTATTGAGTGTGTGTAGTGTGTGTGTAGTGTGTGTGAATTAGTTATTGTAATTATGTATTGTGTTGACAATGTAATTATTATTATTGTAGTGTGTTATTATTGTGTGTGGAGTGTGGTGTGTGTGTGAATTATGTGTGTGAAGTGTGTGTGTAGTGTGTGTGAAGTGTGTGTAGTGTGTGTGTGAGAGTGTGTATTGTAGTGTGTGTGGAGTGTGTGTGGATATTGTGTGTAGTGTGTGTGAGTGTGTGTGTAGTGTGTGTGTAGTGTGTTATTAAAGTGTGTGTGTAGTGTGTGTGGAGTGTGTGATTGTATTGTGTAGTGTGTGTGCCAGTGTGTGTATTGTGGTGTATTGTGTGTAGTGTGTGTGGAGTGTGTGGAGTGTGTGTGTAGTGTGTGTGAAATTATTGTGTGTAGTGTGTGTTAAGTTTGTGTGTAGTGTGTGTGTAGTGTGTGTGCGAGTGTGTGTGTGGAGTATTATGTATTGTAATTATTATTATTGTAGTGTGTGCAGTGTGTGTGTAGTTATTGTGTAGTAGTGTGTGTGTAGAGTGTGTGTGAGCGGGGTGTGTGTGTAGAGTGTGTGTGTAGTGTGTGTGAAGGTATTATTGTGTAGTGTGTGTGAAGTATTGTGTGGAGTGTGTGTGTGTAGTGTGTGTGTAGTGTGTATTGTGGAATGTATTTATTGTGGAGTGTGTGTGTGAGTGTGTGTGTAGTGTGTGTGAAGTGTGTGTGGAGTGTGTGTGGAGTGTGTAGCCAATGTAGTGTGTGTGAAGTGTGTGTAATTATTAGTCATGTGTGTAGTGTGTGTGTTTAGTGTGTGTGTAGTGTGTGTGCAGTGTGTGTGCAGTGTGTGTGAAGTGTGTGTGCTTAGTGTGTGTGTGTAGTGTGTGTAGTGTGTGTGAACTGTGTGGATTATTGTGTGGAGTGTGTATAGTGTGTGTGTAGAGTGTGTGTGGAGTGTGTGTAACCCAGAGTGTGTGTGTAGTGTGTGTGCCGGTGTGTGTGTGGTGTGTGTGTAGTGTGTTATTGAGTGTAGTGTGTGTAGTGTGTGTGTAATTATGTGTGTGAAGTGTGTGTGTGAGTGTGTGTGTGGATTGTGTTATTGGAGTGTGTGTGTGTAGTGTGTGTGTAGTGTGTGTGGAGTGTGTGTGGAGTGTGTGTGTGTAGTGTGTGCAGTGTGTGTGTAGTGTGTGTGTAGTGTGTGTGTAGTGTGTGTGTAGTGTGTGTGTGTGTGTGTGTGTAGTGTGTGTGTGTGTGTGTGTAGTGTGTGTAGTGTGTGTGTAGTGTGTGTGTAGTGTGTGTAGTGTGTGTGTAGTGTGTGTGTAGTGTGTGTGTAGTGTGTGTGTAGTGTGTGTGTAGTGTGTGTGTAGTGTGTGTGTAGTGTGTGTGTAGTGTGTGTGTAGTGTGTGTGTAGTGTGTGTGTAGTGTGTGTGTAGTGTGTGTGTAGTGTGTGTGTGTGTGTAGTGTGTGTGTAGTGTGTGTGTAGTGTGTGTGTAGTGTGTGTGTAGTGTGTGTAGTGTGTGTGTAGTGTGTGTGTAGTGTGTGTGTAGTGTGTGTGTAGTGTGTGTGTAGTGTGTGTGTAGTGTGTGTGTAGTGTGTGTGTATAGTGTGTGTGTAGTGTGTGTGTAGTGTGTGTGTAGTGTGTGTGTAGTGTGTGTGTAGTGTGTGTGTAGTGTGTGTGTAGTGTGTGTGTAGTGTGTGTGTAGTGTGTGTGTAGTGTGTGTGTAGTGTGTGTGTAGTGTGTGTAATGTGTGTGTGTGTAGTGTGTGTGTAGTGTGTGTGTAGTGTGTGTGTAGTGTGTGTGTAGTGTGTGTGTGTGTGTGTAGTGTGTGTGTAGTGTGTGTGTAGTGTGTGTGTAGTGTGTGTGTAGTGTGTGTGTAGTGTGTGTGTAGTGTGTGTGTAGTGTGTGTGTAGTGTGTGTGTAGTGTGTGTGTAGTGTGTGTAGTGTGTGTGTAGTGTGTGTGTAGTGTGTGTGTAGTGTGTGTGTAGTGTGTGTAGTGTGTGTGTAGTGTGTGTGTAGTGTGTGTGTAGTGTGTGTGTAGTGTGTGTGTAGTGTGTGTAGTGTGTGTGTAGTGTGTGTGCAGTGTGTGTGTAGTGTGTGTGTAGTGTGTGTGAAGTGTGTGTGTGTGTGTGTGTGTGTGTGTGTGTGTGTGTGTGTGTTGTGTGTGTGGAGTGTGTGTGGAGTGTGTGTGTAGTGTGTGTGTAGTGTGTGTGCAGTGTGTGTGGAGTGTGTGTGTAGTGTGTGTGTAGTGTGTGTGCAGTGTGTGTGGAGTGTGTGTGTAGTGTGTGTGTAGTGTGTGTGGAGTGTGTGTGGAGTGTGTGTGTAGTGTGTGTGTAGTGTGTGTGTAGTGTGTGTGTAGTGTGTGTGGAGTGTGTGTGTAGTGTGTGTGTAGTGTGTGTGTAGTGTGTGTGTAGTGTGTGTGGAGTGTGTGTGTAGTGTGTGTGGAGTGTGTGTGGAGTGTGTGTGGAGTGTGTGTGTAGTGTGTGTGTAGTGTGTGTGTAGTGTGTGTGTAGTGTGTGTGTAGTGTGTGTGGAGTGTGTGTGTAGTGTGTGTGGAGTGTGTGTGTAGTGTGTGATTTTCCCTGGGTCAGTAAAGGCCTCTCCCACTGGTCTTTGGTATTCTGGACTCTTATCTCACAGATTAGGGGCATATTTGTGAGCAGCCTCTGGTCGTCTGGATTTGCACCAACACTTGTGCTCATAATTCACACTGAGACACAAACATCAGCTGCAGCTTCATCAAGACACTTTACAGTGTGA
Source organism: Odontamblyopus lacepedii (assembly GCA_034769755.1). NCBI lineage: Eukaryota > Metazoa > Chordata > Actinopteri > Gobiiformes > Gobiidae > Odontamblyopus > Odontamblyopus lacepedii. The sequence continues at coordinate 523,719 of CM068350.1, read as the reverse complement.
GGATTAGTCCCATTTGATAAAACATACATTAAACATGCACTAAATCTGCTGACATTCAAGAAGAAACATGCAAATGATGATATGTTTTGGACATAAATGACAAAAAAGCCTATATTTAATAACTCTTTTTGATCCCGGAGTGAAAGCCCCCCCTGGAGGTTATGGTGGGTGCAGTCATGTGACCGGGGGCTAATTTTGAGACTGGTCTGGGGTCAGATTTCACACATCATGGACGAGAGCTGTGTGGAGCTGTGAGGTGAGGACACTCCAAAATACTTCTTATATTACTTCTGTTTACTGTAGATGAATGAGGCGTTTTCTCACTTCCTGTTGATAGACACATGTTGTCATGGCGACTGTAAATACTGTAAGTGTGTGCAGTGCAGTCCTGCATGTCAGAGTTAGCCATGGAACGTGGCAGCACACGAGAACATTTAACAGTCAAGGACTTCAGACATAACACTGCAGGGTTCAAAGGCGACTAAAGTGGACTTCTGACCCTTTTCTGCTGGGGACCCTGACACTGCCCCATTAATGCCCTTCACCAGGGACCTGACCCCCCCTGCACCACACGGTGGCAGTGATGTGTGCAAACATTTACTTTAGCAATTTCAAAGATTTTGGTATTAAACCACATCACTTTTGAAAGATCTATTCTAGAATTGTGAAAATTCTGATGACGTGGTATTTTAAAGGGTCTGTAGGAAACACTGGGGGACAGAGCTTTGACCAAATGACTTTTAGACTGGGAGTGGAAAATGAAACTTACAGACACTGGACATTTTTAAGATACTTGTGAGTCATCAGTCACTGCCAACAGAATCTAAAGTCTGTATCATCATTCATGTGTTATTCATAGATGCAGAAACAATCTTGTTAAAGCTACAGTATGTAACTTTTACTCCAAATATTTAAAATGTCTTTACTCTGATTGGGCTTGTGTCTCCACACACTGTATTGTAATCTTCCACAGTACGGCATAAAACATATCTATCCCCACGGCAAATGTGCCTAAATATGGCTTTAACTTTCTGTTGCCATAGCATCAGGTGCAGGTGAAGTGCCACCTCCAGAAAGTTACACACTGTAACTTTAAAAAGTAGAAATAAGAATGTTCTGTTCTGTTCCTTTAATCACAGTGAGGCCAAGATCTGAGCATTCTGCATAATGAGCAACAGTGGGTGGAGCCACTGTCCGTGGGGTCAGAGGTCACGGTGACATCATCATCATCATCATCATGGTTGTGGTCAGCAGCTCAGTGTCGTCCATCAAAGCTCTGTGGGAGACGCGCATCCGTCAGATCAGCAAAGACCGAGAGGAGCAGCAGAGGAGGAGGGGCCCCAAGGACAGGCCGGCAAACAGGTGAGGAGCAGAGGAGGAGGGGCCCCAAGGACAGGCCGGCAAACAGGTGAGGAGCAGAGGAGGAGGGGCCCCAAGGACAGGCCGGCAAACAGGTGAGGAGCAGAGGAGGAGGGGCCCCAAGGACAGGCCGGTCCACAGGTGAGGAGCAGAGGAGGAGGGGCCCCAAGGACAGGCCGGCAAACAGGTGAGGAGCAGAGGAGGAGGGGCCCCAAGGACAGGCCGGCAAACAGGTGAGGAGCAGAGGAGGAGGGGCCCCAAGGACAGGCCGGCAAACAGGTGAGGAGCAGAGGAGGAGGGGCCCCAAGGACAGGCCGGTCCACAGGTGAGCAGCAGAGGAGGAGGGGCCCCAAGGACAGGCCGGCAAACAGGTGAGGAGCAGAGGAGGAGGGGCCCCAAGGACAGGCCGGCAAACAGGTGAGGAGCAGAGGAGGAGGGGCCCCAAGGACAGGCCGGCAAACAGGTGAGGAGCAGAGGAGGAGGGGCCCCAAGGACAGGCCGGCAAACAGGTGAGGAGCAGAGGAGGAGGGGCCCCAAGGACAGGCCGGCAAACAGGTGAGGAGCAGAGGAGGAGGGGCCCCAAGGACAGGCCGGCAAACAGGTGAGGAGCAGAGGAGGAGGGGCCCCAAGGACAGGCCGGTCCACAGGTGAGGAGCAGAGGAGGAGGGGCCCCAAGGACAGGCCGGTCCACAGGTGAGGAGCAGAGGAGGAGGGGCCCCAAGGACAGGCCGGTCCACAGGTGAGGAGCAGAGGAGGAGGGGCCCCAAGGACAGGCTGGTCCACAGGTGAGGAGCAGAGGAGGAGGGGCCCCAAAGGACAGGCCGGTCCACAGGTGAGGTGTTGCTTTGCTGTACCAGACTTTGGCATTAACCGCAGCCCAAAATGTGAACCCGGAATGCAGAACTGTTCAGTATTAACATTAGATTTGACTCATTTCTGTCGGTTATTTGTGTCGTACAGTGAGCAGTGAGAAGAGGAGGAGCTGTAGTGCAGTCACTGTTGTCATATGTGGACCCTCACATAACTCACATACTCAGAGCCTTTTTATTAGACTACAGTGAGGTACTCTGCCTCTCTGGAGCACTTACAGCCTGTTGTTCTGGCCTGGTTATATTGTTTTCTAAGGTGAGCTGTTATGTTGGTGCTTTGTACCCCAGTATAGCTCAGCTGGGAGACTGGTGGTTTGAATCCAGCTCTTCATGTCCTTGGGCAAGACACCCTCCAGCATGTACTGAGTGAATGTGTGTGAATGTGAGAGAAAGAGCAGTTAGTGCCCATGGGGCTATAAGGGCTGTTCAGGCCTACTCAGGCCTACTCTAGCTCTGATCAGGGCACTGAGGTCTGAGTAGGCCTGAGTAGGCCTAACCCCTAACCCCAACACAGTGATACTGTACAGAATGGTCAGGTCCAGCCTCCTCTGTGGTGAGTTTAAGTTAACACTTCAGGGCATTAGTGAATAAGAAGAGTACAGAGGATCATCTGTGCCAAATGCACTGGGCCTGTTAAATAAGTGTGTCTGTGTGTGTGTGTGTCTGTGTGTGTGTGTGTGTGTGTGTCTGTTGTGTATGATATGTGTATGATATGTGTATGTTGTGTATGATATGTGTATGTTATGTGTATGTTGTGTATGACATGTGTATGTTATGTGTATGTTGTGTATGACATGTGTATGTTGTGTGTATGATATGTGTATGTTATGTGTATGATATGTGTATGATATGTGTATGTTATGTGTCTGTTATGTGTCTGTTGTGTATGACATGTGTATGTTGTGTGTCTGTTGTGTATGACATGTGTATGTTGTGTATGACATGTGTATGTTATGTGTATGATATGTGTATGTTATGTGTATGATATGTGTATGTTATGTGTATGTTATGTGTATGATATGTGTATGTTATGTGTATGATATGTGTATGTTATGTGTATGATATGTGTATGATATGTGTATGTTATGTGTCTGTTATGTGTCTGTTGTGTATGACATGTGTATGTTGTGTGTCTGTTGTGTATGACATGTGTATGTTGTGTATGACATGTGTATGTTATGTGTATGATATGTGTATGTTATGTGTATGATATGTGTATGTTATGTGTATGTTATGTGTATGATATGTGTATGATATGTGTATGTTATGTGTATGTTATGTGTATGTTATGTGTATGATATGTGTATGTTATGTGTATATGTGTATGTTATGTGTATGATGTGTGTATGATGTGTGTATGATATGTGTATGATATGTGTATGTTATGTGTATGTTATGTGTATGATATGTGTACGATATGTGTATGTTATGTGTATGATATGTGTATGTTATGTGTATGTTATGTGTATGTTATGTGTATGATATGTGTATGATATGTGTATGTTATGTGTATGTTATGTGTATGATATGTGTATGATATGTGTATGATATGTGTATGTTATGTGTATGATATGTGTATGATATGTGTATGTTATGTGTATGTTATGTGTATGATATGTGTATGATATGTGTATGTTATGTGTATGTTATGTGTATGTTATGTGTATGATATGTGTATGTTATGTGTATGATATGTGTATGTTATGTGTATGTTATGTGTATGATATGTGTATATGTGTATATCTGTATGATATGTGTATGTTATGTATGTTGTGCAGAGTGGGTGTGGCTGTGTGGGAGGACCGTGCGCTCCTGGCTCGTCTCAGACAGAAGCTGCAGACAGAAGATGGCCGCCTGGTGCTGCGTTTGGAGCACGAGGAGTGGAAGAGTTTGCCCCCCTGTCTGGTGCAGCTGGCCCAGGTGCAGGAGTGGCACATGCACCGCACGGGTCTGCAGGCCCTGCCCACCTTCATCCACAGCTTCCAGAACCTCCTCGTCATGGACCTGTCCCGCAACGCCATCGCTCACATACCCAAGGAGATCGGTCAGTCTTCTGCATTTGACCCATCCTAAGATGCTTTTTGGGGGCGCTATGTCTGGCTCTTTCCAGGGTGTCTTCTGTTCATCTTATGACGGAACTTAGCCTCTTGGCTAAGTCTGGAACTATGCAAAGTAGTGGTTCTCAAACTTTTCATGGCAAGCATCTCCTAAGAAAATATATGGCCATCCGAATACCACCAGATCTAAACCAGGTCTATGACAGGACTATTCTAGGTCTAAACTAGGGCTAAATAAGGGTTACACAACTGCTAGGCTGGTCCTAAACGAGGACTAACCCAAATGTGGATTACACTGACTCAGTGTAAATTTAGAAAATACTTTATCTGCAGAGGCTTAGGGTTAATCTGCGTACCACCAGAGGGAGCTCACATACCACCACTTGTACATGTACCACAGTTTGAGAAACACTGTTCCACATTATGACAAACTATTTTGCATGTGCTATTATTCAAAATACCTTGAAAATGTAGTCTTACTGTGAATGAAAGAAATAGCTTTTCTTAAATCTGAAAAATCTTAAATCTTAAAATGACATGACAACAATATAAGGCAGATGTGATTTCATTTAACATTACCACTACTTTTCTATGGCGTTTCAGCTGATTGCCACAGGAGCCTGGAACCCTCTCTGCTGGGTGGTTGTGGTGTATGTGCTGGAGCCTCTCTTGTACAGGGACAGTGTAAATACAGTTGTGTTGTCATGCTATTGTCTTGTAGTGTATGTGCTGGAGCCTGGTGTAGTTACGGTTGTGTTGTTGTTGGTATTGTCATGTTGTTGTGTTGTTACAGGTGAGCTGAGTCACCTGAGAGAGCTCCTCCTCAGCTATAACAGACTGAGCAGTGTCCCAGAGGAGCTGGGCCAGTGTGAGAGCCTGGAGAGACTGGAGCTAGCCATGAACCGGGACCTCCGAGCTCTCCCCCTCCAGGTACCACAGACCCTCCAGGTACCACATAGTAACTAATACAATGAACAAAAGTTAAGTACAGAGAAATATATTTGATAATTATGTGTTATGTAGTACTTGAGTGCTAGTCCAGTGAGGTTAATTTGATTTCAAAAAGATTCTTTTTTCAGAGCACAGTTGAGTTTTCATAGACAGTTTGGAGTTTTCCTCAGATCAGGTCAGTGGTGGAAGCAGGACAACAGCGCCCTCTGCGGTCTCATTTCTGCAGGACACTATCCTGGGTGTGTGAGTTAAAAGGCCCCCTTGTCCCAGTATATTGTTCATTTATGTGGGCATGTTTTTGTGGTTCAATTCCTCCACCCAGCAACAATGTCAAACCAACATCATGTGACTTTGAGTGAGCAGTCCAGTCTTTTAGAATTTGAATACTCGTGTTTTCAGTATAGACACCCCACCGCTCCCTTCCCCACCGCTCCCTCACTTTGACCACGTGTGAATGTGTGGTTCCAATCAGATATACTGACTCCACCGTCACTGAGACTAACATCCTGATATTCAGGGGTTTCAGGCAAATGATTCTTTTCTTACATGAAGGATTTTGTAAGGACCTTTTTCCATTCAAAAGCTATAATAATTAGTTGAATTGCTTGATTGAAGGACAGTGAAGGACAGTTGTCATAGCCTAACTCACAAATAAACAGCTCATATTTCTTTTGTATGTGTGCAGCTCAAGAGCCTGCAGCAGCTGCAGCACCTGGACCTGTCCATGAACGACTTCACTGAGTTTCCTGAGTGTGTGATGGAGCTGCCCGCGCTCGAGTGGCTCGACATAGGGGGCAACAGACTCACACAACTGCCCCACGACATCTACAGGTGGGACCACAGACACACACACTTAGGACAGAGAGAGGGGATAAGACGAGACATATGGGACCACAGACACACACACTTAGGACAGAGAGAGGGGATAAGACGAGACATATGGGACCACAGACACACACACTTAGGACAGAGAGAGAGGATAAGACGAGACATATGGGACTACAGACACACACACTTAGGACAGAGAGAGAGGGGATAAGACGAGACATATGGGACCACAGACACACACACACTTAGGACAGAGAGAGAGGGGATAAGACGAGACATATGGGACCACAGACACACACACTTAGGACAGAGAGAGGGGATAAGGCAGAGATATATGTGAACACAGACACACACACTTCGGACAGAGAGAGGTGATAAGTCGAGACATCTGTGACCACAGACACACACACACTTCTGACAGAGAGAGGGGATAAGACGAGACATATGGGACCACAGACACACACACTTAGGACAGAGAGAGAGGATATAACTAGACAAATGTGACCACAGACACACACACTTAGGACAGAGAGAGAGGATAAGACGAGACATATGGGACCACAGACACACACACTTAGGACAGAGAGAGAGGATAAGACGAGACATATGGGACCACAGACACACACACACTTAGGACAGAGAGAGGGGATAAGACGAGACATATGGGACCACAGACACACACACACTTAGGACAGAGAGAGAGGCGATAAGTCGAGACATATGGGACCACAGACACACACACTTAGGACAGAGAGAGGGGATAAGACGAGACATATGGGACCACAGACACACACACTTAGGACAGAGAGAGAGAGGATAAGACGAGACATATGGGACCACAGACACACACACTTAGGACAGAGAGAGAGGATAAGACGAGACATATGGGACCACAGACACACACACTTAGGACAGAGAGAGAGGATAAGACGAGACATATGGGACCACAGACACACACACTTAGGACAGAGAGAGAGGGGATAAGACGAGACATATGGGACCACAGACACACACACTTAGGACAGAGAGAGAGAGGATAAGACGAGACATATGGGACTACAGACACACACACTTAGGACAGAGAGAGAGAGGATAAGACGAGACATATGGGACTACAGACACACACACTTAGGACAGAGAGAGAGGGGATAAGACGAGACATATGGGACCACAGACACACACACTTAGGACAGAGAGAGAGGATAAGACGAGACATATGGGACCACAGACACACACACTTAGGACAGAGAGAGAGGGGATAAGACGAGACATATGGGACCACAGACACACACACTTAGGACAGAGAGAGAGGATAAGACGAGACATATGGGACTACAGACACACACACTTAGGACAGAGAGAGGGGATAAGACGAGACATATGGGACTACAGACACACACACTTAGGACAGAGAGAGGGGATAAGACGAGACATATGGGACCACAGACACACACACTTAGGACAGAGAGAGGGGATAAGACGAGACATATGGGACCACAGACACACACACTTAGGACAGAGAGAGGGGATAAGACGAGACATATGGGACCACAGACACACACACTTAGGACAGAGAGAGAGGGGATAAGACGAGACATATGGGACCACAGACACACACACTTAGGACAGAGAGAGAGGGGATAAGACGAGACATATGGGACCACAGACACACACACTTAGGACAGAGAGAGAGGATAAGACGAGACATATGGGACCACAGACACACACACTTAGGACAGAGAGAGAGGGGATAAGACGAGACATATGGGACCACAGACACACACACTTAGGACAGAGAGAGAGGATAAGAAGAGACATATGGGACCACAGACACACACACTTAGGACAGAGAGAGTGGATAAGACGAGACATATGGGACCACAGACACACACACTTAGGACAGAGAGAGAGGGTATAAGGCAGAGACATATGGGACCACAGACACACACACTTAGGACAGAGAGAGTGGATAAGACGAGACATATGGGACCACAGACACACACACTTAGGACAGAGAAAGAGGGGATAAGGCAGAGACATCTGGGACCACAGTCACACACACCTATGTCAGAGAGAGTCGATAAGACGAGACATATGGGACCACAGACACACACACTTAGGACAGAGAGAGAGGATAAGACAAGACATATGGGACTACAGACACACACACTTAGGACAGAGAGAGGGGATAAGACGAGACATATGGGACCAGAGACACACACACTTAGGACAGAGAGAGAGGGGGATAAGACAAGACATATGGGACTACAGACACACACACTTAGGACAGAGAGAGGATAAGGCAGAGACATATGGGACCACAGACACACACACTTAGGACAGAGAGAGAGGATAAGACAGAGACATATGGGACCACAGACACACACACTTAGGACAGAGAGAGAGGATAAGACGAGACATATGTGACCACAGACACACACACTTAGGACAGAGAGAGAGGGATAAGGCAGAGACATATGGGACCACAGACACACACACTTAGGACAGAGAGAGAGGATAAGACAGAGACATATGGGACCACAGACACACACACTTAGGACAGAGAGAAGGGATAAGACGAGACATATGGGACCACAGACACACACACTTAGGACAGAGAGAGAGGATAAGACGAGACATATGGGACCACAGACACACACACTTAGAACAGAGAGAGAGGATAAGACGAGACATATGGGACCACAGACACACACACTTAGGACAGAGAGAGAGGATAAGACGAGACATATGGGACCACAGACACACACACTTAGGACAGAGAGAGGGGATAAGACGAGACATATGGGACCACAGACACACACACTTAGGACAGAGAGAGGGGATAAGACGAGACATATGGGACCACAGACACACACACTTAGGACAGAGAGAGAGGGGATAAGACGAGACATATGGGACCACAGACACACACACTTAGGACAGAGAGAGAGAGGATAAGACGAGACATATGGGACCACAGACACACACACTTAGGACAGAGAGAGGGGATAAGACGAGACATATGGGACCACAGACACACACACTTAGGACAGAGAGAGGGGATAAGACGAGACATATGGGACCACAGACACACACACTTAGGACAGAGAGAGAGGGGATAAGACGAGACATATGGGACCACAGACACACACACTTAGGACAGAGAGAGTGGATAAGACGAGACATATGGGACCACAGACACACACACTTAGGACAGAGAGAGAGGATAAGACGAGACATATGGGACCACAGACACACACACTTAGGACAGAGAGAGAGGGGATAAGACGAGACATATGGGACCACAGACACACACACTTAGGACAGAGAGAGAGGATAAGACGAGACATATGGGACCACAGACACACACACTTAGGACAGAGAGAGAGGATAAGACGAGACATATGGGACCACAGACACACACACTTAGGACAGAGAGAGAGGATAAGACGAGACATATGGGACCACAGACACACACACTTAGGACAGAGAGAGAGGATAAGACGAGACATATGGGACCACAGACACACACACTTAGGACAGAGAGAGGGGATAAGACGAGACATATGGGACCACAGACACACACACTTAGGACAGAGAGAGGGGATAAGACGAGACATATGGGACCACAGACACACACACTTAGGACAGAGAGAGAGGATAAGACGAGACATATGGGACCACAGACACACACACTTAGGACAGAGAGAGAGAGGATAAGACGAGACATATGGGACCACAGACACACACACTTAGGACAGAGAGAGGGGATAAGACGAGACATATGGGACCACAGACACACACACTTAGGACAGAGAGAGAGGGGATAAGACGAGACATATGGGACCACAGACACACACACTTAGGACAGAGAGAGGGATAAGGCAGAGACATATGGGACCTCAGACACACACACTTAGGACAGTTAGAGAGGATAAGGCAGAGACATTTGTGACCACAGACACACACACTTAGGACAGAGAGAGAGGGGATAAGACGAGACATATGGGACCACAGACACACACACTTAGGACAGAGAGAGAGGATAAGACGAGACATATGGGACCACAGACACACACACTTAGGACAGAGAGAGAGGGGATAAGACGAGACATATGGGACCACAGACACACACACTTAGGACAGAGAGAGAGGGGATAAGACGAGACATATGGGACCACAGACACACACACTTAGGACAGAGAGAGAGGGGATAAGACGAGACATATGGGACCACAGACACACACACTTAGGACAGAGAGAGGGGATAAGACGAGACATATGGGACCACAGACACACACACTTAGGACAGAGAGAGGGGATAAGACGAGACATATGGGACCACAGACACACACACTTAGGACAGAGAGAGGGGATAAGACGAGACATATGGGACCACAGACACACACACTTAGGACAGAGAGAGGGGATAAGACGAGACATATGGGACCACAGACACACACACTTAGGACAAAGAGAGTGGAACCTCAGAGACATATGGGACCACGGACACACACACTTAGGACAGAGAGAGGATAAGGCAGAGACATATGGGACCACAGACACACACACTTAGGACAGAGAGAGGGGATAAGACGAGACATATGGGACCACAGACACACACACTTAGGACAGAGAGAGGGGTTATGACGAGACATATGGGACCACAGACACACACACTTAGGACAGAGAGAGAGGATAAGACGAGACATATGGGACCACAGACACACACACTTAGGACAGAGAGAGAGGATAAGGCAGAGACATATGGGACCACAGACACACACACTTAGGACAGAGAGAGAGGGGATAAGACGAGACATATGGGACCACAGACACACACACTTAGGACAGAGAGAGAGGATAAGACGAGACATATGGGACCACAGACACACACACTTAGGACAGAGAGAGAGGATAAGACGAGACATATGGGACCACAGACACACACACTTAGGACAGAGAGAGAGGATAAGACGAGACATATGGGACCACAGACACACACACTTAGGACAGAGAGAGAGGGGATAAGACGAGACATATGGGACCACAGACACACACACTTAGGACAGAGAGAGAGGGGGATAAGACAAGACATATGGGACTACAGACACACACACTTAGGACAGAGAGAGGGGATAAGACGAGACATATGGGACCACAGACACACACACTTAGGACAGAGAGAGAGGATAAGACGAGACATATGGGACCACAGACACACACACTTAGGACAGAGAGAGAGGGGATCACTAGAGACATCTGCGAACACAGACACACACACTTAGGAGAGAGAGAGTGGATAAGACGAGACATATTGGACCACAGACACACACACTTAGGACAGAGAGAGGGGATAAGACGAGACATATGGGACCACAGACACACACACTTAGGACAGAGAGAGAGGGATAAGACGAGACCTATGGGACCACAGACACACACACTTAGGACAGAGAGAGGGGATAAGACAGAGACATATGGGACCACAGACACACACACTTAGGACAGAGAGAGAGGATAAGACGAGACATATGGGACCACAGACACACACACTTAGGACAGAGAGAGAGGATAAGACGAGACATATGGGACCACAGACACACACACTTAGGACAGAGAGAGAGGATAAGACGAGACATATGGGACCACAGACACACACACACTTAGGACAGAGAGAGAGGGGATAAGACGAGACATATGGGACCACAGACACACACACTTAGGACAGAGAGAGAGGATAAGACGAGACATATGGGACCACAGACACCCACAAAATTAGGACATAGAGATTGGGGGATAAGACGAGACATATGGGACCACAGACACACACACTTAGGACAGAGAGAGAGAGGATAAGATGAGACATATGGGACCACAGACACACACACTTAGGACAGAGAGAAGGGATAAGACGAGACATATGGGACCACAGACACACACACTTAGGACAGAGAGAGAGGATAAGACGAGACATATGGGACCACAGACACACACACTTAGGACAGAGAGAGAGGATAAGACGAGACATATGGGACCACAGACACACACACTTAGGACAGAGAGAGAGGATAAGACGAGACATATGGGACCACAGACACACACACTTAGGACAGAGAGAGAGGATAAGACGAGACATATGGGACCACAGACACACACACTTAGGACAGAGAGAGGGGATAAGACGAGACATATGGGACCACAGACACACACACTTAGGACAGAGAGAGAGGGGATAAGACGAGACATATGGGACCACAGACACACACACTTGGGACAGCGAGAGAGGATAAGGCAGAGACATATGGGACCACAGACACACACACTTAGGACAGAGAGAGAGGATAAGACGAGACATATGGGACCACAGACACACACACTTAGGACAGAGAGAGGGATAAGGCAGAGACATATGGGACCACAGACACACACACTTAGGACAGAGAGAGGGGATAAGACGAGACATATGGGACCACAGACACACACACTTAGGACAGAGAGAGAGGATAAGACGAGACATATGGGACCACAGACACACACACTTAGGACAGAGAGAGGGGATAAGGCAGAGACATATGGGACCAGAGACACACACACTTAGGACAGAGAGAGAGGCTAAGACGAGACATATGGGCCTACAGACACACACACTTAGGACAGAGAGAGCTTGGATAAGACGAGACATATGGGACCACAGACACACACACTTAGGACAGAGAGAGAGGATAAGACGAGACATATGGGACCACAGACACACACACTTAGGACAGAGAGAGGGGATAAGACGAGACATATGGGACCACAGACACACACACTTAGGACAGAGAGAGAGGATAAGACGAGACATATGGGACCACAGACACACACACTTAGGACAGAGAGAGAGTGTAAAAGTAGAGACATATGGGACCACAGACACACACACTTAGGACAGAGAGAGAGGATAAGACGAGACATATGGGACCACAGACACACACACTTAGGACAGAGAGAGAGAGGATAAGACGAGACATATGGGACCACAGACACACACACTTAGGACAGAGAGAGAGGATAAGACGAGACATATGGGACCACAGACACACACACTTAGGACAGAGAGAGAGAGGATAAGACGAGACATATGGGACCACAGACACACACACTTAGGACAGAGAGAGAGGATAAGACGAGACATATGGGACCACAGACACACACACTTAGGACAGAGAGAGAGGATAAGACGAGACATATGGGACCACAGACACACACACTTAGGACAGAGAGAGAGGATAAGACGAGACATATGGGACCACAGACACACACACTTAGGACAGAGAGAGGGGATAAGACGAGACATATGGGACCACAGACACACACACTTAGGACAGAGAGAGAGGATAAGACGAGACATATGGGACCACAGACACACACACTTAGGACAGAGAGAGAGGATAAGACGAGACATATGGGACCACAGACACACACACTTAGGACAGAGAGAGAGGATAAGACGAGACATATGGGACCACAGACACACACACTTAGGACAGAGAGAGAGGATAAGACGAGACATATGGGACCACAGACACACACACTTAGGACAGAGAGAGAGGGGATAAGACGAGACATATGGGACCACAGACACACACACTTAGGACAGAGAGAGGGGATAAGACGAGACATATGGGACCACAGACACACACACTTAGGACAGAGAGAGAGGATAAGACGAGACATATGGGACCACAGACACACACACTTAGGACAGAGAGAGAGGATAAGACGAGACATATGGGACCACAGACACACACACTTAGGACAGAGAGAGAGAGGATAAGGCGAGAAATATGGGACCACAGACACACACACTTAGGACAGAGAGAGAGGGATAAGACAGAGACATATGGGACCACACACACACACACTCACGACAGTGAGATATTGGATAAGACGAGACATATGGGACCACAGACACACACACTTAGGACAGAGAGAGAGGATAAGACGAGACATATGGGACCACAGACACACACACTTAGGACAGAGAGAGAGGATAAGACGAGACATATGGGACCACAGACACACACACTTAGTACAGAGAGAGAGAGGATAAGACGAGACATATGGGACCACAGACACACACACTTAGGACAGAGAGAGAGGATAAGACGAGACATATGGGACCACAGACACACACACTTAGGACAGAGAGAGAAGATAAGACGAGACATATGGGACCACAGACACACACACTTAGGACAGAGAGAGGGGATAAGACGAGACATATGGGACCACAGACACACACACTTAGGACAGAGAGAGAGGGGATAAGACGAGACATATGGGACCACAGACACACACACTTAGGACAGAGAGAGAGGATAAGGCAGAGACATATGGGACCACAGACACACACACTTAGGACAGAGAGAGGATAAGGCAGAGACATATGGGACCACAGACACACACTTAGGACAGAGAGAGAAGATAAGACGAGACATATGGGACCACAGACACACACACTTAGGACAGAGAGAGGGGATAAGACGAGACATATGGGACCACAGACACACACACTTAGGACAGAGAGAGGGGATAAGACGAGACATATGGGACCACAGACACACACACTTAGGACAGAGAGAGAGGATAAGACGAGACATATGGGACCACAGACACACACACTTAGGACAGAGAGAGGGGATAAGACGAGACATATGGGACCACAGACACACACACTTAGTACAGAGAGAGAGGATAAGACGAGACATATGGGACCACAGACACACACACTTAGGACAGAGAGAGTGGATAAGACGAGACATATGGGACCACAGACACACACACTTAGGACAGAGAGAGGGGATAAGACGAGACATATGGGACCACAGACACACACACTTAGGACAGAGAGAGGGGATAAGACGAGACATATGGGACCACAGACACACACACTTAGGACAGAGAGAGGGGATAAGACGAGACATATGGGACCACAGACACACACACTTAGGACAGAGAGAGAGGGGATAAGACGAGACATATGGGACCACAGACACACACACTTAGGACAGAGAGAGGGGATAAGACGAGACATATGGGACTACAGACACACACACTGACACTGGAGAGACAGACACTGCATGCACTTTGTTATTGAAAAAGAAAGATTCAAAGACATTTGCTATATAGTTGTGTGTGTGTGTGTGTGTGTGTGTTTGTGTGTTTGCATGTGTGTGTGTTTGTGTGTTTGGATGTGTGTGTGTGTTTGTGTGTGTGTGTTTGCATGTGTGTGTGTGTTTGTGTGTGTGTTTGTGTGTTTGTGTGTGTGTGTTTGCATGTGTGTGTGTGTTTGTGTGTGTGTTTGTGTGTGTGTTTGTGTGTGTTTGTGTGTGTGTTTGTGTTTGTTTGTTTATGTGCGTGTGTGTTTGTGTGTGTGTGTTTGTGTGTGTGTGTGTTTGTGTGTGTGTGTTTGTGTGTGTGTGTTTGTATGTGTGTGCGTGTGTTTGGGTGTGTTTGTGTGTGTGTGTCTGTGTTTGTGTGTTTGTGTGTGTGTTTGTGTGTGTGTGCGTGTGTTTGGGTGTGTTTGTGTGTGTGTTTGTGTGTGTGTGCGTGTGTTTGGGTGTGTTTGTGTGTGTGTTTGTGTGCGCATGTTTGTTTGTGTGTTTGTTTGTGTGTGTGTTTGTTTGTGTGTTTGTGTGTGTGTGTGTGTGTGTGTTTGTGTGTGTGTGTTTGTGTGTTTGTTTGTGTGTGTGTGTGTGTTTGTGTGTGTGTTTGTTTGTTTGTGTGTTTGTGTGTGTGTGTTTGTGTGTGTGTGTGTGTGTGCGCATGTTTGTTTGTGTGTTTGTGTGTGTGTGTGTGTGTGTGTCGAGGATGGAGAAGCTGCACACTCTGTGGCTCCAGAGAAATGAACTGGAGAAACTCCCCGACACCATCAGCCTCATGGTGAACCTGGACACACTGGTCCTGAGCAGCAACAAGCTCCGAGACATCCCCCCTCTGATGGAGGCCATGAGTCGCCTCAGGTACTGGTACTACTACTAATACTACTACTACTACTACTGCTACTACTACTACTGCTACTACTAATACTACTACTGCTACTGGTACTACTACTACTACTACTGCTACTGCTACTACTACTACTGCTGCTAGTGCTACTACTAATACTACTACTACTACTACTACGACGACTACTACTGCTACTACTACTGCTACTACTACTGCTACTACTACTACTACTACAACGACGACTACTACTGCTACTACTACTGCTACTACTACCACCACCACTACCACGATTACCACCGCTGCTACCACTACCACCGCCACCGCCACTACCACCACTGCCACCGCTACCACCAATACCACCACCACTACCACCACCGCCGCCACTACCACCACCACCACCGCTACCACCGCCACCACCGCCGCTACCACCACCGCCACCGCTGGCACCACACTACCACCGCCACCGCCACTGCCACTACCACCGCTACCGCTGCCACCACTACCACCACCGCCACCGCCACTACCGCTACCACTACCACCGCTACTACCGCTACCACTGCTACCGCTACTGCTGCTACCACTACTACCACCGCTACCACTAATACCACCACCACTACCACCACGACCACCATGACCGCTACCACCACCGCTACCACCAGCATCACGACCACACCACCGCTACCACTACCACCACCGCCACCGCCACTACCACTACCACCGCCACCGCCACCACCATCACCACCACCACTACCACCACTACCACGACCACCACCGCCGCCACCACCACCACCACCGCCACCGCTACCACCAGCAGCTACCGCCACCGCTACCACCACTACTACCACCAGCTACCACCGCCACCGCCACCACCACCGCCACCGCCACCACCACCGCTACCAGCCACTACCACTGCCACCGCCACCGCCACCGCCACCGCTACTACCACTACCACCACCACCGCTACCACCGCCACTACCACCGCCACCGCCACCGGCACCACCACCACCACCACCGCCACCGCCACCGCCACCGCTACCACCACTACCACCACCACCGCTACCACCGCCACCACCAGCCACCGCCACCGGCACCACCATCACCAGCTACCGCTACCACCACCGCCACTACCACCACCGCCGCCAGTGCCACCACCACTACCACTTCACTTCACTGCCGCCGCCGCCGCCGCCGCCGCCGCCGCTGCCACCGCCACCGCCACCGGCACCACTACTACCACCGCTGCACCGCTACACTACCACTACCGCCGCCAGTGCCACTACCACTACTTCACTTCACTTCGCTGCTGCTGCTGCTGCTGCTACTGCTACTGCTACTACTACTGCTAGTGCTACTACTACTACTTCTACTTCTACTTCTGCTGCTGCTGCTGCTGCTGCTGCTGCTGCTGCTGCTACTGCTACTGCTACTGCTACTGCTGCTGCTACTACTACTAAAGCCTCGGCACACTGGTCCTGTGCACCAAAAAGCTCTGAGACATACTTCTATAACTGCATTTTCCACATAAACACATTTGTGCTTTTCAGATTTGTGAATTTCCGGGACAACCCCCTGACTCTGGATGTGACTTTGCCTCCCAGAAAACCAAAGGAGCCTGATGGACAGGAGGAGGAAGAAGAGGACGACAGGGAGATGTACGGCAAAGAATTCATGCAACTGTACATCCATGAGGCCAGGAAACGAGCCTACGCCGCCCTCAACGTGCACTGTGCCTACCGTTAGTACTACAAACATGTTCAGTGCCTACTGTTAGTACTACAAACATGTTCAGTGCCTCCCGTTAGTACTACAAACATGTTCAGTGCCTACCGTTAGTACTACAAACATGTTCAGTGCCTACCGTTAGTACTACAAACATGTTCAGTGCCTACTGTTAGTACTACAAACATGTTCAGTGCCTACTGTTAGTACTACAAACATGTTCAGTGCCTACTGTTAGTACTACAAACATGTTCAGTGCCTACTGTTAGTACTACAAACATGTTCAGTGCCTCCCGTTAGTACTACAAACATGTTCAGTGCCTACTGTTAGTACTACAAACATGTTCAGTGCCTCCCGTTAGTACTACAAACATGTTCAGTGCCTACTGTTAGTACTACAAACATGTTCAGTGCCTACCGTTAGTACTACAAACATGTTCAGTGCCTACTGTTAGTACTACAAACATGTTCAGTGCCTACCGTTAGTACTACAAACATGTTCAGTGCCTACCGTTAGTACTACAAACATGTTCAGTGCCTACTGTTAGTACTACAAACATGTTCAGTGCCTACTGTTAGTACTACAAACATGTTCAGTGCCTACCGTTAGTACTACAAACATGTTCTGTGCCTCCTGTTAGTACTACAAACATGTTCAGTGCCTACCGTTAGTACTACAAACATGTTCAGTGCCTACTGTTAGTACTACAAACATGTTCAGTGCCTATTGTTAGTACTACAAACATGTTCAGTGCCTACTGTTAGTACTACAAACATGTTCAGTGCCTCCCGTTAGTACTACAAACATGTTCAGTGCCTACCGTTAGTACTACAAACATGTTCAGTGCCTACCGTTAGTACTACAAACATGTTCAGTGCCTACTGTTAGTACTACAAACATGTTCAGTGCCTACAGTTAGTACTACAAACATGTTCAGTGCCTACTATTAGTACTACAAACATGTTCAGTGCCTACCGTTAGTACTACAAACATGTTCTGTGCCTCCTGTTAGTACTACAAACATGTTCAGTGCCTCCCGTTAGTACTACAAACATGTTCAGTGCCTATTGTTAGTACTACAAACATGTTCAGTGCCTACTGTTAGTACTACAAACATGTTCAGTGCCTCCCGTTAGTACTACAAACATGTTCAGTGCCTACCGTTAGTACTACAAACATGTTCAGTGCCTACCGTTAGTACTACAAACATGTTCAGTGCCTACTGTTAGTACTACAAACATGTTCAGTGCCTACTGTTAGTACTACAAACATGTTCAGTGCCTACTATTAGTACTACAAACATGTTCAGTGCCTACCGTTAGTACTACAAACATGTTCTGTGCCTCCTGTTAGTACTACAAACATGTTCAGTGCCTACCATTAGTACTACAAACATGTTCAGTGCCTCCTGTTAGTACTACAAACATGTTCAGTGCCTCCCGTTAGTACTACAAACATGTTCAGTGCCTACTGTTAGTACTACAAACATGTTCAGTGCCTACCGTTAGTACTACAAACATGTTCTGTGCCTCCTGTTAGTACTACAAACATGTTCAGTGCCTACCGTTAGTACTACAAACATGTTCTGTGCCTCCTGTTAGTACTACAAACATGTTCAGTGCCTATTGTTAGTACTACAAACATGTTCAGTGCCTACTGTTAGTACTACAAACATGTTCAGTGCCTACCGTTAGTACTACAAACATGTTCAGTGCCTACTGTTAGTACTACATCTCCCCTCAACATGCACTGTACCTGCCGTAGTACTACAACCCCCAACATGTACTGTGCCTACCGTTAGTACACCATCGTGCAACCACCCTCATGCCTACAGTTAGTACACCCATCACTGTAACTGAACTGTCACTGGACCTGACTCTGCTGCTACACACTCATGTCAATAATCTGAAGACTCCCTCCAACGATAACCTTCAACACTTTTGTTTTAGCTTATGGGGAAAGGGCAATTATAATAAGGTTTTGAATAGTCCATCCATCCATCTTCTTCCGCTTATCCGGGGCCGGGTCTGGCCAAGCATGCTGCAGCCCGGGCGGTGGCAGAGGCAAAAACTCGGGTTTGGGAGGAGTTCGGAGAGGCCATGGAGGAGGACTATTGGACGGCCCCAAGGATATTCTGGCAAACCGTCCGGCGCCTCAGGAGGGGGAAGCAGTTCTTCACCAACACTGTTTACAGTGCGGGGGGAGAGCTGCTGACCTCGACTGGGGATGTTGTCGGGCGGTGGAAGGAATACTTTGGGGATCTCCTCAATCCCACCGTCACGTCCTCCGAAGAGGAGGCCGAGGCTGGGGACCATCACCCTGGCCGAAGTCACTGAGGTGGTCGGAAAGTTCCTCGGTGGCAAGGCTCCGGGGGTGGATGAGATCCGTCCTGAGTACCTTAAGTCTCTGGGTGTTGTGGGTCTTGGCTGACACGTCTCTACAACATCGCGTGGCGGTCGGGAACAGTACCTCTGGACTGGCAGACCGGGGTGGTGGTCCCTCTGTATAAGAAGGGGGACCGGAGGGTGTGTTCCAACTACAGGGGAATCACACTCCTCAGCCTCCCCGGTAAAGTCTATGCCAGGGGACTGGAGAGGAGAGTCCGGCCGATAGTCGAACCTCGGATTCAAGAGGAGCAGTGTGGTTTTCGGCCTGGTCGTGGAACACTGGACCAGCTCTACACCCTCCATCGGGTGCTCGAGGGTTCATGGGAGTTTGCCCAACCAGTCCACATGTGCTTTGTGGACCTGGAGAAGGCATTCGACCGTGTCCCTCGTGGTGCCCTGTGGGGGGTGCTCCGGGAGTATGGGGTCCGGGGCCCT
Organism: Odontamblyopus lacepedii; assembly: GCA_034769755.1. NCBI lineage: Eukaryota > Metazoa > Chordata > Actinopteri > Gobiiformes > Gobiidae > Odontamblyopus > Odontamblyopus lacepedii. Next base: position 503,120 of record CM068350.1, on the reverse strand, counting down.
TTGCTAAGGGCTGTCCGCTCCCTGTATGACCGGAGCAGGAGCTGTGTTCACATTGCCAGCAGTAAGTCAGACCTGTTCCCGGTGCATGTTGGACTCCGCCAGGGCTGCCCTTTGTCACCGGTTCTGTTCATTGTATTTATGGACAGAATTTCTAGGTGCAGCCAGGGGCCGGAGGGGGTCCAGTTCAGGGACCACAGGATCTCATCTCTGCTTTTCGCGGATGATGTTGTCCTGTTGGCTCCATCGAACCAGGACCTGCAGCACTGGGGCGGTTTGCAGCCGAGTGTGAAGCGGCTGGGATGAGGATCAGCTCTTCCAAATCTGAGGTCATGGTTCTCGACCGGAAAAAGGTGGATTGCCCTCTCCGGGTGGGTGGGGAGTCTCTGCCTCAAGTGGAGGAGTTCAAGTATCTCGGGGTTTTGCATAGTATACCTATTTATTTATGGAGATGATTTGGACAATGTAAGTACATCAGCAACACCATAGCAGGTTAAACTCACAGACATGCAGATACATGTAGAGACAAAAGCAGTACACACAGTACAGGGTAATCCCCATGTACATGGACTTAAGAGGATCATATATTGTATATAACATTTCCCACTCCCCCAAAGTTTAAAAAACTGTTACAATCACAACTGATCCTGTGTCTCCAGAGCCTTCACCTGCAGAGACACATCCAAGTTCTTCTCATTCTCAGTGTATAAACAGACCTCATGTGAAAGCTCAGAACCTCCAGAATTCCCTCCCCGAGCTGCAGAGGCTGCACTAGCACTGACTCATGACTGGCTGCAAGCAGCGGGGTTTATTTAGTGACCGTTCAGATCAGAGACATTTTAGGTTCAAAGACACTGGATTTCAGCCATGAAACTGGCAACCTGTGAGAGTCATGTGAGGCCCATTCTGCTTTCTGATTGGATAATAATCCTGAACCAAAACAGTAAAAGCTTATCAGGAAAAACTACCGTATATTTTATTTGAACATGTTTGTCTTTTCAACTTCATGGGACTGACTTGAACATGAAACAATCTCAGTCGCTCATGTGGAGGCCTGTAGAATCTTGTACTGACATCTCACCATGTAACTCATGACTGTGTCCCCATGTTTGCTCCTAACCTCCATTTATTAACACAGAGCACAGATAAGCAGCCTGTGAAGAGGAAACCACCTCAAGGTACTGACGCTGTTGAATTTTATCATCCATTTCTAACATGATCCACAATAACAACTACTTACATTCATATAGTCCCTCATATAAAAGCTGTTATATGTGATGTGATGTGTGTGTTTCAGAGTCTGGTGATGACCCTGGCCTGTAGAGCTCAGCTGTGGTGGAACAGCGTACTGTGAATGCCACTGAGCCCTGTATTTATAGAAGCACATGCTATTGTTACTAAGGAGCCTGTTCAACATACATGTACCATGTTTTTGTAGCATTTTTTTAGTTATACTGATTTTTCAAGATGCTTGTTGTAAAAATAAATGATTTTCATAGCATGCCGATGCTTTTTATAAAGCCATAATTATGTCACACTGGTTACTCGTTTAAACGCGCTCTACCCTTTAGTGCTTCTAGAATGTGCCGGATATGACATGACCTCTCTGTGGTATTTTGAGAAAGAACTGGGTGGACGAATCTTCTGCATGTCAAGTGTGTTACAGCCCCAGGCCTCCAGTTCTGAGTGGGTTTTAATTTCTTTGTCCCCATGGATTTGTGCTGCGAGGGCCCTGGCCCCTGGTTGGTGGGGCACTTCTACACGTGGCCAATCCTGCCTCACCTGTAGCCACCTCTCCTTATTTAACCTCCTGAGACCCGAGCTTTTGTCTGCTGTGCATTTTTCATTTCTTCTTGCTATTTGGGATAAGTAGGACCTTAAGTAAGTCTTCTGTATGACACCATTGGTTAAAAAATGTAAAAACATTAAAATGTATAAATAAATTACAAAAAACAAACAAACAGCAATTAGCTGTTTATTTCAAGCCCTAAACCTGCCAAATGTGACGTAGGTCGACCGTGAGCGGGTTGGGGTTCAGTGAGTGAGGTTAAAAACACACAAAAAGGCCTGAAAATGTGGTCCACAGTTTGAATTTTTTCTGGTTTTCAATCGTTACAAAAAAAAGTAGAGGTGCAAAAAGTGGAGACAGGCAGCAGTTTCCCTATAGCAGCAGAAACGTCCAGCAATTTATAACTGTGAACTCATCTAAATATTCCCAAGTTTACCTAACAACATGTACAATCAATAATATAACACAGTCCCAATGTCTTCAGACGAGGACATGACATTTCCTGATGCTCTCGTCTGCTGTGGGCAATAAAATGGGTCAAATTTTAATGCCAAATGAAGATACATTAAGATACATGAAGAGACATTATTGTACATAAATACATTGGTTTTATTCATACATTTTGCATCTAAACTTTACCATGCAGTTTTTTTTTTACTTTCGGGAGCTGCTGTAGAGGTTTTTAGTTGATTACAGGTGAGAGGCAAAAATGTAATGTCCTCGTGTGGGGCCACAGGGTCTCAAGAGGTTAAGGAGGTTCCCCACACCTGCTCGAGGCTGCGGGCCTTTGCCACTGTGCCATTTTGTGTGTGTCTGTCTCTTTCGTGTCACTTTGTACTAGTACATGTCTGACTTTGTGTGTGTTGAGACACTCGGGCTCTGTTAGTTTAGTTCAGTTTTGTGCCTTTTGTTTTGATTCTCGTTTATGTGGTTTTACTTTGGGACACTTATGATTTAGTTTTGTTTTGCATCCCTTAGTTTAGTCACTCTTTTTTTGCATAAGCCCATGTGACTCATTTTTGGCACAGAACACCTTAAATGTTAATCCTGTTTCTTAGTTTCTTAGTTTCTGTTATATTGTGTAAACATTTTAGAGCCCTTTTGTTTAATTTACCAGGTACATTCATGTTAATTAAATTATTTTATTTAAACCATTTTTCCACCTTTGTTCTTTTGCTACTCCCCCAGCCCCTAGCAGAGCTGGGCTGTAACAAAGTCAAAAATAATCACATGAGCACAGACTGGAGCAATTATTGAAACACTGCCAAACAAAAGCACTGAAAGAGTTCGTTAGAAATCCATTGTCTCAATGTGGCCTTCACCTCCAATAAAATAAAGACTGTTGGATCTGCTGCCCTATGGGTGATAGATCATTCATTTAATGTGCAAAAACATTCAGATGGAAGCATCAAAGTCCAGCAGGTGGTCTGACCAGAAGAGGTGAGAAGCACTGATCTAGTCCACAAGTTCCCACCTGCAAATATATCACATGATAAAACTGACAGAAGACAAATAAACAACAAGAAAAGTGTGGGAGTTGTCTTATATATTCTCCAAGAACTAGATTTTTAACATTTGATTTGCACAAATGATTATTTTTCTGTCCTGAGTGAGGGGCGTCCCTCTGAGACCACCGGTGCACATCCAAAGCTTTTAATGTTGTGTAACACAGGACCGTTACTGCAGGTAGGATCCCGAACCCTTCTAGAGCAGACATTAAAAGTACCAAAAACAAAGATAAAATTGTACAATAAAAGAGTGAATAGTTTTTGTTTGGTCACAGTTCAGTTTCTGTTTTCAGCTCTGGTCGTGCATGTTGGACCTGTTGGTGCAAACGGCAGAGGTGTGTCTCTAGGTGTTGGGCAGTTGCAGTGTGTGTTGGCTGGGACAGGACTGTGAAGTGAGTCTTCCTGTTGTGTGTCTGGTGGTGCGTTGGGGACAGCAGTGAGCAGGACGTTCTCCAGGGTCACCTCAGAGCTCACGTATCTGCTCAAACGTCCAGTGAAGCCTTTGTGCTGGAGGTAGTGCAGTCGCCCACAGTCTATGAGCAGCTTACACAGACGGCCCACACGCTCGCGCTCCCACGCGCTCAGGAACCTGCAGGACACCACCATAAATCAGGTTCCAACCAAATCCATTCCGCACTTCACCTCTCTCGTCCTTTTTCCATGTACTACGTTCCACAAACATAAGTCAGCTGTGTACTGTCAGCATTGCATCATAACCCGTTTTAATGTCCAGTAATCAGGAAGTGCACGTTTAGCCAGTTGTTGTTTACGGTAACATTCTGGCCTTTGGAGGTTGTAAGAAGTGCTTGTAGCCACATCGTGGTGAATTAAGATGGTCAGAATGCTTAAGGTAAGAGGACTGTGGACCACCATAGACTGATTTAAATGAACTCGTTTTGTTTCCCGCTTATAAGACATCAAAATGTGGTACAGCTCCTTTAACTTCAAAATGATACAACTGGCCTAAGGGAAACTGTATATTTACCCATTCAGAGCGTCTGTGTCCTCCGCAGGTTCATGATCTTCCTCGATTCTCTGATTCGGTGTATCCTGATGTTCTTCATCCTGATGTTCTTCATCCTGATGTTCTTCATCCTGATGTTCTTCATCCTGATGTTCTTCATCCTGACTGGTCTGATTTGGAGCCGACATGTTGTGATTGGTCGGTCTGAGTCCACATGTGGCCCAGCTCGACATGCGGCAGAAGGCCGAGAAGTGCTCTGCCCCGAGCCCGCTCTGTGTGAAGAAGTCTTTGCCCACATAGTGCCTCCACTGACAGCGGTGGTGACAGCACAGCGCCACCGTGAGGCCGACCACCTCCGGGGCAGGACCACGAGGCTCTGCAGGGGAACAGGTCTGGGCTGGTTCTGGGTAGGGGTCAGTGGAATTGAGTCGTTTGGTTGGAGGTTCTTTCGACTCACTACAGCGGGGTTTTTCCAACAAACAGCGGAGAGCCAGATCTGAAAAGACAACAGCTTTAGTGAGTGTTGAGTATGAAGGCACCCTAAGATAAGCAAGTGTTTAACCTGTTTCCATGTCAGGTTATGAGTCAGGTCTATGGAGAGGTGAGCCTGGTCAGTTTATACCTATAACAAAATACACTAACTAAAATGACGGCCTTAATTTGATCAAATGTTCCTTAGTAGATTTGAATGCAGTTTATTTGGATTTGGCAGATCACTTCAGTGGCCTCTTCTGTTGAATCTTTTTTTTGAGACAAAATACTAGTACTTCTTGCACCATGAATAGATAAAGGAATAATAGACTGTCACCATAAACTACCTCAGTCAACCTGCCTCTAACAGGCTCATGGATTGATCCGAAATGTTTAAAGAAATTCCCAATAACTCCACTCTCACTGTGTACACAAACCTGTGGCTGCTCCACACAGGTGTTTGCCCACTCCCACCACAGGCAGCCCCTTCTCCCTGAGCAGAGGCACTCCACCTGAGGGAACAAACATCATTAGACCCCAGGGCCCCTGTGCCCCTGTGCCCCAGAGCCCCGTTTGGGGAGCCCCTTACCCAGGTCCAGATGTTGGATGTCCACCTGGAGGCGCTCAAACGTTGCTTCTCCATCTGCATGTTTACCATCCACCTGCAATCCACAACACAAAGCAAATAACATGACAATAGGGAGGAGCATTTACTACTTCAGTTATCGCGCCTCATAATTTTACAGAACTCAACAATACTTTCTGTTGATCAAAAAGAAGATTTGATCTAAACTTAATTTAAAAATGGCAACGGGTAGAGTTCAGTTTGTCAACTAGACAAAATTTTGATAGAAGACGTTTCGCCGCTCATCCAAGCGGCTTCTTCAGTTCTGGTCAGACGCTGGTGGACACTAACTTACATCTGCCTACAATAGGGAGGAGTTAGACACTCCAATTACTTAGAACCTCACCCTATTTGTTTACAGTTTCTGTTGTCAGCTCGGCCTATTGAAATAAACTTGGGGTGGGGTCAAATGATCAGACTCATACAGGGCCATAATGGGGTATTCACTCCTCTGGGCCTGACCTGGCTACACCTAATGTTTCCTTAATTTGTTTTGATTTAGGTTTGAGAATGGAGTTATAGACAGGAGACAGATGGTGCCTGAGTCCTCTATTTCTGTTTAAAGACGCTTCTTTCACTCCACATTCAAACCAATTCTTCTCTCTGGCTAAGATCTGCACCTCACTGTCCTCAAAGGAGTGGCCTGTGGCATTAAGGTGGAGATGTACAGCAGACTGAGGTCCTTTTAGGTGCAGATGTACAGCAGACTGAGGTCCTTTTAGGTGCAGATGTACAGCAGACTGAGGTCCTTTTAGGTGCAGATGTACAGCAGACTGAGGTCCTTTTAGGTGCAGATGTACAGCAGACTGAGGTCCTTTTAGGTGCAGATGTACAGCAGACTGAGGTCCTTTTAGGTGCAGATGTACGGCAGACTGAGGTCCTTTTAGGTGCAGATGTACGGCAGACTGAGGTCCTTTTAGGTGCAGATGTACAGCAGACTGAGGTCCTTTAGGTGCAGATGTACGGCAGACTGAGGTCCTTTTAGGTGCAGATGTACAGCAGACTGAGGTCCTTTTAGGTGCAGATGTACGGCAGACTGAGGTCCTTTTAGGTGCAGATGTACAGCAGACTGAGGTCCTTTAGGTGCAGATGTACAGCAGACTGAGGTCCTTTTAGGTGCAGATGTACGGCAGACTGAGGTCCTTTTAGGTGCAGATGTACGGCAGACTGAGGTCCTTTTAGGTGCAGATGTACAGCAGACTGAGGTCCTTTTAGGTGCAGATGTACGGCAGACTGAGGTCCTTTTAGGTGCAGATGTACAGCAGACTGAGGTCCTTTTTAGGTGCAGATGTACAGCAGACTGAGGTCCTTTTAGGTGCAGATGTACAGCAGACTGAGGTCCTTTTAGGTGCAGATGTACAGCAGACTGAGGTCCTTTTAGGTGCAGATGTACGGCAGACTGAGGTCCACTCTGGCTTTCTCGTCTGTGCTGGTTCATCCTCTTGTGCAGTGGCTGTTTCATTTCTCCAGTGGAGCTCACTGCAGTCTTCACTACACTGTGTGGAGCAGACAACATCGCTTTGTTTGTGGCTCAGTGTTTTCTCCTTTGGGTGGACCAGGAATATCATGTTTGAAAATAGTTACACCCTTTTTCCTGGGTTCTGATTCTGTGTTTTCCTCTTTCTTCTCTCTCTTTGTTTTGTTGAAAGCCCATTTAGGACAGCCACAAACAGAGAGGGCGTTCTGCACAGGTTGTTCTTCTTTCTCCTTTCCCTCAGTGCTTGTAGGAGCTAATGGGGCCCTGTGTCGTAGAGTCCGAATCACCCCAAGTTTGTACTGCAGTGGGTGGTGTGAATCAAAAAGCAGGTCCTGATCCGTGTGTGTGGGCTTTCTGAAGACCTCCACATGAGGTCGCCGGTCTTCTCCTGTTGTTACTGCACAGTTTAAGGAGGCCAATCTGTTCTCCTCGGCATCTTCACGAGTGAATTTGATGTTGGGATCTATTGAATTGATATGTGCAGTAAAGGGTTCCAATTCATGAATTTGGATTTGTGAAAAGTTATCGTCCACATAACGATACCAGTGTGTGGGTTTAGGTCCTGGATACGAGGCCAAGATGATCTGTTCAAACTGTTTCATGTACAAGTTGGCAATGATGGGGGAGACCGGCGAGCCCACCGCACAACCGTGGATTTGCTTATAGAAATTCCCTCTGAACTGGAAATAGGTGGTGTAAATTTAAAAACCATTCAAGTCCAAAGACTATTAAAAATGCACACTGAGTATATTAGAGCCAGGTACGGGTGAGGAGTGAGAGGTCTTGCCTTGAAGCGCGTGCTGCTCCTCTCCACCAGCAGCACCTGTAGCTCCGGCTGACCCCTGAGAGCCTCGTGGATCCAGTGGGACAGTTTCCCTCGGCCTGCTCCAAACTCCACAAAACAGCGCCCCCCTCGCAGCAGCCCCAGTGCAGCCATGTGAGCCAAGATGGACGCCTGCACAACACAGGGAGGGTTAAACCTCAACAGTGCATAAGGTTGTATCCCTGGGCCCACTCCAGTCACATGAATGCCTGCTGTCAGAGGCCCCTGCTGTCAGAGGTCCCTGCTGTCAGAGGCCCCTGCTGTCAGAGGTCCCTGCTGTCAGAGGTCCCTGCTGTCAGAGGCCCCTGCTGTCAGAGGTCCCTGCTGTCAGAGGTCCCTGCTGTCAGAGGTCCCTGCTGTCAGAGGTCCCTGCTGTCAGAGGTCCCTGCTGTCAGAGGTCCCTGCTGTCAGAGGCCCCTGCTGTCAGAGGCCCCTGCTGTCAGAGGTCCCTGCTGTCAGAGGCCCCTGCTGTCAGAGGTCCCTGCTGTCAGAGGCCCCTGCTGTCAGAGGCCCCTGCTGTCAGAGGCCTGTGACTGTACCTGCTGTCAGAGGTCCCTGCTGTACCTGCTGTCGGAGGTGTTTGTGGGCCGACTCTCCATTTTTGGGGTTGTTCAGTTCCTCGTGTAGCGCCGGGTGGGACAGGACTTTCTCTTCTGGCTCACACAGTCCTACAGCACACACACACACACACACACGCACACACACACACACACACGCCACTTTACGGATTTTAAAATGTTTCTTGAAATAGAGAGAATTTACTTGATTGGTAGATTGACTTAAACATTAGAAAATGGTATGAAAAGTGACATAAGATATTTTTTAAGCCCATATGTATGACCCACAGACTATATACACTCAACAAAAATATAAACGCAACACTTTTGTTTTTGCTCCCATTTGTCATGAGATGGACTCAAAGATCTAAAATTCATTCCAGATACACAATATTACCATTTCTCTCAAACATTGTTCACAAATCTGTCTAAATGTGTGATAGTGGCACTTTTGCTTTGCTGAGATAATCCATCCCACCTCACAGGTGCCACATCAAGATGCTCATCAGACACCATGATTAGTGCACAGGTGAACCTTAGACTGTCCACAATAAAAGGCCACTCTGAAATGTGCAGTTGTTGCTTTATTGGGGGTCTGGGGGCTCAGAACCAGTCAGTATCTGGTGTGACCACCATTTGCCTCATGCAGTGCAACACATCTTCTTCGCATAGAGTTTATCAGATTGTCAATTGTGGCCTGTGGAATGTTGGTCCACTCCTCTTCAATGGCTGTGCGAAGTTGCTGGATATTAGTGGGAACTGGTACGCAGCTGTCATTATCGCCGGTCAAGCACATCCCAAACATGCTCAATGGGTGACATGTCCGGTGAGTATGCTGGCCATGCAAGAACTGGGACATTTTCAGCTTCCAAGAATTGTGTCCAGATCCTTGCAACATGGGGCCATGCATTATCTTGCTGAAACATGAGGTGATGTTCATGGATGTATGGCACAACAATGGGCCTCAGGATCTCATCACGGTATCTCTGTGCATTCAAAATGCCATCAATAAAATGCACCTGTGTTCTTCGTCCATAACAGATGCCTGCCCATACCATAACCCCACCACCACCATGGGCCACTCCATCCACAACATTGACATCAGCAAAGCGCTCACCCACACGACGCCACACACGCTGTCTGCCATCTGCCCTGAACAATGTAAACCGAGATTCATCCGTGAAGAGAACACCTCTCCAACGTGCCAGACGCCATCGAATGTGGGCATTTGCCCACTCAAGTCTGTTACGGCGACGATCTGGAGTCAGGTTAAGACCCCGATGAGGACGACGAGCATGCAGTTGAGCTTCCGGTTTCTGACAGTTTGTGCAGAAATTCTTTGGTTATGCAAACCAATTGTTTCAGCAGCTGTCTGAGTAGCTGGTCTCAGACGATCTTGGAGGTGAACCTGCTGGATGTGGAGGTCCTGGGCTGGTTACACGTGGTCTGCGGTTGTGAGGCCGGTTGGATGTACTGCCATATTCTCTGAAACGCCTTTGGAGACGGCTTATGGTGGAGAAATGAACATTCAATGCCCGAGCAACAGATCTGGTTGACATTCCTGCTGTCAGCATGCCAATTGCACGCTCCCTCAATGCTTGCGCCATCTGTGGCATTTTGCTGTGAGACAAAACTGCACATTTCAGAGTGGCCTTTTATTGTGGACAGTCTAAGGTTCACCTGTGCACTAATCATGGTGTCTGATGAGCATCTTGATGTGGCACACCTGTGAGGTGGGATGGATTATCTCAGCAAAGCAAAAGTGCCACTATCACACATTTAGACAGATTTGTGAACAATGTTTGAGAGAAATGGTAATATTGTGTATCTGGAATGAATTTTAGATCTTTGAGTCCATCTCATGACAAATGGGAGCAAAAACAAAAGTGTTGCGTTTATATTTTTGTTGAGTGTATGAACGGACATCACTAACACGCTAGTTCATTTCCTGTTCCAAATAGGAAGTTCTCCTTCTGACTCTGACTTCCATTGACTTCCATTGGGATCTTGTGGTCCCTCTCTCTATACCTGCTGCTGTGGCTTTGTCATTGGTCTTAAATTGTTCGTGTTCACCTGCTCTATGTGATCCTGGTGTTTTCTTTTTTGGCTATTTTGTCCGTCAAAACCATCGTATTCATAATACGGCATCGTGAGCGTCACACTCGCTGAGTTCACTTCTTTTTCCAGTCTATGGTCTGACCTAAACCCTGGATTGTTTAAAAGAATTGTAAATAAGTTCAGAGGGCGGGGATAAGAGGTAGGTGAAAACAAATGTTCTCAGCACTCAAGGCTCAAATGCAGTGACAACACAGTTACTCAGAAATGCATGAATAAACTGAAATTTGATGTTGAAAATGAGTTCATGATACAACGGTTATAACATTTAAAGTGGAACTAAGCACTACACCTGCTTTCTTCACTACTGTTCACTACTGTTGGACCAATCACCCTGTTCCTTACACCTCTAGACCACACCTCTCCTCCTTCCTCACTCTCCTCTTTAGTTCCTCAGGTACTGCTTCCCCAGGGCGGAGTTTAGCCCCACTTTAAAAGCTCATAAAAGTTGACTTGACATAATCCGCCCCCAGTGTTCTGGCTCCCTGGAGTAATGTGGTGTGTGTGAAGGGCACTGACCTCGACAGGCCGTCTTCAGTTTGTCCAGCAGACACTGCAGTTCTTTTGGGCTGCGCTCCGACAGACTCACCTGCTCAACACAGCACAGGTCACGTGATCAGTATGGATACCTGTGCTTTAGCCACGGATAATGATAATAATAACATAGAAAAGACAATTGTGTAGGTCACTGAGCAAAAAGCCTGGGAAAAACCAGGACTGTGTCATGACACCTTAGGAAATGTGTAAATGTGAAACCAAAAAAGAAATTTAAATGATCAACTTACTCAAAAGTATTCGCTCGATATTACAGTGTGAAAAATCACGAGTGAGCCAGCGGCACGTTGTTCCACAGCAGTTATATCGACTTTTTCTGTTGCTTTCACTAACTTATCTCGATGCACATTTTGCACATCCTGCCAGTGATGTCAAGTGTGAAGACATGTTGTGGTTAGCAGGAGCTCACCTCTGCGTCCTGGGCCTCATCCCCGGACCCTGCGTTCCTGTCCTCCACATAGAACACCTAAAACCACAACACGCTCTCATGAAGTGATTTCATGCACACATTTGAAGTCATTTATATTTGCACTGTGCAGCTTTTCAGGTTTCACGACACCACATGGAAATTCTACAGCGTTGCCTGTAATGTTCCACAATATGGTATTAAACTTACACTATATCATATGCATTTATGTCATTATGATGGGTATTTTTAATGCTCAAACATACATGCATTCTGACTGTGATTTACAGATCTTCACAGATCTGTAAATGGTCTGGTGGCATCTCCCGCTTCTTTCTATGGAGAGAAGTTCATTCCATACTTTGTAACACTGCAGGCAAAGCAATAACAGTGGGATCTTTTTTTAAAAATCTCATTTATTTAAAATGGGACAATGCATATTCATTGACATGAACACACGAACATGTAAATATGCCAGATTTAGCCGTAAAGGCTCATTTTCATCTGCAGTCCCAGGGCAGGTTGATGGAAAAGCTCGACACAGATGCAAAAAACATGAAGATGCAGTAATTATCTGCTTAAAACATGCAATTAGCACAGGAGCAATTGTACAGACACATAGTTTCCAGACACGGTGAATATAAATACAGAACAGAGACATAATAAAAATATAATTAGTAAAATGTTAGTAAAAACACTAAGTAGAAATATGTGTGCATTTTTGATTATCCAGGAGCCACTTCTTAACAGATTTCGAGAAAGTTTTCAGTGATGAGATGTTTCTGAGTTCTGTGGGGACAGTGTTCTGTGTGTGTGATGCTCGAACAGAAAAGGACAACTGTCCAAAAGTACTTTTTCTGAAGGGAACGTCACAGTCTCCTCTGCTCTGGGCTCTAGTGCCTACACTCATTTTTATATGGATATATTCCTGCAGAGGAGGATTTTGTACACCAACATAATATCGTGATATTTAATCATATTCTCCCAACTGAGAAAATTATACTTTGAAAGAATATGACAATAGTGATATGAGTTTTTTTTTAATCTAATGTTTTGAAAGTTTGTTTGTACAGTCTTTCTTTGGTTTCAAGGTGGTTTTGCAAGTTTGCGTCCAGCTGGTCAAACAGTAGCGGATGTGTGAGAGTATCAGGGCATTAAGGTATGTCTTTGCAGCTTCAGTTGCAGTGGAAACAAGCAACTGGTGGGCTCTCTACCAGAAAAGTTACATACTGTACCTTTACGTTTTAATAAAAAATCCAACTTAATCATTATTGGCCCTAAAAACATCATCAAATCCACCCAAGACTTCAGCCTGACCACAGACGACACAAGCCTCCCTCCATCCCCACTCATCCCAAACCTTCTTTTTCACAACACACTTTCACACCAACAACACATAAACTACACAACCCGGACTGCTTTTCTCCATCTCAAAAATACTGCACGACTCCGCCCGTCCTTTTCCTTCTCTGCTGCCGAAACTCTCATTCAGGCCTTCATCACCTCTCGAATCGACTGCTGCAACAGCCTACGGTCTGTCCTCCAAAACGCTCAACAAACTCCAGTACATCCAAAACTCTGCTGCTCCTCACCCACACCCGCACCCACACCCACACCCGCACCCACACCCACACCCACACCCGCACCCACACCCACACCCACACCCACACCCACACCCACACCCGCTCCCGAGACCACATCACTCCTGTCCTTCAAAGCCTCCACTGGCTCCACACCCCTCAGCGCATTCGAGTCAAAGTCCTCCTCATGACCTGCAGCACCACCACACCCCGTCACCCATCACACGTCTGACCTGCAGCACCACCACACCCCGTCACCCATCACCTCTCTGACCTGTTGCACCATCACACCCCGTCACCCATCACACCTCTGACCTGCAGCACCACCACACCCCGTCACCCATCACACCTCTGACCTGCAGCACCACCACACCCCGTCACCCATCACCTCTCTGACCTGCAGCACCACCACACCCCGTCACCCATCACCCCTCTGACCTGCAGCACCACCACACCCCGTCACCCATCACACCTCTGACCTGCAGCACCACCACACCCCGTCACCCATCACACCTCTGACCTGCAGCACCGCCACATCCGTCACCCATCACACCTCTGACCTGCAGCACCACCACACCCCGTCACCCATCACACCTCTGACCTGCAGCACCACCACACCCCGTCACCCATCACACCTCTGACCTGCAGCACCACCACACCCCGTCACCCATCACACCTCTGACCTGCAGCACCACCACACCCCGTCACCCATCACACCTCTGACCTGCAGCACCACCACACCCGTCACCCATCACACCTCTGACCTGCAGCACCACCACACCCCGTCACCCATCACACCTCTGACCTGCAGCACCACCACACCCCGTCACCCATCACACCTCTGACCTGCAGCACCACCACACCCCGTCACCCATCACACCTCTGACCTGCAGCACCACCACACCCCGTCACCCATCACACCTCTGACCTGCAGCACCACCACACCCCGTCACCCATCACACCTCTGACCTGCAGCACCACCACACCCCGTCACCCATCACCTCTCTGACCTGCAGCACCGCCACACCCCATCACCCATCACACCTCTGACCTGCAGCACCACCACACCCCGTCACCCATCACCTCTCTGACCTGCAGCACCACCACACCCCGTCACCCATCACACCTCTGACCTGCAGCACCACCACACCCCGTCACCCATCACACCTCTGACCTGCTGCACCACCACACCCCGTCACCCATCACACCTCTGACCTGCAGCACCACCACACCCCGTCACCCATCACACCTCTGACCTGCAGCACCACCACACCCCGTCACCCATCACACGTCTGACCTGCAGCACCACCACACCCCGTCACCCATCACACCTCTGACCTGCAGCACCACCACACCCCGTCACCCATCACACCTCTGACCTGCAGCACCACCACACCCCGTCACCCATTACCCCTCTGACCTGCAGCACCACCACACCCCGTCACCCATCACACCTCTGACCTGCAGCACCACCACACCCCGTCACCCATCACACCTCTGACCTGCAGCACCACCACACCCCGTCACCCATCACACCTCTGACCTGCAGCACCACCACACCCCGTCACCCATCACACCTCTGACCTGCAGCACCACCACACCCCGTCACCCATCACACCTCTGACCTGCAGCACCACCACACCCCGTCACCCATCACACCTCTGACCTGCAGCACCACCACACCCCGTCACCCATCACACCTCTGACCTGCAGCACCACCACCCCGCGTCACCCATCACCTCTGACCTGCAGCACCACCACACCCCGTCACCCATCACACCTCTGACCTGCAGCACCACCACACCCCGTCACCCATCACACCTCTGACCTGCTGCACCACCACACCCCGTCACCCATCACCCCTCTGACCTGCAGCACCGCCACACCCCGTCACCCGTCACCTCTCTGACCTGCAGCACCACCACACCCCGTCACCCATGACACCTCTGACCTGCAGCACCACCACACCCCATCACCCATCACCTCTCTGACCTGCAGCACCACCACACCCCGTCACCCATCACCTCTCTGACCTGCAGCACCACCACACCCCGTCACCCATCACCTCTCTGACCTGCAGCACCACCACACCCCGTCACCCATCACCTCTCTGACCTGCAGCACCACCACACCCCGTCACCCATCACCTCTCTGACCTGCAGCACCACCACACCCCTTCACCCATCACCTCTCTGACCTGCAGCACCACCACACCCCGTCACCCATCACCTCTCTGACCTGCAGCACCACCACACCCCGTCACCCATCACCCCTCTGACCTGCAGCACCACCACACCCCGTCACCCATCACACCTCTGACCTGCAGCACCGCCACACCCCGTCACCCATCACCCCTCTGACCTGCAGCACCACCACACCCCGTCACCCATCACACCTCTGACCTGCAGCACCACCACACCCCTTCACCCATCACCTCTCTGACCTGCAGCACCACCACACCCCGTCACCCATCACCTCTCTGACCTGCAGCACCACCACACCCCGTCACCCATCACCCCTCTGACCTGCAGCACCACCACACCCCGTCACCCATCACACCTCTGACCTGCAGCACCGCCACACCCCGTCACCCATCACACCTCTGACCTGCAGCACCACCACACCCCGTCACCCATCACACCTCTGACCTGCAGCACCACCACACCCCGTCACACCTCTGACCTGCAGCACCGCCACACCCCGTCACCCATCACACCTCTGACCTGCAGCACCACCACACCCCGTCACCCACCACCCCTCTGACCTGCAGCACCACCACACCCCGTCACCCATCACACCCCTGACCTGCAGCACCACCACACCCCGTCACCCACCACACCTCTGACCTGCAGCACCACCACACCCCGTCACCCCGTCCCGCTCCCTCCGCTCCTCTGACGCCTCCTGTCCCTCCCTGCAGGACCAAGCTCCAAACCTGGGGTGACAGAGTCTTCTCCACCCTCTGGAACTCCCTCCCACGACCTATCGGCGACTGCTCTGACCTCCCCACCTTCAGAAAACTGCTCAAGACTCACCTTTTTAAAACTGCTTTTAATGTTTAATGTTTGTTTATTGTTTTATTACTTATTTTACTTTCTCTGTACAGCGTCTTTGAGTGTCTTGAAAAGCGCTTCATAAATAAAATGTATTATTATTATTATTATTAATTATGCAGATTTTTTGGTGTTTTTGATACCAGTGAACAGAATTCAGCTACTGTCAAATGAGGCAGGACAAGACAGTTGACAGTAGCTGAATATGGTTTATTCATTTGAATGACATTAAACAAGCATCTGTAGCCATAAAAACAGTCGAATATTTGATGATATCACATGTTTAGTGCAAAACTAAGTGGCTAAGTTACATGTTTTAACTTGAGTCCTTAAAATGCAGAATTGGTGTTGAAAGTACAGAACCCTCATTGGTGAAATAATAACCCAGAAATATGGAACCACGTGTGGATGTTACGTACAGGTTTCGGCTTCGGTCTTGAGTTACACTTCTTAAGATGCTTCTCCAGTTTGTCTTCACTTACAGTGCTGGGAAGATTTAAGAAAAAAAAACATTACTAAATGTAACACATTTTAGATTCGTATTCATATTTGAACGCCGACTCACTGCTTTGGGTCCAGTGGACACACAATCCTGCAGCTGCCAGCTCCTTCCTGAAAAAAAATAAGATAAAAATGGATTTAAAAAAGAGCAGAGCCCTTCAACCTAAAGAATTCACTTTGTTAAGCTGTCTCAAATGGATCTTTCTGTGGAGTTTGCATGTTCTCCTTGTGTGGTCAAATCTTCCAGCTAAGGCAGTCCTGATCAAGGCTTAGCTCAAGATCTGTGCATGACTCCCCAAGGCTGCTGCTGACGGGTTGGCCCAGCAGGTCTGGAGGAAGAATGGGTCAAATGCACAGACGGTGTACTTCCTGTGGTCAAAGACAGTCAAGACAATGCATTTCCCTCAGAGATTTAGAAGGTAGGATGCTCTATGAACCTTAATCAGAGCTGAACAGAACTAAAATGAGCCACATGGACACACACCAGTTTAGAAAAGTGCAACAGTAAACAGAAGACTTAAATGTGCAGAACACTGCTGAAATCTTTCTTAACTTTTCTTTAAAAATGTATAAATAGTATGTGCAAAAACACGCAAGCCTGGCGGAATAGAAGTCCTTACAGACTCTAATATCCATCACTCTCAGCTCCTTATAGTGAACACTTTACTCACTCTCAGCTCATAGTGAATAAACATGTGCCGTGTAGATGTGGTTGTTTCCTGTCATTGCTTCTTACAAAGTCCATGTTTTGTGGGCTAAATCAGTGATTCAGTCAGAGCCTCAGTCCTTGTTGATCTTGTTGATCCCTAAACTCCAGAGGAAATGCAGATGACAGTTTGTCCCTGCAGCTGTGGGCCTGAGGCGGGGGAAACTCACGGAGTTTCTACACAAAGACTTTTTTTTTTTTTTTTTTTTTAGAGTCACTCACCATCGTTGCGTGCTCGCCACAAAAGCGCTTTCCTCTGCCCACAGTCATCTTACAGAAGCGCTTCTTTCTCTCCGTGAAGAACGCACACCGGCCAGGCACGGGCGCCGCCATGTTGGACACGCTGACAGCACAACGCGCCCCCTACAGGCCTCCCTCTCAACTACATCCTATCAGCACCCTGTACAGATCCACGCCATAGATCCAACCACACTCAATCAGAGGGTATTGAAAACAAACAATAGATAATATTAATAATACATTTAATTTGGCAGATTGGGTGCTTTTGTGCTGCTCCGGACACGTAAATAACCGCCGATCATCTGCGCGGGTTCCGTCTAATGCACATTTCATGTACGTGCAGACTCTTCCCCTCACGGTCAAAACGGCAAAATGCAAAACTAAACGAAAATATGAAGATGAACACAGGGCATTTCTGGAAGAATGGGAAGATGCTTACTTTTTTACTGAACGGAATGGCAAATCACTCTGTTTATTATGCAGAACTATCGCATTTCAAGGCTTCAAATATTCAGCGTCATTTTAGCACACAGCATGCTAAAACTGACAAAGAATTCCAAAGGTACTGAACAACGCAAGCAAAAAAAACTGAGCACCTTGAAAATCCGTTCGTTTTGGGGAAATCCGTGCGTATTTGGCTGTAGTTGAGCGTAAAATAAATATTCGTAAACTCTCGAATGAGTCCAGTCGTACATAAACTGTGTTGTGTGCATCTTTTCCCGTCAGAATACGAACTGAAAAGTAACGACATCAAGGATTACAATTACGAAATGAAAAGTTATGATTACGCTGTCTTCAGTACGACTTTACTGTCAAAAATACGTCATCACGTCACACACGTATGAACAGTAGATGTCGCGTTCAGACTCTTGGCGTCAATATCGCCGCCATCTTGGTACGGACTTCCCTGGTCCAAGTGTCACTGATGTCATTTGACCAAAGCAGAGATGCCGGACTATTACCCCGCACATACGGACTGAACCAGGACTGAAAAAAACCCCGTTCTGAATCTAAATAATTTATTTATTAATATAGTTTTTAATTGATTCTTCCACAAAAATCAAAGTCGTTTTTTTTTTGCCCCCACGTATCTGTGCATCTGAAGTGTGTTCAGTAGTTGTGTGTGTCAGAGAGAGGCAGAGAATTAAATAGCGACTGTGTGTGTGTGTGTGAGTGTGTGTGTGTGTGTGTGTGTGTGTGTGTGTGTGTGTGTGTGTGTGTGTGTGTGTGTGTGAGAGGAGATCAGAGACAGGTGCCTGTGTGTGTGGAGGGGGTATCTGACCTCCAGCTGCTGTGTTAACTCTGGCTAAGCTGCATTTGATGTGTGTATTGTGGACACTTTCCTTGAAATTAAGACAAGTATAATACTTGCTGTTGTGTTGTAAGGACAGGAGTGTGTTATGGGAAATAATATAGTTTTAATTGCGTGTGTTTGTGTGTGTGTCTTGGCAGGTCAGTGCGTGGTGTGGCTCTTTGACTCTCAGTTAAAAATATCGGCTCTTTGTGTCAAACTTGTTCGCCACCGCTGCTCTAGATCACGCTATGGTCCCGTTAGTTTGATCTTTAATCATCAGACAGAGCTCAGCATCAGCGGGAACCAGCAGGTGGCGCTCTTTTACTCTGTATTTTGTGGAAGCATTTCCAGTGCATTTGTTGGAACATCGTGCCGAGTCCCCGGAGGTAAAATCAGACTTGTAAATAAAAAGCGGCGGCGACAGAAGAGTGCGGGGATGTTGTGATGACGTCAGTTGCGGACGGGCCAGGCCAAAATGGCGGCGGCAGCAGTGGCGAAGCGGGGCGTCGGTCCCGGGGCTTCTGCTTCTTGTACCGTACCAGGCTTCTCTCCCGCGGCGGGCACTGCTGCGGCGGACTACTCGGTACTGGTGGTGGTGGGAGCCCTGCAGACACACGGGGCACTGGAGCTGATCCTGCAGCAGATAGACTCAGGTGAGTTCGGCCAAAGTTCCGAACAAAACGAGCTCCGCACGGGCCGGAAGTCTGCGCGTCCTTTCGCAGTAAAGGTCCCAGCAACTTTTGGAGAATGAACATGTCAAACATCTATAATCTAGACTTTATTTGACACGTTAGAGGTAAAAGGTGAAAGAATCAACGACGCAACTATTCACTTTCATCCATAGCACCATCAGATAAGTTTTTTGCCAGTGAAAGTTGTAGCCATGCTTAGTGTTGGAGTGTGCTCCCCGTTAGCTCATGATAGCGTGTTTTTTTTCTAATTACGTTCTTTTTGTTCAAAAGTTCCACATTACACAATATTGACCTTTGTGAGCTTTAAGCCATGTTATATTGTTATTGCCTCATCAAAAACATATCTTGAGCTGTGTTTTGTTTCATTCACACGAGTAACTACATCACCAAAGCTCAAAATGCTCTGTTCCACCTTGTGTTATTATGCAGTGGTAGTTTTCAAATTAACAGCTCTTTTTACCATTTGTTCAGTAGAGAAAGGAAATTTCAGAGCTGAAATGTTCCAAATTACTCTATTGAAGGTGTATGGAGTTTAAAAACACAGTGGAGCACTTCCTCTACTGCCACAAAAGGTAGAACAAGGTGTAGTGTTTTCTGTTCGAGAGAAGAACTCAGCCTAAATGTGCAGAGTTTGTGTGTTAAACGTGTGAATGAAACAAAACACAACTCCAGGTCTGTTTGTGATGAGGACACAACATTAGAACAGATCAGAAAAAAAACTACCAGGACGTTGTTGGTGTCAGTCTGGGTCCTGTCTACGGGGCACAGGTCATGTCAGTCTGGTCCTGTCTACGGGGGACAGGTCATGTCAGTCTGGTCCTGTCTACGGGGGACAGGTCATGTCAGTCTGGTCCTGTCTACGGGGGACAGGTCATGTCAGTCTGGTCCTGTCTACGGGGGACAGGTCATGTCAGTCTGGTCCTGTCTACGGGGGACAGGTCATGTCAGTCTGGTCCTGTCTACGGGGGACAGGTCATGTCAGCCTGGTCCTGTCTACGGGGCACAGGTCATGTCAGTCTGGTCCTGTCTACGGGGGACAGGTCATGTCAGCCTGGTCCTGTCTACGGGGGACAGGTCATGTCAGTCTGGTCCTGTCTACGGGGGACAGGTCATGTCAGTCTGGTCCTGTCTACGGGGGACAGGTCATGTCAGCCTGGTCCTGTCTACAGGGGACAGGTCATGTCAGTCTGGTCCTGTCTACAGGGGACAGGTCATGTCAGTCTGGTCCTGTCTACGGGGGACAGGTCATGTCAGTCTGGTCCTGTCTACGGGGGACAGGTCATGTCAGTCTGGTCCTGTCTACGGGGGACAGGTCATGTCAGCCTGGTCCTGTCTACGGGGGACAGGTCATGTCAGTCTGGTCCTGTCTACGGGGGACAGGTCATGTCAGTCTGGTCCTGTCTACGGGGGACAGGTCATGTCAGTCTGGTCCTGTCTACGGGGGACAGGTCATGTCAGTCTGGTCCTGTCTACGGGGGACAGGTCATGTCAGTCTGGTCCTGTCTACAGGGGACAGGTCATGTCAGTCTGGTCCTGTCTATGGGGGACAGGTCATGTCAGCCTGGTCCTGTCTACGGGGGACAGGTCATGTCAGCCTGGTCCTGTCTACGGGGGACAGGTCATGTCAGCCTGGTCCTGTCTACGGGGGACAGGTCATGTCAGCCTGGTCCTGTCTACGGGGGACAGGTCATGTCAGCCTGGTCCTGTCTACGGGGGACAGGTCATGTCAGTCTGGTCCTGTCTACGGGGGACAGGTCATGTCAGCCTGGTCCTGTCTACGGGGGACAGGTCATGTCAGCCTGGTCCTGTCTACAGGGGACAGGTCATGTCAGCCTGGGTCCTGTCCATGGGGGACAGGTCATGTCAGCCTGGTCCTGTCTACGGGGGACAGGTCATGTCCCCAGGTCATGGGGGACAGGACCTGTCGGGGGACAGGTCATGTCAGTCTGGTCCTGTCTACGGGACAGGTCATGTCAGCCTGGTCCTGTCTACGGGGGACAGGTCATGTCAGTCTGGTCCTGTCTACGGGGGACAGGTCAAGACAGTCTGGTCCTGTCACGGGGACAGGTCATGTCAGCCTGGTCCTGTCTACGGGGGACAGGTCATGTCAGTCTGGTCCTGTCTACGGGGGACAGGTCATGTCAGTCTGGTCCTGTCTATGGGGGACAGGTCATGTCAGTCTGGTCCTGTCTACGGGGGACAGGTCATGTCAGTCTGGTCCTGTCTACAGGGGACAGGTCATGTCAGCCTGGTCCTGTCTACGGGGGACAGGTCATGTCAGCCTGGTCCTGTCTACAGGGGACAGGTCATGTCAGCCTGGTCCTGTCTACGGGGGACAGGTCATGTCAGTCTGGTCCTGTCTACGGGGCACAGGTCATGTCAGTCTGGTCCTGTCTATGGGGGACAGGTCATGTCAGCCTGGGTCCTGTCTACGGGGCACAGGTCATGTCAGTCTGGTCCTGTCTACGGGGGACAGGTCATGTCAGCCTGGTCCTGTCTACGGGGCACAGGTCATGTCAGTCTGGTCCTGTCTACGGGGGACAGGTCATGTCAGTCTGGTCCTGTCTACGGGGGACAGGTCATGTCGGAGACGTGTGGCTTCCTCCTCTCTGGACATGGTGCACACCCTGCACAGTGGACACAGCTGTTGGCATTTACAGTTTAATTTTAGCTGTGATATCACAGCGGACACAGAACATCCTGTGCGACATGTGTGTGAAATGTGTGAGTGGCTCTGTGGCTCTTTCTGCTTCTGCTGCTTTTTTCACCAAACTGCGACTGCTTTTACCACTAACACGCTCTGGACTGGTGCCAAATCACTCACCACAAAACTGGCCTAGGTTCTTCTAGTTCTAATTGAATATTTTCAGAGCTTTGACAGAATTTGGTTGATGCCTTGACCAGCCAAGTCCCACATGCCCCTCCCCCATATACACAAAATTATATTACACAAAACTGTTAGCCACGCTATAATGGGGTTAATTCCTCAAAAACACAGTGTTTAGTTTCATTCACACTTGTTTGAGTAATCCTGCGTTATAGGCCTGCAGCCCCACTGTCACCTTCTGATGTCATTTAGTGGTTTCAAGTTAACGGCTTTCAGTTGAACTGCTTCAATACTCTAGAATAACGACAGGTTGTTGCTTTCATTTTTGAGTATTTATATTTTACCTTTTCTACAAAGTCTCTTAATTAATATCAGCTTGGGCCTGTTTCAATGAGGCTGTCATTTCAAAGTTAGGCAAATCCAAGGCTGAAATGATCAAAATGATTCTTGTGAAGTTCAAAACATGGTAGAGGTTCTTGTATTACTACATGACATCACAAGGTGGAACAGAATGAACTCACAGTTTCTGGGTTTCAAGTGTGAATGAAACAAAACAACTCCAAGTCTGTTTGAGATAAGGAAACAGCGTTATATAATGTAGATTAAAAAATGAAATATAGGCACTTGACCTTTATTGGTTTCTTATTGACACATGACTCTTATATGGTTCCTGTTATCTTCTCCAGGTGATGATTTACTGTGGGTGCGGTAGTTTCAGTATGAGGTTCATACAGTCAGACATGTGTCTTCTGTTTTGTGGAGTTACTGCTGATTATTGCTGCTCTGTTTATTGTCCCTGTGTTCACATGAGTCTCTTCAAACTGTGTCTGACTTTAGGAAATATTTCACTTTTGTTCATGTGAAAAAGTAGAAGATTGTTTGACTTTGTTTCCCAGTTTGCAGTTAAGTAAAAATGGAAGGTGAAACTCCTGTCTGAGACTATTACACTGAAGAGTACCGGTAAACTAAAGCAAGTAGGGTTGTCAAAAGTCAGATACTAATCAATATTAAAACTAGTATTGAAACTAATTCTAATAAACTAATTCTAATAAAATAATACTACTCATTTGAGGAAGCATCAATACTAAAAAAGTCCCATTCACAGGAATGTGAATAGATGTGTTACAGTGATTTTGAGCTGTATCAGAACAAGTCTAAGAGCACATAAAGACTAGTATACGCCCATGGAGCACGATGGAACCTTCCTGGGCGATGATATAAGGCCCCATGGTAATAAGTACTATATTTATTATTTAAATAGTGTCTTTCCATTATCTGAATCAGTAGTGAGTAGTAACGATAGTTTTCCCACAATTCAATACGTATCTCGATACACTGGTCACAATCAGTTCAATTTCTTTGTTTTAAGGTGCAAATTTTTTTATTTTTTTTTCTGCTGATGAGTGTGATATAATAACACTATGTGTGATATAATAACACTATGTGTGATATAATAACACTATGTGTGATATAATAACACTATGTGTGATATAATAACACTATGTGTGATATAATAACACTATGTGTGATATAATAACACTATGTGTGATATAATAACACTATGTGTGATATAATAACACTATGTGTGATATAATAACACTATGTGTGATATAATAACACTATGTGTGATATAATAACTATGATATTAATGAAACAATACATACAATACATTGCAACTACTGTACAGTTAGTAGTTTTAAGTGTTTTCGTTCATTTGGTTCAATGATTTACAGCATTTTTATTTTGTTATTCCTGAGCCTAACTGGGGCCTATTGCTTTTGCAGTGATGAATGCCTGGGCGTAAGCGCCCGTCATTCACCAATGACCCCACGGTGCCTGGGCGAACTGTCTCCCTCGATCGCCCCCTACGTGAACAGCAGTATCCTACCAACCCATTCCAAAGCCATGGGAAATGCAGGGCTCTACGCCAACTGTTTTTTTCAGGAGCACACGTGCCCCTAAGTTAAAAAAACGCGAGAGCCGTTCGATGCCGCTTGCAGCTTTAATTTCTTCTTTTTTCTGCTGTTTGAGCTCTAATTTGACCCCCTGAACACGCTCAAAAACTCACCAAATTTTGCCCAAAATTCAGAAGTGGCGAAAAATTTGATAAAATATATGTTGCAAAAGTCAAAATACATTGCGCCTATGGGAGACGTCCCGATGTAAAGTTTGTCGTACAGTCGCATAATTCGGTACAGACATTCCTCATGTGAAAACAGAAAAAACATATTATTATGGCCACGCCCCCTGACAAAGCAGAAGGCGGCCATCTTGGATTTAAATTAAAAATATGTCTAGTCAGCATTTTCACTCGCGCATTTGAACAAACTCCTCTGAAGGCGCTTCACCCACAGGCCTGAAAATCGTCGTACATCAACTAGAGAAGTGCGGCATCAAACTATAGCTGAATTTTTTTGATAACTGTCACGGTTTACGTGCGGTGAAGCCCCAACATTTTTGCAGGTTTTTTTGTGTGCAATTTTTCAGTGTTTAAACTTGCCCCCGTTCGGCCATACAAAGTCCGATTGGGCTCAAATTTGAATCACTTGTAAAACTTTCGTGCCAAAGCCGACTCATTGTGACAGGAGTAAAAATGGTGTGATAGCGCCCCCTGCAGGACACAACAAAATTTTGCATGGAGGGGCCAAATTTTAGTTTTCCTAAAATGTACCAAATTTTTCCCAAAATTATTTAGGTCACCTCAATCAAAAAAGCCAGTGTAAACCATATGGTATTTTTAATCGTGTTGCCATAGTGATGGATGACATCTCCAATGTTATCCTAATGGGAGAGATCAGATAAATTCCCATTCATGAAAAATATTTTACTTTCACAGAATATTCTCAAATTTGGCACAATGACTCTTCATGACATCCCGATCAAAAAAGTAAATGACAACCATATCGTATTTTAAAGCGTGTTGCCACGGTGATGCATGAAAGCTCTAATGTTATCCGAATGGAAAATTTTCAACAATTTCTTACATTTCTAAGTGACATAACAGCTTACTACTTTCATTGAAGAACGTGAAATTTGGCACAGTGATTCTTCAAGTCAGCCCAAACAAAAAAGTCACAGGAGCCAAAGTTGTATTTTGCACGGTGTTGCCATGGCGATGTCCTAAAGTGCCCATGTTTGTCTATGTTGGCACATCAGGATCTCCAGTGTGTGTGGATTTTATGTGTTTAGTGACAAGTTCAGCCCAAAGCCACAAACACACAGAGACAAGAGGCTCATCAGCGCCCCCTGAGGGAGCGCCAGCGCCACCCGGGGGAGCGCCAGCGCCACCCAGGGGAGCGCCAGCGCCACCCGGGGGAGCGTCACCACCACCCGGGGGAGCCAAACCTAAGTTTTATAAACAACTGAAGATTTACAGTGAACTTTTACATCACTAAATATTAGGGATGGGCATGATTAATCGACTAATCGATAATTGATCATTAAGAATTTTGTCGATCACATTTAATCGACAAACCGAATGTAGGTTGCTGTGCGTAACGTAGCGTAAGGAGTGGAGGCTGTGTCACAGCGCAAACACTGGAGTTGCGGCCCCACAGTCCCACGTCGCGGCTCTCGCTTCTTGAAGATCACTATATCCCCCAATGAGTGCGTTTACCCTTTTTTTTTATATCACGGTTTCGCATGTATATGCAGCATCTCCAATGCGACATATGCACAGAACAGACTAACCTGCCTCATCACAGAGAGAACACTCATATAATCCACTGAGTCGTGTTCTTCAGTCCAACAGAAGCTGACCACATCAGCGCACAAGGAAAGAGCTGCTTTTTTTCACTGTTTTTGCAAATGACCCATGTGGTTTTAAGTTTTGTTTCTGTAAGACGTAGACAAATGTGCTTTTGTTATTAATTATGCTTTTAAAAAGTACATTTGTGAACTTAAGTAAAACTCAACATACATTTTTGGGCTTTGCTGTGGATGTAAATTTGGTTGGTGGTTTGACTGATTTTGGCAGTGAGTCTTTCTCCAGAGCTGGTGCATTACTGTGTATGATCATGTCCATAATGTAATTGTAGTCCCCCAGGCTCAGAGCAGACACTCCCTCACACACAGCTCTCCTGCCTCTGCAACCCCAGCTCTGCTTTCACACTGATCACCACACCAGATCCTGAGCGGCTCATTTTGTCTTAGAACAGTTTCGATGTCAAAAGGACGGGATGAGACTCCAAAAGGCATTCCAGGATTTACAGGAGAGGCAAGAATGATTCACATTCTCCACTTTTCTAATAATGTGTCCTAAAACCCCAATTTTCACAGACCAAAACGGCAGAATGTGGTAGAGATAGACCCATATATTGGGCCAATATTTGCACTTTTTGGTGTATTGGATAATATTTTGTTTTGGCTGACCAGTGTAAAGACGCACTACGCTTTATTTGAACACTTTAATGCAATGAGGTAATTGCAAAACATAAAGGTTTGTGATAAAAAGGTAGTGGGTGAGTTTATTGTAAATTTGAATTGCATTACAAAAATCATCATCAAAATCCCTACATATTTGCCCAAAAACATCAGCAGAGCTCTCGATTCTAGACAATTGGTATCGACTATGAAAAAATCCATACTGGTCAATCGCTAGTAAACAGTAATAGTTACCCATTAGACTCATGTTAATGTGTAATAAATGTAGTTTGTAATAAAATACAAATAGCTGAGCTGATAAATAGCCTCACCCTCTTACTTCCTTCTTTCAGTCTGAGTTTCTTACCCTGGATGAGATCAAAGTCACAGTTCAGTGTTTCCCACAGACTAATCAGCATTGTGTAATAATAATATAATACTTTAACTTTTTTTGGTAAACCAAAATAAATAGTAGGTATAATTTAGCAATTATATAATACAAATTAAATAAATAAAATACTATAATTAGACAGAGGCAACAAGGCAATTAAATGAAATAATGAAACTGTATCAGCCTGTTTGGTGCATATGTCCTGTCAGAACACCTCATTTACGAGGCTTTCTGAAAAATAACTCCAGTGCCTGATCTGGGCCAGGCCCCTGGACCACGCTGGGCTACGGATCTGAGTGTCGGGACAAGCCCGGAGGTTCGTCTGCGTAGATGAGCACACAGACCGGTGTCGCCGCCAGGTCACACTTTGCAGACACCTGCTCTGCTCGCGGTCTGGCCCACAGAGGTGCGGGAGGAACAGTTTCACGTCCCACCGCTGCGCCACGGTCCAGGGATCGCCTGGCTCGGGCAGAGAGTCCGGTCCAGAGAGCAAATTGTGCGGGTGTTTTCTAAGTGTAGCTCCTCTGACATGTATGTGCGCTCTCTCGCTCTCTGCATGCGAGAGTGTCAGAATTGCATTGAAGGAAAAAAAGGGGTGGAATCAATCTGTGGCGCTTGGTCATCAATGTGTGGCGCAGCGCCACATAATAGTCTCTGTGTGGGACACACTGCAGTTGCTTCCTCATAGTCAAAATGTAATTTAGTCCCATTTATTAAGCTCTTCATGATCTAGGGCCTTCAACTTGAGCTTAAAATGTCATTTACATCCTTAACCATGTTCGAAGATTTTTCTGCCTTTTTTTCTAGACTAAAATGTGTTCACTTGTGAAGTTTTTTTTCTCTTTCACAGAGAGCTGTATTGGTTTAATATTGAACATTTTGGTGATATTTGGCACAGATGTATGTATATATTTTTAATATGACTTTAAATATCAGATAGATATAATTATTAATTTTGCAAGTTCATTTATACACTTCACTATAGCTTAACATAAGTTTGGTCTGTGTTATAGATTCTAAAAGGTTCATATTGGCATCTGCCAATGGTTACTGGTTAACAGCAAGACAAATATTTGGATATCAGGATCAGCTCAAAAAATCCATATCGGCCCCTCCCTGCCTTTCACTATATTAGAACATAAAAGACAGTCAACGAAAATCTTCTAATATCTACTAAATCTACTAAAATGCATTCACTTCTCAAGCTTTTGAAATATTAGTTGCAGTGTGTATTTTACTTCCACTTGTTTGAACTGCTTACAGTGTTCTGCTGGTCAGGTGTTTAAAACCTGAAGGTGGTTTAGTTCCAACACTTAAACCTCCTCCTCTTCTTGCATTCTTCTCCTCCACCTCTGCTTGCAGCTCCTTCACCCAGACCATCACCTGCTGCGACTGCTCTTCAGGGTCTTTTAGTTTCTGCAGAGGAAAAGAAGTGTTGCCCACTATAGGCAGTGGTACATCTGTGCCACTGCGTAAAAGACTGTTGTTCTCAAGTTTCTTTTGAGATGTTACACCTGGGCTCTATTGGCTCTGAAGCTCTCCCCCAGCTAATCTCTGATCATCACTGGGCTCTAGCTGCTCTTGTGAGGATTTCAGTGATGCCTCCAGAACTGCACACCTGAGGAGACCAGACCTCCTCCTCACTGCTCTGTAAGGCAGTGGTCACCTCCTTAATTTAACTTAATTTCTCCAAATGATGGTGTATCTCCACCAGGACGTTATAGACCGCACTCCAGCGCTGAGACAGTTCAAATATTATCTTCTGTATCTCCACCGCTTGAGAGCTTGGACACTGGCTCTGAGCTCAGGCTCTTCAGCTCCTGAGCTTTGTTCCACTCTTGCTCCTTCTGAAGCTCAGCATAGGTCGTGTTCGCTCAGCCTCCTGTTTAGTCTCTTGGAAAAGCTTCTGTCTTAGCTTCTTTCCGCTCTTTCACCTGTAATCTGAGATTCCTTGTCTCCTGCTCGCGGTTTTGGAACCATTTACAGTTCTGGTGATTTGCACGGAGCATCTCCACTCTAAAGCTGGACAAGCAAGTGGAACTGAAAGTGAAAACTAGTTAAATAATTAACTTCTCTGATGGAGGATCCGAACACTTGCTTGTCTCCAGAAATATAACTTTGCCTAGAATGCATGTCTGTGGACACAGGCAGGTGTGCAAGCACATCTGTGAAGAGGGGACCCTGCTCATCTTTAGAAGATGTTTCTTTCAAGGTGATTTTAGTTGTATAAAGCAAATGCTTCTCATTCAAAAGATGCAAGCAATATAGTTTAAATGTAGTAACTTTGCTGTATGTGTTTGCTCATCTCTACTCTGTGCTTCTAAACCTGGTGCTCTGTCTAATGGCCTGAGCTTCCTGTCTGATGGCACAGATAGGCCTGGGAGTGATGTCTCACTACACAAGCTGGATCCACTCTCACACAGACGGATCTGATGTTAAAAAGCCTCTGAGCTGACCTAGTGTGCCCTGCCTTCACCTATGGTCCCCTCCAGCCTGATGCCATTTTGATTTGGGGCCACTTACTTCAGCTCTGACTTCACCAATATTAACTTTTTCTACAGTTCGAAATCCTCAGCAGAAATTTTGGAACAATGAATATTTTGTCTTCTCACTCAGTCTATTAGAGTGTAGTAGTATTTGTACCAAAGTATTTCCTTTTGTTTTTCAGGAATTCGTCGCTGGGTGGTGGACCTGGACGTCTCGGTGCTGGACCAGCAGTTGAAGCGCTTTGTTTCGCGGCACTCCGCCTTCCTCTCTGAAGAGGTCAAAGGTTAGACCCCCATGTTCATCTTCACTCGTCTGTTCCTACTCACTGTAACACACTCAGAAATCTATTCACATGTGACACTTTTCTTCCCCCAAAATTACTGCTTGATCGCTTCTCATTCCAACCACTGTGCACTATCCGACCGCTGTCCGACCGCTGTCCGACCGCTGTCCGACCGCTGTCCGACCGCTGTCCGACCGCTATCTGACCGCTGTCCGACCGCTATCTGACCACTATCCGACCACTGTCCCACTGCTGCGCATTGTCTGACCACTGCGCACTATCCGACCACTGTCCGACCGCTGTCCGACCGCTGTCCGACCACTGTCTGACCACTGTCCGACCACTATCCGACCGCTGTCCGACCTCTGTCTGAGCACTGTCCGACCGCTGTCCGACCGCTGTCCGACCGCTATCTGACCGCTGTCCGACCGCTATCTGACCACTATCCGACCAC
The DNA here is from genome assembly GCA_034769755.1 of Odontamblyopus lacepedii. Classification (NCBI taxonomy): domain Eukaryota; kingdom Metazoa; phylum Chordata; class Actinopteri; order Gobiiformes; family Gobiidae; genus Odontamblyopus; species Odontamblyopus lacepedii. Next base: position 472,963 of record CM068350.1, on the reverse strand, counting down.
TGTCCGACCACTATCCGACCACTATCCGACCACTATCCGACCACTGTCCGACCACTGTCCGACCACTATCCGACCACTGTCCGACCACTGTCCGACCACTATCCGACCACTATCCGACCACTGTCCGACCACTATCCGACCACTGTCCGACCACTATCCGACCACTATCCGACCACTATCTGACCACTGTCCGACCGCTATCCGACCGCTGTCCGACCGCTGTCCGACCACTGTCCGACCGCTGTCCGACCACTGTCCCACCACTGTCCGACCACTGTCCGACTGCTGCGCGTTGTCTGACCACTGCACACTGTCCGACCACTATCCGACCACTGTCCGACCACTGTCCGACCACTGTCCGACCACTGTCCGACCACTGTCCGACCACTATCCGACCACTATCCGACCATTATCTGACCATTATCTGACCACTATCCGACCACTGTCCGACCACTGTCCGGCCACTGTCCGGCCACTGTCCGGCCACTGTCCGGCCACTGTCCGACCACTATCCGACCATTATCCGACCATTATCTGACCACTATCCGACCACTATCCGACCACTATCCGACCATTATCCGACCATTATCTGACCACTGTCCGACCACTGTCCGACCACTGTCCGACCACTGTCCGACCACTGTCCGACCACTGTCCGGCCACTGTCCGGCCACTGTCCGGCCACTGTCCGACCACTATCCGACCACTATCCGACCATTATCCGACCATTATCTGACCACTGTCCGACCACTGTCCGACCACTGTCCGGCCACTGTCCGACCACTGTCCGGCCACTGTCCGGCCACTGTCCGACCACTGTCTGACCACTGTCTGACCACTGTCCGACCACTGTCCGACCACTGTCCGACCACTGTCCGACCACTGTCCGACCGCTGCACACTGTCCGAGCATTGGACCCATTCTAATCTAACACCCATTCCAACAGCCCTTGAGGCCTGATTGGTTTTCCAGTCCAGGTTTGGACAGAGGAAGTTCCCACTGTGACTTGGGGAAAGCCACACAGACTGTTCACCTTGGGGCCTGACCCAGTTCCTTTGGAGATGAAAGAAGGTCTGTTTTTGGACAGAGTCGTCTTGTGTCATCAGCTGTAAACTCGATCAGCTGATTAACCTCCTCAGTCATGTGACCTCCTCTGTATTGGCTCTCTAATGGCATGAGCTGCTGATGGCTCTAAAACCGCTTTCTTCCACTCAGTGATGATGGAGGGCACTGCAGCCGTCATTGTTTCGTATTAACGTCATCACAGCTGAGTTTATTTTTATTGAGGCACCACAGTAACACCTGTTTGACTGTATATATTAAAGTCTCTGTGTCCAATTATTTCCTAGTTCAGTGTGTTGAAAGTGCAGCTCATTGGGACAGAACAAAATGCAGTTTAATGGGACGGGTGATATATCTGTTCCACACCAGTCTTCTTTCTGTTCTGTATGTGCCCATGTCTCATAGTCTTTTTAATGGGAATGGGATGTTTTTAAATTATCATATGATTGACTTAATGTGTAAACTGAACACTTCAGAAACCGGCCCTTTTAAATGACACTTGAATGGTCAGCAAATCGCTGCCGAGACCCAATCATAGGCCGAACTGCACACACTTCACTTGGCGGCATCTGTGTTTGCAGCTGTGATATAAACTGCGACATAAGGCTGAAGGTGAAGTGAAACTCTAGAACTTGTTATCCTCTGCTTTGGCCCACGCGTGAAGCCTTTTGTGACAAAATAAAAACATGAACCCTGGTCTTTTTACACTCCTTTTCGCCGCTGATGTTATTTATTGATTCATTAAAACGTTATGGTTTTGAGCATCTAAAATAGTAAAAGCGGGTGTCTCGCTCCATCCATTGACAAGAGCGCGACATAGCGTGATGCCCGATGTCCGCAGGGGGGAGGGGGGGTGGGGGCGGGCGTGCACCCTCTTCTCATCTTTTCAACCCCTCACCCATTTTCATGCCTATTTATAAAAGTGAAAGTGAATTTGTGATCTTCAGCTTAAAATACATTTGTGGGCTTTGCTATGGATTTTAAAAGCTAAATATTGGTATTGGCAAATAGGTCTTACCGGCCATAGCAGCATGCCAAATGTGTGGACTATATCGGACATGGGCTGAAAAAGTCCATATCCAACCATCCCTCAGGTTTGGATCGTTTAATCGGATGACCATAAAGAATCTAGTAGGTGTGACATCCCATTTGACCATTTCGGCATTCTGTCGGATGAGCACCATGTGAAGGAACTGCGTGGGACTTCTCATAGTGCAACAGGAGGTGAAAGACTGAACCAGTCTTCACCGACAAAGTTAGCAACTGAGCCATACTATATTCAAAGATGGGTATTATACAAACCTGACTTTTTGGAGCGCTCCACCCTGATATCACCTCATCAAAAACATGCCTTAATTTTTTTATGTCATCTTTGCATGTTACAGTAATTATTTTCCCCTCCTTTATAATTAGCTGTATGTTTCTGTTCAAGGCTCAGCCCCCATGCTCCCACATAAATGTACAGTAGCATGACATTAAACACTACAATTTTATAAACCTGATGCGATGTGCAGTAGTTTCATTCGTGCTTGTGTTAAAAATGAAAATTTAAACTTATCTGTTGGCAATTTATACCACTTGTAAGGGTAATACCCTCTATAAACATTTATATGTGGCCCCCATTGAATCCACACACATGTAGAGATCATGGAGGGCCCTTATTGTCATAATAAAAAAACTAAACTAAATTAAATAAATAAAACCATATATATATTTTTGATTTATCTACAAGCTGCACAAACGGATGAATCTGAAATGCATTTATTTTAATAAATGGCATAATTGACAGTAAAAGTGACCAGTGCTACCACAAGTTGGTTTTGTAAAATAGTTATTCAGCCGCCTGCACGGTCTGCACTGTGTCACCAAATAAGCATCACCACATTTTAGACACACCCTTGACATTTGCATATTCGAAAACAGTAACGACAAGTCACAGAACTGAAAACAATACTTTGACTGTCACTGTCAACTAAGCCCACAGTAATAATAAATCAGACTAGTCTTTCCTGAAGTCTGACTAGAATAACCGCTGCCAGGATGTGCACTCTCTGTTTTAAATGTAGTAATTCACATTGTGTTGGTCTGTGTGGTTTCTCTGTTTTGGGGAAATGGGCCTAAAAGCTGTGAGTGCAGGAAGGAAACTTAGCACTTCCTTTAGCTCCCGGGTTAAAGAGCATGTACCTGTAGTGTTGGACCCTCACATCAACATCAGGCTCACTATTAAAACAGTTGTTCAAATATTCATCTCAAATCCACAGGGACTGAACAAATGCTTTTTCTAGTCTCATATTGTGAATGACAAATACAACTGGTCAACTTCTGCCTTTTTATTTAAAATACACAATGCATTACATCATATCCTCATCATGTGTGTGTGTTTTACTTCTATGGGGTATTCACTGCTAACACCATGTTACCTTTTACCTGTTTGAGAGTCAAATTATGTATTAACTTTTTTTTTTCATTTTTGTTTTTGATGAGGGAGCAATGTTAGGAACAGTGGAAAGCTCCAAGTAATCTGTTTTTCATAATATCCCCTCTTTAAACCATAACGCTGCCATATTCCTTATATCTAAATCTGCCATATTTTCTATCCTTAAAGCCGTCATATTTTCTAGCTGCCATATTCTTGATTTGAGTGAGACTATCTCAGGCAGTACTTTGGAAAAATAATAATTATTTTAACAAGGTGTGGTGGTACTTTGTGAAAGGTTTGAGAGTCACTAGCCGACACGATTCTCTGCATCTGTTACTTTACTCGGAGTGTTAGATTTCCTCTGACCATACGCAGAAGTGGAAAATTAATGGTGAAGTAAAAGAGTTGCCTAAGCCTACAGCCTTGTTTAGCTGTGGCACTTCTGCTTTAGGTCAGAATGAGCCTCAGTGCTAAAGGAACTGAAATGTGCTGTTTCAGGCCAGAGGACTCTGCAGCACAGTGGAGACGTTCTGGACACGCAGGTCGTGGTCAACCCGGCCTCCGACTTTGTCTGCTCTGAGGTAAGAGAGTCTGATTCTGAAAGGCACTTCAGTATAACGTGAAGCTCAGTGCAGACCAGACTGTTTAGGTTGTCTTGAATTATTAACAGATTATTAGCCAACGAAATGTCCCCTTTAAGATCCTGCATGCTAGCCTTTTACTTGTACAGTCTGCATCTGATACATCACGTGTTTCAGAAAGTCACTGTCCACAGTCACAGTCCCTAAGAGTAAAAGACTGTTCACTGTGGTGATGAGTACAGGGGGCAAAAACACACATTTAGATATTTTTCTAGTATGATAAATGCAAAGCAGATCATTTGTGCTGTTTTCTTACAGCCTGGTACAGGTCAGTAATTAAGACCAACATGGCTTTTTGTGCACTGGGAGATTTTGCGAGGTGTGAAATAAAATGTGGGCCAGATTTGCTCATTATTATTATTATATTCATCTTTCTCTGGGCTCATTCCTTTCAGCTGCTTCTTCTCTAAATATTGATTTAAAATAGTGTAGTTCTTAAATATTTTACTCTTTTTAAATGCCTTTTTTGTTTTGAATCAACCCTGATTTTGGTTGAAAATTACACAAATGGTGATTTTCTTTTTTTCCCAAAGTCCGAAATGTAAAGCAGATTATTTTGAGCTCTTTTATTGCGGCCTGGAGTGAGTCAATAATTGGCAACAATAGTAGCTTTTGTGCATTGTTCTTTTTTGTGTGATATCAAATACTCATGTCTGCATAGTTGAGGACATAAAATGCACCATTGAAATTTTGGATTTCACTCCCATAAAAGCATAAAACATACATTTTTACATATGAACATTTCTAACCGAGCTTCAGACTTAAAAGTGATCATATTTAAACATATCTAAAACAGCACAGAGGCTAAACATGTACTGACAGTGACCAGAATCATGCTGCAGGTTTATTAGTGTATGTGTGCATGTAAATAATAATAATAATAATAATTAGTATAATTCCTGTTTCTCCAAGGTGCACCACACTCTGCTCTGGGCTGTGTCTGTGCTGGACCTGTGCTGGGGCTGCTGTGTGGAGAGCAGCACTTTTTTATGAGAAATGGCATTTAAAGTGTTAAAATAATCTAAATTGCAAGTAGCATGTAGTGCACAAGTGTCTGAAAAGAATGAACCCAAAAATGTTCCTATATGTACTAGTACAGTGCACATTTATGTGCTTAATGATACTATAGTGACAATCTGACGACTACAGCGTACTGATGGTCTGATGCGGTCGATGAGCAGCGAGTTACTTAAGTAAGTTTACTTTGAACCTTTTCTAAAAGCCTCCTGTGGACAGGTGGTGAAAATTAGCACTTGTGCTATAACACTTGAAACAATGCATCTGGTTCGTCCAATGCAATTATGTCCATATCAAATAAATAAATAAATAAATAAAAAGTTTAAACATCCTCCAAAAGCCACCTCCAGCTTCCTCACCAAACTTCAGGCTATTTGGATGAACATGTACAAAATTATCGCCCAACGAAAGGTCAAAAGTAAAATGCACTGAACTCTGCCAGAGGGCTAATGCTCACAAGAGGCCATCCTGCGTAACATAGGACCTTTTAAAACTGAACTTGATCTCTTTGGTCAGGTGCGGCGGCTGATCTGTGAGCCCTCCCAACATAAACTCCTCGTTTTGGCTGGACAGTGTGTGGAGGACACCGGAGACATCGTGCTGCAGAAAGGCTGCTTTTCTCTCAGCCACTTCATCCAAATATTCAATGACGAAGAGGTAGGAAACATTAGATTAGGATTATAAAGGAAACCACCCGTAAAGTGTTTGCGGTAGGCTCACAATAAACACACATCTGCACTGTACTTTTTTTGTATTTTTTTAACAGATACAGGTACATTTTACTGTAAAGAGGCACCAATACAATACTGGGATATCGGTTCAGATATCGGCGCCGATATTGAAAATGTTGGTGTATTGGGTTCAGCCAGTACTCCATGTGTCTATATCTTGGTGTAACAATTTACTGGCTGCCCTTGGTCCAAGTATTTTTACAAAGCTGTAATTACTTTAAATCATAAAACAAATTGGGATTTTTTTATCACATACTTTTTGTGGTTGTTGTTAAAATTATTATATTTTATTATTATTTTCAGTCTCTGTCCTAGTGTCTGTTAATATGAATGATAAAAAGTGTGTGGTAAAAAAAATGTAAAATTATTCCAAATTTTACACTGCTTTGTTTTTGTATAAGGCAAACAAAAACTGTTGAGCACACAAGAAGTACACTATGAATGAAGATGGTGAGAACCACCAGGAAACGGTTGTGTGTATCTGTGTGTGGGGTCAGTCTGTGGGGTCAGTCTGTGGGGTCAGTCTGTGGGGTCAGTCTGTGGGGTCAGTCTGTGGGGTCAGTCTGTGGGGTCAGTCTGTGGGGTCAGTCTGTGGGGTCAGTCTGTGGGGTCAGTCTCAAGGAGAAAACCTGAAGCAGTGCCCATGTGATATCAAATACTCATGTCTGCATAGTTGAGGACGTAAAATGCACCATTGAAATTTTGGATTTCACTCCCATGAAAGCATAAAACGTGCATTTTTACATATGAACATTTCTAACCGAGCTTCAGACTTAAAAGTGATCATATTTAAACATATCTAAAACAGCACAGAGGCTAAACATGTACTGACAGTGACCAGAGTCATGCTGCAGGTTTGTTAGTGTATGTGTGCATGTAAATAATAATAATAATAATACATAAATTAGATGATAATTAAATGATGATTAGTATATTTTCTGTTTCACTGCAACCATTTACTTCTGTCTCTTACAGATTAAAGAGGTGCTACGTTCTTCCAGTTCCTCTGGGAAGACCAGACTCACTTTGAGTTGTCCCAGCTATGGTATCTGGAAGGACCCACAGTTGCAGAGGCACAATCTTCAGGACTTGCTTGATATCCAAATAAACCCCAGTCCCGTTTTCCCTGAAATGGAGGGACTTCAAGAATTTACCGAGTATCTTTCTGAATGTTTGGAGCCGGAGTCACCCTTAAACCTTCTGGAGCCCCCCAGCACAGTGGGCTTCCTGAAGCTGTCCCGCCCGTGCTGCTACATCTTCCCCGGTGGAAGAGGGGATGCTGCCTTCTTTGCGGTCAATGGGTTTAACGTCCTGGTCAATGGCGGCTCAGATCCCCGCTCTTCATTTTGGAAACTCGTCCGACATTTGGACAGAATTGATTCTGTTTTATTGACCCATATTGGTGTTGATAATCTTCCAGGATTCAACAGTTTGCTGCTGAGAAAAATAGCAGAACAAGATGAGGAAGCAAGTGCATCTCACCCTGAAGAAGAATGGATGAAATACCTCATATCACCTGAAATTGGAGTTGTTTTTCTTAACATTCCTGATAAGCTCAAATCAAGTCAAGGCGATCTGAGCGAACTGCGAAGTTGTGACCAAGTCGCAGTAACTTTACAGAACTTGGAACGACTCTCAATCAAGCCTGAACCTCTAACACGCTTAAATGGACCTTCAATTGAACCGGTTATCATGTTTCAAAAAATGGGTGCAGGTCGCTTAGAGTTATATGTACTCAATCCGATCAGTGGTAGCAAAGACCTTGAGAATTTCAAGAAAAGTTGGCCTGAAAACATTTCAGAAACAAAGACTATTCCATTGACATGCCTTGTTTCTATCTGTGCCTTATTGATTTGGCATCCATCAAATCCCCAAGAGAAGATCATCCGGGTCCTCTTTCCAGGCTGTGCGCCCCAAGCCAAAATCCTGGAAGGCCTTGAAAGGCTCAAACATCTCGAGTGCCTTAAACACCCCGCAGTGTGCCAGAGAGATTTGGAAACGCCCAAATCAGACAAGCTCCCAAAGCGAGCTGAGAGCCACGAAAGCCTTAAGAGCAACACCTTAAAAGAGAAGGCCTCACGGTTGGATGTAAAGAAACAGGAGGTCAAACCAAAGATGAAAGCAACTTCAGACACAACGATGAAGGATAAGAAGGTTGTGGAAGAGAAGCCAAAAGCCAAAGTGACCGACACAAAAGCAAAGCCACCAAAACCACAGGTAGAGAAGGTCGCTCCAAAGAAGGAAGATATGAAAAAAGACATTAAGAAAAAGGATGACAAGGCAAGTGCAGGTATTGTGAAGAAAGACGAAGGTGTAGATGGAAAAAAGGAGGTTCTCAAGAAGGAGCCGTCAAGTCAAGGTAGTGCCAAAGCAAAGAAAGATGCTAAACCTGAGCCAAAGAAGGATCCAAAGAAGGACGTAAAAGCCGAAGATAAGAAAGCACTAAAACCTCCTGTTAAAGATCTCAAGAAGACATCTACTGTGCCTTTGAGTACATCTTTGGTAGTGATCTCAGATGTAAAAAAAGGTGCTATGAAAACTGGGTCCCTGAAAAAAGAATCTCTAAAGAAAGATACTTCAACAAAAGGGACTAAAGGTAGGGGTGGAAGCAAAGATGTAGTGGACAACAAGGAAGCCAATCGGTCAAAGGTGTCCACACCAGAGGACATGACGGCAGAGTTTGAGAAGTTGCAGTTGGAGGAGAGAAAAGCAGAAGGCAAACACAATGCTGGAGATGCTGGTGCCAAGTCTTCATCAGAAAGCCCTGAAGATTTAGCAGCTCTAAAAGTAGCTAAGGGGGATTTGAGCGTCAACTTTAATCTCAATCCAACATACCCTGAGAAACAGCTGGATGGGGCCTGTGTCAGCTCAGAGGACAAAACCATTATGTCCTCTGTAGATTCAGCCCCCAACAGTGCAGGACACACACCCTTCCACCAATCACCAGATGAAGGCACACAAGGGCTGGGCGAGGACAGTGGTCTTGATGCAAGAGGTTCCAGTTTAGGGTTTGAGGACTATAACCAAGGTGGATCGTGTAGGACATCAGAACTGAGCTCTTTGAGAGAAGGTTTGGAGAATTCAGCATCATCCCAAGATAAACAGTCCAGTCTCCTAAGTCCACTCAAGGATATAATGCCAGATTCTTCTCCCACAATGACCTCCATGCCCGCAGAAGTGGGCTCACCGCACTCTACTGAGGTTGACGACTCCTTGTCCATCTCATTTGAGCAAGGTATGCCGAACGCTGTTACCAATGGGCATTCACATGACAACCTTCTATCTCAAAATGGCTGCTCTGGCAATAGCGACCATATCCACGGCATGTCCGATCTCTCAGTTGACATTCCACATGACGTTGATCTTTGTTTAGTGACTCCTTGCGAATTCCAACATCCCAAAACATCTGGAAACCACTCGCAACATACAATATGCAGCTTAGTGACCTCTGCGGAGACCAATGAGAATAACAATCAAGAACTGAGCATGAGCGAATCGGGGAACAGTCAAGAGACTCCACCCACTTCCGTCAGCGAATCACTTCCAACGGCGACGGACTCTGACGTACCACCAGCAACAGAGGACTGTCCCTCCATCACTGCGGATTTAGACTCTGAGGATGACTCCAGTAACGTGTACCACCACTATACTCATGACCCATCCCCTGCCCCAGTCAAAGATCTTCCCCCTCTTCCCCCTCAGCCTGGAGCCTGCATGACTGACCCTGAAAATGACCCCTTGAGTAAGAACAAAAATACTAAGAGCAAAAGACCGGCAAGTGCTGGTCAGAAAACCTCATCCAGCAGTATCACTGCCCACAATGGGAAGTCCAAAGCTGGAAGTGCCACTGGCTCTTTAAGAACGGGCCCCAGTCTGGATGTGAAAACTACAACCAGGAACTCTCTGGGAGGTTCCAAAAGTGGACCTGCTAAGCTCTCATTAGGTAAGCCCCTGTTTCATAACATTATATACTACATTATTTAAACGATCTAATGTAAGATTTCAATTTAAACTTTCATAAACGTGAACTATTTGTGTCTCCAGACACCAGGTAGAAATATTCAAATCAAACACATCTTGCAGATTTATTTTTAATACCAAAAAACATTGGACATGGTGTCCCATGCACTTGTTATAATTTGGTGTATTGGTTCTCAAAAAGATTGACTGAGAAAGCAGAATGAACCTCAGTGACGTTATGGTGCTGACTACATACAGTTCCTTTTTAATGTAGCTTTTTGACAGTTTTACAATCCTCATTTATGAAGCAAAACTTAACTGGTTGAAACAAGCAAAGTTAGGTTGACATGACTTGATTGATTTTCAAAGTACATTCTGTTGGCCTGTTAGTCTTATGCAGCAGATGGTATTGAAATGTTACTAATCATTAGGAATACATGTTTTCTTATTGTCACTTTTTCCACATATGCTGTTCTCCTTTAAACCAGGGGTCTCCAACCTTTTCTCTCCAGTGAACTACCTTTACGAAACAAAGATGCCAGAGAGCTACCGATTTTAGCAGTCGCAAAGAAACTGATGTAAATATAAGAGCCACAGAGAGCCTTATCTGGGGAACAGTTAGATGCTTATAAAACATAAACCATTATCCATTTATCAGTGCACCAAGTTAGGGATCAAACTGATACATTAACAATGGAAAATAATCTAATTTGACTTCTCCACAACACAGAATTCAGAAATCCCTTGGCAAGCTACTTGAAAGGGGTTGGAGAGCTACTGGTAGCTCCCGAGCTCCAGGTTGGAGCTGCTTAAACCCATATTAAAAGTCCTTGTTTGTGCCCTGTTGTTTCCCCAGCACACAGGCCGGGGTACGAGGGCCCTGCGGTGTATGTGGACCTGGCTTACCTGCCCTCTGGCCCCTCCGCAGCCTCTCTGGACGCAGATATGTTCAGGAGGCTGCGTTCGTTGTACTATGTCATCAGTGGTCAGGACTCAGTGAAGGAGGAGGTCATGAGGCCCATCCTGGACGCTCTGCTGGAGGGGAAGAGCGGCTGGCCCCAGCTTCCGGTAAGCACCCACCACCCCAATAACCCCGACTAAGCATGGAGTCAGAGTGGTGGCAGAACCGTTATGTTCTTCTTTCTGGGGCCACGACTTCCCTGTATGAGTATCTGTGTGACAACCCCAATGAAAAAGTATGTAGTAATACTCTCTAATCTCTAAGAATTGGAAGGGTTTCCTATACTTAAAGGAGGGGTAGTTGAATTTATTTGCGGCACGGTGGCTGAGTGGCAACACGGCAAGAAGGTTCGATCCCCGGGTCGCCCGGGCCTTTCTGTGTGGAGTTTGCATGTTCTTCCTGTGTCTGGATGGGTTTCCTCCGGGTGCTCCGGTTTCCCCCATCAACCTAAAACATGCCCGCACCCCTATGAACTAACATCAAGGACCATGACGTCCACCCTCCTGTGGGCTCACCACCTGCAGAGGGGTTCATAGGGGGTCAGGTGCTATGAGGATTGGGCAGCAAACTGCCCCTGTGACCCAGCCGGATTAAGCGGGAGAAGATGGATGGATGGATAGTTGAATTTATACATTGGAATTGGAAAGTTCTAATTTAAACCAGCATCAAGTGGCCTTTGTGAGCTTGGCTTTGGGGCACCATTCAACAAATGTTGAGAAATATTACCAGTAGAATATAATCAATTACCTACATTAATTAATTCATTAATAATTAAGTGAACATTTGATCTGAGTGTTTGTGAATTCTTTTCATATCAGTGACTCGTATCTGGAAAAACACACCACTATAACCAAAGCAAACTGTGGTTTATGAATGTGTATTGATCAAGTAAAGCAGCATTTAAATATAAAATATCACTTGAGTGTATGTTACCCAATAGGCTGATGGGAACAAAGGATTGTAAAGAAATCTGAGATTAGGTACACTTTAGGGCTGAAACGATTCATCGAGTTAATCGATTAAATCGATTAGAAAAATGCATCGATTATTATTTTTTGCCTCGATGCTTCGTTTTATTTTCATCCGCTCGGCGATGGCCGGAACCTTTTGTGGTAGAGGTAAAGTTTCTGCACGACCACTGCACTTCACTGTACACACAACAGCGCGGCGCCCATGGATGTGTAATAAGAGCAGAACCTCCTCATCTAAGAGGGAACGTGAGCTGGTTTAGACCGTCGTGAGACAGGTTAGTTTTACCCTACTGATGATGTGTTGTTGCAATAGTAATAGGGAACACTCCTCATCGAGTGCGCGGTACGCTCACGCCGCATCTCCGGTACGCCGCCCGCGGTACGCTCCGGTACGCCGCCCGCGGTAGGCTCCGGTACGCAGTATACCATTTGCCAGAACCAGGAGTGCGCAGTACGCTACGGTACACCGTGCCCCCCGCATCTCCCGTACGCCGCGCACTCTGCGCATGGATTGTGTCTTGTCGCGTACACTCCATGGACCGCGCTTCCTCCTGTGCCTCTAAACCAGAACTCACACCAGGACTAAACCAGGTCTAAAGCAGGTCTAAAACCAAACAAGAATTTGCAGGAGTTGGTTGCTACATTTATGTAGTTTTAAAAATCATGACAATATCAAGTAATCCAAAATATTCAGATTACGTTACTCACTTTAACTAATTTAATTTGAATACGTCACAAACTACATTTTGGGGAATGTAATCTGTAATCTGTAGGGGAACATTTTAAAAGTCACCTTCTCAACACTGATGCTACAACATCTAAACAGAACCGTACATTACATCAAGTGGAAAAGAAACCGTGAGGTGAGTCAACCTTAGCCCAGCGATAATTAAGTTTTTCATGTCCAGTGCACGTGGTGTGGACTTAACATGTGCAAAGGAGACGCAACAATAACAAACGATTACTCGATTATTCGAACAAAATAATCGACAGAATAATCGATTACTGTAATAATCGATAGCTGCAGCCCTAGTACACTTTAAGAGTTGTCTGAAGTAATGTTTTGAGTCTGAATTGATTATTTTAAGCTGTCTGTGAGATGCGCATACAACCTGGAAGAGCGTGGATGTTGTCCAGTCACCATGTGATTCTGATAGGTCCAATGAACGTCTGAATTTTTTAGGATGTTGGTTCTGAAGAATCAAACGAGCCACGTGATCTAAACAATATTACCATACGGCATCTGAAGGGACGCCGTCTCCTCCGTTAAAGAGGAGCAGCAGACACTTTCGTGTCTAAGGGGTCTGAATAGTACAGGTCCAGATTAAGGCCAAAAATCGATCAAAAATGTAAATATTTAAATTTGGGAAAATAATGAAAGCTTCGCTTTTGGTCAGATTAAGATACAGAAATTTAAATCACGTCAAAGAGACGGAGAACTTTACTCCTCAGGCTTTGTTCTCTGGAGCATTAAAGGAGCACTACTGGTTTCCTGTCTCTCTCCTCCATGTCTCTCTTGGGAGCTCTCAGTCGGCTCTCGCTGATAACAGAGTCCTTTAGACCGCCCACTAAGAGGTAGCGGGAAATTCTAGCCAATGAGGAGTTTTGTCGGTGATGAGGCAATGACTGTCAAACACCACTCACACTACGAAATTCACGTTTACATTCACATTTACAAATCAATATTAAAACACATTAGCAGTAATTGACAGACTGAATAGTTCATTTCATTCTTCTTTCTCTAAGAAAGTCCGTTAGCTGAGCTCATTAGATCAAACAGTGTCTTTTTATTTGTCTCTTTGTTATTTATTTTAATATATATTATTTTAATTTACTCCAGTCAATATCCTTCCTTTGTTGGAAAAACTATGTAGGTCTGTATCTCTGGTTGAGTCTGAGTCTTCTGTGTAAGGCAAATTTGGAAGAAATGTCTCTTTCTATCGTCTTGTGTCTTGGTTGAAAAAACCACAATGACAGTGGAAGAAGAGCGTTGGACTAATCCAGGGTAAGACATTAGCATTCCAAAGGGGCAATGGTAAAGTTAAAGCATAGTCACAGATAGGGCTGCAGCTATCGATTATTACAGCAATCGATTATTCTGTCGATTATTTTGTTTGAATAATCGAATAATCGTTTGTTATTGTCGTGTCTACTTTGCACATGTTAAGTCCACACCACCTGCACTGACAGATCCACGTGTTTTGGACATGAAAAACGTAATTATCGCTGGGCTAAGGTTGACTTACCTCACGGTTTCTTTTCCACTTGATGTAATGTACGGTTCTGTTTACATGTTGTAGCGTCAGTGTTGAGACGGTTACTTTTAAAATGTAATCCCCTACAGATTACAGATTACATTCCCCAAAATGTAGTTTGTAATGTAATCCATTAAATTACTTAAAGTGAGTAATGTAATCTGAATACTTTGGATTACTTGATAGTGTCGTGCTTTTTAAAACCGCATGAATGTAGCAACCAACTCCTGCAAATTCTTGTTTGGTTTTAGACCTGGATTAGTCCTGGTTTTAGATCTGGTTTAGACCTGGTTTAGACCTGCTTTAGACCAGGCTTAGTCCTGGTGTGAGTTCTGGTTTAGAGGCGCACAGGAGGAAGCGCGGTCCACGGAGTGTACGCGACAAGACATAATCCACGCGCAGAGTGCGCGGCGTACGGGAGATGAGGTGTGCGACGTACGGGAGGAGATGAGGTGTGCGACGTACGGGAGGAGATGAGGTGTGCGACGTACGGGAGGAGATGAGGTGTGCGACGTACGGGAGGAGATGAGGTGTGCGGCGTACGGGAGGAGATGAGGTGTGCGGCGTACGGGAGGAGATGAGGTGTGCGACGTACGGGAGGAGATGAGGTGTGCGCGGCGTACAGGAGGAGATGAGGTGTGCGCGGGGTACGGGAGGAGATGAGGTGTGTGCGGCGTACGGGAGGAGATGAGGTGTGTGCGGCGTACAGGAGGAGATGAGGTGTGTGCGGCGTACGGGAGGAGATGAGGTGTGCGGCGTACGGGAGGAGATGAGGTGTGCGGCGTACGGGAGGAGATGAGGTGTGCGGCGTACGGGAGGAGATGAGGTGTGCGGCGTACGGGAGGAGATGAGGTGTGCGACGACGGGAGGAGATGAGGTGTCTTGGCGTACAGGAGGAGATGAGGTGTCTTGAGTGCAGGAGGAGATGAGGTGTGTGCGGCGTACAGGAGGAGATGAGGTGTGTGCGGCGTACGGGAGGAGATGAGGTGTGTGCGGCGTACGGGAGGAGATGAGGTGTGCGCGGCGTACAGGAGGAGATGAGGTGTGTGCGGCGTACAGGAGGAGATGAGGTGTGCGCGGCGTACGGGAGGAGATGAGGTGTGCGCGGCGTACGGGAGGAGATGAGGAGTGTGTGGTGTACGGGAGGAGATGAGGTGTGCGGCGTACAGGAGGAGATGAGGTGTGCGCGTCGTACAGGAGGAGATGAGGTGTGTGCGGCATACGGGAGGAGATGAGGTGTGCGCGGCGTACGGGAGGAGATGAGGTGTGCGCGGCGTACGGGAGGAGATGAGGAGTGCGCGGCGTACGGGAGGAGATGAGGAGTGTGTGGTGTACGGGAGGAGATGAGGTGTGCGGCGTACAGGAGGAGATGAGGTGTGCGCGTCGTACAGGAGGAGATGAGGTGTGTGCGGCATACGGGAGGAGATGAGGTGTGCGCGGCGTACGGGAGGAGATGAGGTGTGCGCGGCGTACCGGAGGAGATGAGGTGTGCGCGGCGTACGGGAGGAGATGAGGTGTGCGCGGCGTACCGGAGGAGATGAGGTGTGCGGTGTACCGGAGGAGATGAGGTGTGCGCGCCGTTCGGGAGGCGCACATGGTCTATGGGTTCACGCAGCATATGTGAGAAGATACGGCGCACGGGAGGAGGCGCGGTGCACATATTAAAAGGACTTTGCATCGCTCTTATTGCGTGTTCTGTTTGGGTTTCAGGCAATAAGTGGAATTACCGAAATAAAAAGGGTTATAGCCCAAAACAGCCTCGATAGCCTCTGTCTTTTCTTCTGCCCACCTCCCTCTGTTTCTCTTGAACTGTTCGTGTTTTCGTGTCTTCCGACATTGTCGTGTTGATGCTGCCGTTGGTCAAACAAATGCTAGGCGCCGCCATGGATGTAGTTCTATGAGCGCCGCGCTGTTGTGTGTACAGT